>CM076579.1:1043228534-1043797666 GCA_034641835.2 Pinus albicaulis
CCGCTATTCCACATGGTCAACGATCTAGCCGAGTAACAAAACGCACCGGGGCTTTTCTTCTTCTTTTTTAACACAGTGCGCCTTTCGATACCGCCCTAGAACTAGTGCGGATACCATTAACACTGGTTTCAGTGCGCCTATAAATTTAGAGGCAGCACTGCGAACCGGTGCGACTTGAGCGCACTGCGCGACAAAAAAACAAAAAAACAAAAAAACAAAAAAACAAAAAACTTTTCTTTTAAATGGTTAATTTTAAGGTAATTTGAAATTATAATTCGCTAAAAGGCTTAATTATGGAAAAATAAGAAAAATACATGTACATTTGGCCGTCGATGAGGCATATTGCCTGTATAATTTGCAAAATAAAATTTTCCCACCATTTTGCAAAATTCAAGCTGGAGATTGGTGGGAAATGCACAGCAGTAGTGCGTGCAATGGGTGCAATGGGAGCACCGATGTCAGGGCGGATCATACACGGATAAATGGCACCGGTGCTTGAGAGGTCTGGAGCACTGAGAAAAGTGAAAATTCTAGTTAGATTTCTTTACAATTTTCAAAAATCCAAACAACATTCTCTGAATCCCAATACCATCTGCACAATTTTTCTTAAGAGTATCCGAGATGAATATTTAGATATCCTTAACGTGATGGGAAAATTAGATATCTCGAACCTACCATTTGATGAAATTGTTGAACTTTATCATAAATACTTTAGGGGAAGAGCAAAAAGTGGAAAAAGAGATATTACATGAAAAGCTTCCAAATCTGCAGCAAGTGCAGTTTTAAGAGCAGAAATAGGAGGTTTACTAGAAAATTTCAAAACATATCTCTTAAGCACTTTGGGAACACAAATAGATGTTTTAAAATCCAAGAAGAAGAAGTAAGTACAAGATGAAATCTTAGCAATCTTCTGTCCAAAGTGCAGGCAAAAACATCCACTTAGGGAATGTCCTTTGCAAGGTATATAAGTGTGTGGACTTTGCACAGAGAATCATGCAACTAATAATTGTCCTAAATTAAAAGAGTTTCAAATGGAATAATTTCAAGGGTTAAATTCTCTCTACTATATGGCACCAAGGAGACCTTGGAAACCAAGGATGCCACAACAATTCCCTCAACAAAATCCCCATAATTTTCAATATCCTCCTCAGAATTCATGGAACACTCCAATGCCATGGCAGGCTTGACCTCCACAGCAATATCAAAACCAACCTACACAAGGTTGGAGGGGATATGGTTATGGAAACCAGCCACCTCAGTAGATGTACCCTCAACAATATCAATATCAACAACCATACCCTCAATACCAACAATTCTAGCAACATCAACCAATTCCATTTCCACCTCAAAATCCAGCACCAATGCTAACTCAACCTCAGCAGCTTCAGTTGCCTTCTAACCAACTACCTCCTATACCAACACAATTTCCAGCTCATCCAGTAGCTAATCCAAGTAACAAAGTGGATAAACCAACATACAATGTGGAAGAGGCAACATACTGTCCTAAATATTCCATTATTCCCATACAAGATGTCCACTTAAGGTCTAGGAAGGTGTTACACAAAGATTCTCCTCCAATAATAGAAGAGAAAACTAAACAAGGATAATAAAGTCAACAATCTCAACCAGAAAATCAAATTCAGAAGGGTAAATCTATTATGACTCAGACAGCACCTTATCCAGAGAGGTTAGTACAACAGAAAATTCCAATGTCTCTGCCTGAATTTGATGTTCTAGATTAATTGAAGAATAAATATGTCAAAATTCCTTTGTTGTGGGCAATAAAAGACATTCCAATATATGAAAAAACAATAAAGGAGTTATGCATCAAGAAATATGGCAGAAGAAAAAGAGATCCACCCACAATCCAGGTCATTGGAAGATTAGCTAGTCTCATGTCTACAAAGACAACCATTGAAAAATATGTTGATCATGGGATCCCTATGGTTACCATCTCGATCAATAGTTTTTCAGTGCCAAACACTTTAATATATTTGGGAGTTTTTATAAATGTTAATACTATAGATACTATGAAGCATTTGAACTTGAACAACATTAGACCTACTACCTCAATTTTAGAACTTGCAGACAGATCTAAAGTTGTACCAGAAGGAATATTGGAAGATATCATTGTCTCACTGGATTCAAAGAGTAAAATCATCAAAATCAGTCTTGGAAGAAATTTGAATATTGGTAATAACTTACAATCATCACAAGAACAAGAGATAATATCACTATTACAGAAATACTCAAAAAAATTTGCCTGGGATTACACATACATGCAGGGGATTCATCCAAAAACATGTATCCACAACATTTACACTGATGATCAAATCAAACCTGTAAGACAACCGCAAAGAAGGATTAATCCTATGATGAAGGAAATAGTGAAAGAGCAATCACAGAAATTGTTACAAGTTGGGTTCATCTATCCTATTTATGATAGTAAATGGGTTTCACCCTTATTTGTGGTGCCTAAGAAAAATGGAAAGTGGAGAAATTGTGTAGATTACATAGAGCTCAATAAGGCCACATTAAAAGATCATTTCCCTTTAAAATTTATTGATCAAGTACTAGATTCATTAGTTGGGAAGAAATTCTTTTCATTTCTTGATGGATTTAGTGGATACAATCAGATAAAGATATCATTGGAAGATCAAGATAAAACAAAATTTACTTGCCCATGGGGAACATATGCATATTGTATAAATTTGAATAAATGTTAAATTATTCACCGAGATTATCCTGATCACACACTATTTGAGCTTCATGCATAATACATAACCTCTTCTACTATTGGTCATTAATTGCGGAAATATAAACAATCGCATGCGCACATTAAAACCATAAACAATCACACATATAAACACAGTATTTATGGGAAAGCTTAAAGTTGAAAACCCCCAACTATCTGTATATTATAATGATAGAGATCATGTAACAATAATTGTACAAACTCCTCACAAGCTCTCGGTACAATCTCCAATTGTTACACACTACACAAGCTCAGATCTAGCAAAACACATGCTCCAATCTGCTCCACCTATTAGCCTGCCTCTACTGCGCAATCCAAGATGAATAATGGCCACATTGATTTCGAATCCACAGTGTGTCTCATGCAATCCTCATTGGCATCTCCAACCATGTGTGGTGCAAACTCATGCAACACTATAGTCACAACTGATAGTCACACTACTCTTTCACCTACCTCTTCACTGGTCTCCACTGAAACTGTCCATGCACTGTAGTTAACTGATGTATTCTTTAGTTGATTAATGAGTTAATAATTAGTGAATTAATTAATAATTAATTCACACCACTCTCACTAGTGTATAAATCAGTTAGACTAGATACAACTAGCTCAACTATGTTTAACTGAGTTAAACTGAATACAACTCCACTAACTTCCTCAATCAACTCCACCAAACTCTGTCACCTGAGTTCTAACTGAAGTCTCCATGAAATAGCTCCACTAAACCCTCAGGAATAGCGTAATTCCTTCTGTCAGCTGCATGTGCCACATCTGTGCACTTAACTGAAGTGCTCCAAGAGGATAAGATAATATTTAGAGTCCAAATATTATTAAGAGCTAATAATATTCGACATATCTATTTTTAGACTGGAAATCTAAAAATAGATTCCGCCCAGTATGTCTAAAAATATAAGTCCATCTATTTTTTCCGACTTGACCAACCATCTACAAATAGCATCCTGCAACTCATAGAACATGACCCATATGTCTAAAAATAGACATAGTCTAAAAATAGACTTTGCACCAAAAATATCCTGCGGGCCCACTTAGTGAAGGCGACTTCTTTCCACTAAGCTCATCATCTTGTTGCAATCTCAACACTCCCTCTCAACAAGATATGGATTATCTGCAACCCCTATCCTGCCTCTGTGGTATTCGAATTTTTTCCTGGTGAGCGCCTTCGTCAAGATATCAGCATCCTGATCCTCCGTAGGAATGTATGAAATTAACATGACCTTCTGCTGCACACAATCTCTGATATGATGATACCGGATGTCAATGTGTTTAGATCTATCATGAAATACTGGATTAACTGAGAGTTTGATGCAACTCTGATTATCACAATAAATCACAGTAGGATCCAAGTTTGAACCGAACAACCCAACCAGGATCTTCCTCATCCATATAGCCTCGCATGCAGCCAAACTCGCTGCCATATACTCGGCCTCTACTGAACTGAGTGTCGCGGATCTCTACTTCCTGCTGTACCAAGAAACTGTTGTCGACCCGATACTGAAAATCCCTCCAGATGTGCTCTTTCTGTCCTTTGGGCTCCCTGCCCAATCTGCATCCGTGAAGCCACATAGCTTCACCTCATCCGACTGTCTGTACCACAATCCTTATCCCTATGTGCCTCTGAGATATCTCAATACATGCTTCCCTGCCTTCCAAAAGAGCTTGGTAGGCTTAACCATAGCTTGTGAAAGTTGGTTAACAACATAGCATATGTCGGGTCATGTATTGACCAGATACATAAGCGACCCTACCAATTGTCGATAAACAGTGGCATCCACTACCTTCGCCGAAGTAGAATCCTCCTTCCTCCAAACACCAGGAAGAGGAGTATCAACAGGCTTGCAGCCATGCATGTTGAACTTCTCCAGTATCTCCCGGGCATACTTACCCTAAGAAACAAATAGTCCATCACTACGCTGCCAAATTTCCAATCCTAGGAAATAATGAAGGAGGCCCAAGTCCTTCATCTCAAACTCTTTTGCAAGATCCTCCTTGCATGAGAGTATCAACAGCTCATCACCTGTCAAAATCAAATCATCTACATAAATTACAATGATCAGAAACTTACCCTCCACCACAATCTGGTATAGGTTAGGATCCGCCTCACTCTTGGAGAATCCAAGTCCGGTGAAATAATTGTCTATCCGTGTGTACCAAGCACGAGGTGCTTGTTTCAACCCATACAGCTCTCTCTTGAGCATGCACACATGCGACTCGCTGCTGAAGATATCGAAACCTTCGGGCTGCTCTATGTACACCTCCTCCTCAATCACCCCATTGAGGAATGCAGTCTTCACATCCATCTGATGAATGTGCCACCCCATCTATGCTGAGAGAGCAAGAATCGTCTGTATGGAAGAATACCTTGCAACAGGTGCAAAGGTCTCCTCATAATCGATCCCCTCATTCTGTGAGAAGCCTCGGGCAACAAATCTTGCCTTGTACTTCTCCACACTCCCGTCAGCTGCCAGCTTCACTTTGTAGATTCATCTCGAACCCACCACTGATTTCCCTTCCGGTCTCGGGACAATCTCCCATGCACTATTTCTGACAATCGAATCATACTCTTCCACCATGGCATCTACCCATGCGGGATCCTCCACAGCTTCCTCGAAAGATGATGGCTCTATCACGATACACTTGCTCACAAGAGCCATGTATCCAGTATACCGGTCAAGTGACTGTCTCTGTCTGTGCTGTGATGTAGGTGCTCCTACAACCTTCTCTACATCTTGAGCCAGTCGCTCAGCTTCTGTAGTGCGCTTCCGCCCTCTGATGGTTGGTGCTGCCTGAGTGGTCTCTTCCACTCCATGAACCTCATCTTGTGGCTGATCCACATCCTGAGACTCATCCTTAGGAACTAATAGCTCCTCATCTGCATGCAAGTGTGGCTTCCTCTTAAGCGAACACTTCATGGCTTTCTCCTCCTGAAATTTGATATCCCGTCGCACAACAGTCTTGCGACTATCTGGAAAATACACACGATAGTTGTGGGGCGTATCAGTGTACCCCACAAATATCCCAACCTCTACGGTCGGCTCCAGCTTCTTCTTGGCATCCTTCGTCACATGAATGTAAACAGGTGAACCAAAAATCCTCAAATGGGAAATATCAGGCCTCTTACCAGAAAACGCCTCCTCGGGTGTACTCATGCCAAGTATCTTGTGAGGACAACGGTTCTGCACATATACTGCAGTATTGCATGCCTCTGCCCACAAGTGAATGGGTAGGCCCTGATCATGCAACATCGCCCGTGCAGCACCCACGATCGTTTTGTTCTTCCGCTCAGCAACCCCGTTCTGCTGTGGCTTATGAGGTGCTATGAGCTCTCTTCGAATTCCTTCTGCGCTGCAAAAGTCCTTGAATTCGCCAGAGATGAATTCACCACCATTGTCACTCCTAAGATCCTTCACCTACTTCCCTAATTCTTTCTCAACCAGTGCCTTGAACTCACAGAACTTTGAGTATGTCTCGCTCTTCTTCTACATGAAGAAGATCCAGCACTTACGAGAAAAATCATCAAAAAAGATCACATAATACCTGTGATTTTCTGTCGAAGCTACTGAGAAAGGTCCACACACATCTTTGAGAATTCTCTCAAGGATCGTCATGGCGCGTCTATCCTTCTCGTGAAAGGTGGCTTTCACAAATTTTCCCAAGGTACACCCCTTGCACTGATCTGACTGCGCAATAGTAACCTTAGGAAGCCCAGTAGAAATCTACTGCAGTATCTTCAAAGCTCCATGGTGAAGGTGGCCCAATCTCCGATGCCACAACTCGCCATCATCCCGCTCACCACTCCTTCTGCCTTGCCTGCCATTGCTGCGCAACCATCTACCTGCAATTGATAAAGGTTCTTAACTCGAACCCCTATCCTCCGAGTCTCACCAGTTGCCTTACTACGCAGGAAATCCTTTCCCTTGCTAAAGACAACATCATATCCCTTGTCTTCTAACATCGCCATAGAGATAAGATTCTTCTTCAATCCTGGAACATGCATCACTTCCTTCAATACGAAGGGTTTACCAGACTTCCTCTCAAAGGAAATGGTACCGATACCGGTCGCACTGTATCCACCATCATCGCCCATCTCGATGTGCACTCCAAGATCTTGCTCATCCAGATCAGTAAACAAATCTCGATCTCCTGTCATGTGAAAAGACGCACCACTGTCCAGAAACCACACTGAACCCATCACACTTGAGACCAAGCATGCGATCAGCGAAAAATCCAGCTCCAACTATGAGGCTAAGGCCTCTCCAGCTGCAGATCCAGCAGCCTGCTTCTTTTTCTTCTTCTGTCGAAAATTAGTGGCATAATGTCTGTGTTGGTGACAGTGAAAGCACTTCACCTTGGACATGTCCTGCTTCTTGCCTTTCGCACCGGAATGAGAAGCTTTCTTTCTCTTCCCTTTCTTTGCTTTGGCAGCCAAAGAGCAATTCTCTTCATCAGAGTTCTTTGATGAAGATCCATCCCTGGTACTTCGCCTTATCTCCTCTTGCACAAGATCCGACCAAAGTCGCTCCCATCCTGGAAATTTCTCCCGACCATTGATAGAGTCCTGATAGGAATTCCAACTCTTCGGAAGCCCAAGGAGAGCCAAGCTCACCAATTCCTTGTCATCTACAGTCACCCCCACACTTCCCAACTCATCCCTGCATTGGGTGAACTTCGTGAGGTACTTGGGCATACTGTCGCCTTTCTCCATCTTTATGTTTCTGAGTTTATCCTTGAGCACCAACTTCCTCTGGTCGCTCTTGATTTGGAATAAATCTTTCAAGGCTTTCCACATCAAGAATGGAGAAGCCTTACCATGAAGGATGGACACTATGTGATCCTTCACGCCCTCCAACAGAATCATTCGACACTTTGCTGTCTTCTTTTGCCATGCGTCAAGTACGGCAGCATCAGAAGAAGTAGGCTTTGGGACTTCAGCATCTATGAACTCCTTCAACCCATTGTCATATAGCACCGCCTCCATCCTATCCTTCCATGCAATATAATTCAAGCTTCCCTCAAGGGCATACTCCAATCGCAATCCGTTGAAAGACATCTCAACTTCGACACCAAGAAAACACTGCTGCAAATTCGAATTCCACCAGCACAAAACTCAACCGCTTCAATGTCTTGCAATTTCTCCAATGATCAATACTGCTCCGATACCATGTAGAAATTTGAATAATTGTTAAATTATTCACCGAGATTATCCTGATCACACACTATTTGAGCTTCATGCATAATACATAACCTCTTCTACTATTGATCATTAATTGCGGAAATATAAACAATCGCATGCGCACATTAAAACCATAAACAATCACACATATAAACACAGTATTTATGGGAAAGATTAAAGTTGAAAACCCCCAACTATCTGTATATTATAATGATAGAGATCGTGTAACAATCATTGTACAAACTCCTCACAAGCTCTCAGTACAATCTCCAATTTTTACACACTACACAAGCTCAGATCTATCAAAACACATGCTCCAATATTCTCCACCTGTTAGCCTGCCTCTACTGCGCAATCCAAGATGAATAATGGCCCTGACTGAGTTCGAATCCACCTAGTGTGTACTGCGCAATCCTCATTGGCATCTCCCTCAATGTGTGGTGCAAACTCATGCACCAGTATGGTCACAACTAATAGTCACACTACTCTTTTTACCTACCTCTTCACTGGTCTCCACTGAAACTGTCCATGCACTGAAGTTAACTGATGTATTCTTTAGTTGATTTATGAGTTAATAATTAGTGAATTAATTAATAATTAATTCACACCACTCTCATTAGTGTATCAATCAGTTAGACTAGATACAACTAGCTCAACTATGTTTAACTGAGTTAAACTGAACACAACTCCATTAACTCCTCAATCAACTCCACCAAACTATCACATGAGTTCTAGCCAAATCTCAGCCAATAGCTCCATAACCCTCGGGAATAGCGTAATTCCTTACGATAAATTTGCATGTGCCATATAATGCCCTTACGCCGAAGTGCTCCAAGAGGATAAGATAATGTTTAGAGTCCAAATATTATTAAGAGCTAATAATATTCGACATATCTATTTTCATTGGCAGTCTAAAAATAGATTGTGCCGAAATGTCTAAAATAGAAGTCCATCTATTTTTTCCGACTTGACCAACCATCCACAAATAGCATCCTACAACTCATAGAACATGATCCATATGTCTAAAAATAGACATAGTCTAAAAATAGACTTTGTGCCAAAAATAGCCTGCGGGCCCACTTAGTGAAGGCGACTTCTTTCCACTAAGCTCATCATCTTGTTTCAATCTCAACACATACAATTTTTTTCACTTTGGTTTATGTAATGCCCCTGCTACTTTTCAGAGAGCAGCCCTTGCAATCATTGCTAATCTGATCCATGAATGTGTAGAGGTCTACATGGATGATTTCACTGTGTATGGAAGAACATTTGATGATTGATTAAAAATTCTTGAAAAAAATTTTAAAATATTCATAGAGACAAATCTATCACTCAATAATGAAAAATTATTTATGATGTTAACTGAGGGAATAGTTTTGGGACACCATATTTATTCTTCAGGAATTAAGGTGGATCCAGCAAAAATACAATTCATTGTGAATTTAATACCACCCGCAACACAAAGGAAGTAAGAAGTATCTTGGGTTATGCAGGCTACTATAGAATATTTATTGAAAATTTCAGTAAAATAGCTCTGTCTTTATTCAAGTTACTTGCAAAAGATGTGGAATTCCAATGGACAAATAATTTTCAAAATGCATTTGAGAAATTAAAAGAAAATTTTTCAGTTTCACCCATTCTTCGGAGACCCAATTGGTCCTTTCCATTTCATATATCAACTGATGCATCTGACACAGTTGTAGGAGAATCACTTGGAAAGAAACAGAATCAGTTTAATTATGCCATATATTTCATAAGAAAAAAACTTAACACCGGCATAATTGAACTATACTGTTACAAAAAATGAAATTTTAGTTGTAGTACATGCAGTTAATAAGTTTAGACATTACATAACAGGTTATCAAGTATTCAACCACGCGGATCATTCAGTCATAAGATATTTAATGAACAGAGCAATTAAAAAAGTAAGAATTACTAGATGGTTGTTATTGATGAAAGAATTTAACATCATTGTACAAGATCAACCAGGTAAGGATAATCAAGTACCAGACTTTCTATCAAGACTTCATGCACCTGGTGATCCAAATCCAGTTTCAGATAATTTCCCAGATGAACATATATTTTCTATAACTATCAAGACTCCATGGTTTGCAAATATAGCCAACTATTTATCATCTGGAATCCTACCATCCCACTACACAAATAAACAGAAAAGAAAGATAATTATAGAAAGTGCTAGATATAGTTGGGTCAATGGTGACCTCTTTTATACTAGTTCTGATATGATAATAAGAAAATGTGTTAAATAAGACGATATTATAGATATTTTGAAAGCATGTCATGATGAGCCATGTGGTGGTCATTTTGCAGACAATCGGACGGCATACAAAGTGCTCAAACTTGGCTACTACTGGCCAGAAATATTCAAGGACTCCAAGGCCTATGTAAAGAGATGTGACAGCTTCCAAAGAATTGGAAGACTAATGGCATCAGATGAAATGCCATTAAAGCCACAAGTACTCATAGAACCATTTGAGAAATGGGCTCTAGACTTTGTGGGACCAATAAACTCGCCATCAAACGAAAATAAGTACATCCCGGTATGTACAGATTATGTTACTAAGCAGGTAGTGGCACAAGCAACAGAATATACAGTCGTTTCTTTTGTATTTGAAGAAATATTTGTAAGGTATGGAGTTTTGCGATAGATTGTAACTGACCAAGGCACACATTTCACATCAAAGCTTTTTCTAGATCTTACAGAGAAGTACAAGATCAAACATAGAAAATAAAATCTGTACCACACTCAAGAAAATGGACAAGTGAAGTCAACAAACAACTGGTAAATGAAAAATGTACAAATGAATAGAAAGGACTGGTCAGAGAAATTGAGAGATGCTTTACAGGCCTATAGGATCACATGGAAGAATACAACTGGATTCAGTCCATACCATTTGGTATACGGTAAGGAAGTATTGTTACCCATATAATTTCAAATACATACATATAGAATTGCAATAAATTTGGGAATGGAATTATCTGAAGCAAAAGCACACAGAGTGAATCAATTAAATCAACTGGATGAGATCAGATAGCAAGAAGTAGAGCACACATCTGTTGTGAAAGAGAAAATAATAAAATGGCATGATCGAGTCATCAAGAATAAATTTTTTCAAAAGGCAGACTGGGCACTATTGTTCGACTCCAAGTTTAAATATTTCAAGGAAAAGTTTACAACTCATTGGCTTGGACCATATGATATCGAAGAGATATTTGAAAATGGAGCTGTAAAAAAAAAACAAACAAACAAATTGAAGAAGCATCTATTTCATTTATAGTTAATGGACACAGGATTAAAGTCTACAATAAGCCTATAAATAAAGAGGATTTATGAAAATAATTTCAACAGATACTGATCTGGAACTAATGAAACAGCATAGCAATATGCCTTCCATAACTCTAGAAGAATAAAAATTTAAAATTTAAAATATATATATATATATATAGGATAAATCTGAAAAATCATACTTAAGTAAAAAAAAAAAACAAAAACATAATTCATATTGGCCAAACAAGTTGGTTTTCCTATATGAATTCAAGTTTGTATTGTTCCAGTCTCCTGGATTTCAAGACATGCAAGACTTGAGGACAAGTCTTAACATCAGCAAGGGGGAAGCTTGAATAAATCTATGAAAATATTTTGAGCGGCTAAATTGAAGAAGGAACCTGAATTACAAGTCCAAAAGGACATTATACATCATTGGACATACTATGTAGAAGGGACCTGATACATCATTGAAAATATTGTGCAGAAGGGACCTGAGATATCAATTAGAATATTATGCAGAAGGGACATGTATCATATGACAGAAGAAACTTGAAACATTCTTGAAAATTATATGTCAGAAGGGACCTATAAACATTATAATATCACTACAGAAGGGACCTGAACTATATCAACATTCAAGCCTGAATAACATGTCAGAAGGGACCTAAAACATCAAATACAAACTGCAGAAGGGACATGAACAACATCATCCTAAATCAATAATCAGATGTGAAAACATGAAGCAGAAATACGTCTCTACATTTATACATATCCTGGAAGAGCCAGCGTTATTATAATAAAGACAATGTCGACCATCATTTGACCAAAGGACATCGTTGACATCAAACAATTTATGGGAGTGTTGCACTAAAAACTGTCACCTTGAAATTTTGCTGACTGTATGAGCTCATTAACACTCATACATGCCTCCTCTGCAAGTCTTACAACCTTTGTTCCTCATTCCAAGCCCTAAAATCAAGAGAAAACCCAATAAAATCTCTGAAACTTTGGGTACGCAGGTAACATGAAGCCTGCTTGCGTTCCTAGCTTGGGTACGCAAGTAATACACTGCTTACCTGCGTTCCAGAATGCAGTTTTCCTTTGCAATGCCTGCGTACCCTCCTCAAAGTCAAAAAAACGAGAAAGTAAAGTCAAAAAGATGATTTGAGGTCAATTCTAGAAGGTTCTAGATGAGATTTTTTGGGGATGAGTACACTTTAGTAAGGTTCATGCATCCCTCACCTTAAGGAATTAATCCCTTGATGTGAGGAGCCTATCCCTTTGAAGGAGGATTCTATCCCTTCAAAGGTGGAACCCTAACCTCCTCATCTTCTCTATAAAAAGAGGCATTGGGTAGCCTCAAAGGGATTTCAAGCTTGATGTGTGATTGAGTTGAAGTCTGTTGGGATTTAGACTTCTTTCTGCTGAGCTTTTGAGAGGAAAGATCACATACCTCTATGTGCTTCTGGAGGAAGAGTGCAAGTCTTATCAAAGTAGAGGAGACTCCTGCTTCTGACCCCGGGAAGGCCTTTTCAACATCAAGGCTAAGGTTATAAGGTTCTTCTGTTATTTTAATATTAATAAAATCAAGTTTTTTTTTTCTCAATAAATTGTCGTTCGATTCTTTATTTCAATAAGCTGTCGTTTGATCATTTATTTCATAGATTCCTTGATCACTATGATAGGTATGTTTTATAATTATTTGTTATACATGTTCTATTTAATATTTGCTTGTTTGTGATTGCAGGTCGACAAAAGACCACACTTTCTTGCGACGAAAGAACTCTTGTTGCGACGAAAGGACTATTGTTGCGACGAAAGAACTCTTGTTGCGACGGAAGGATTATCATTGCGACAGAAGAACTACTGATGCGACGGAAGAACTACGGTTACAAATAAGAATTTGGATCTAAGGTAGGATCGACACATTCATAGAATTTACTTGTAAAACGAATATATTTAGAGAAAGACAAACTTAGTTGTTCGTTTGTTGCTAGATTGTCTTCTGACACTAGGGAGATCGATCTTGTCCGCAAGATCGATTTATCCAGCCAACAAATTGGCGACTCCACTGGGGAAAGAACTTGTTTTGATTTTCCTTTGTTTTGATTTGAGAAAATGATTTTTTCTGATTTTTGATTGATTTGTACGGGCTTGGGTAGCTTAGATTTACTTTGCTTTGAAAAGTTTTGAAGTCTTTTTTGTTTTTCTTGAAATTTTCTGGGGAATGCACATTGTTGCAGACCCTGTTAAAAGTCTTGAAAAAATTAGATTTCTTCTTTCAGTTTAGTCTAGATTTGATTTAGGATTCTTAGTGTCTGCCCAAATATGTATGTGTTTTCTATCGAAAATCTCTTGTGAATGAATTTCTTTCAGCAAATTTTTCATCTCATCAATATCCATTAAGATATTGGGTGTTTTGAGTCTCTTTTTTGAGAAATTCTTAATTTTATTCCCTTTGGTCATTACTTGGAGGTTTGTCTCAGTCTTTTCACAATTTTGCATCATCTTGCTTCTTTTTTTTGCAAAAATATGCAAAATTGTGTATGAGTGTTAATCGCCTTTGAGTGTTTTTATTTTTGATCTTTGGAAATCTCACCCAATTTTCTTTGCTTGCACTTGATTGGTTCTTAGATTACATTAGAATCATCTTGTGTTTGAGAATTCTCTTGCATAGATCACGTTTGCATAATAAGAATTCTCATTTTTAGAATATGAATGAAAAATGTGCATAGATTACATTTGCATACTTTTCAAGTGAATTGTGCATAGATTACAACTGCATAGTTTACATTCTGAAAAAACAATCGTAGATTTAGATCAGTTTTCTTTGATTTGAATTTAGATGTTTTTATGCTTGTTTTAACAACACAAAAATATAAAAATTGTTTTGGAATTGATTTGCATTAGTTTTTCTTGATGAAATTAGTGCACTAGAGAATTTGTTATATTTTCTCTTAGTGATCAATTTTGGCATTGTTGGAAGTGAATGGAAACTCTTTCCTTACTTTAGTTAGGATTCATCGAATTGAAAAGATTACATTATCATATTCGATTGCATTCAGTTTTGGGTCGGGTCATAACACCATTGGTTTCATATCCATTTACCCTTTTGAGTAATAACATCCTAAATAACACAACGCTTAATTAAAATTCATCTAGTAATTTTTACATTTTTAGGGCTCTTTCCACCAATCTAGCTCAAGATTAGTGCTTTGGAATATGTTGTAGTTAACTTTCCAAAGCAACTAAAACAAACAAGTAGATAAATCTTGCGGTAGGAAATAAATCCAATTGTAATTGGTACAATCTGGGAAGCTTCTCTTAAAGGAGTTAATCACGAGATCATGTCCGAACCTTTGAGACAATCAATTCTGTTTCATTGGGAAAGATAGAAGATCTGCGCGCATTACAAACGGTAAACCTTAGATTAACCATTGTCGAGGAGCCTGGGGTCACTTGTTGGTAAACCTCAGATTGACCATGTCGAGGAGCCTTCAAGGGGATTGAGCTTTTTTACTCTGCCCTTGCGCGTGGAATCGGATTGTAGATTGTTCCCCCAGTTGTATTTGTTACTGTTGGTAACCTTAGTGTCCATAAGCTTAAGATTATTTCCTAAGGTGACGGTGAAGGAAAGATCTCACTGTACCTGGAGCAGACGTCGACTAGACTCACTTGGACTCTCTGGGGGGTTCTCTTCACTCAAGATGGTTTTGTGAAGAAACTTGTGCCAATCTGTTTCATTAAGCAGGTTGTCGGGGTAACTGTTCCAACCGCCCTTTCTGTATTAAATTCTACGATGTTGGATTTCATCACCAACTAGTGTTTTTAGTACGGGAAGTTACTGTTTGTGTGTGGTTTGACTCCTAGATTTGATAGCGCGTGTTAATTTGTTTGTTTTTACTTTAGAGACCATAGGTGTGAATTGTGAATTTTAATTGTTAGGTGTGAATTGTGAAGTGTTAATTTTAGTTTTAAATTGTTAATAAAATTCACTGAAGTTGAATATAATGGCAACTGTTCCGGAATTTACCAACCAAGGAATCCCTCTTAACGAGAATCCTAGTACTTTTCCTTGCTTTGGAAATGTTGGTCCTCCTTATATGGCTACTTTTTCATTACCTGGATTTACAATAGGTTTACCGATATGGTTATTTTCAACTTCGTTGGCCCTGAATACTCCAATTGTTCCACCTCAACTGGATGCTTCACCTCAACAGAGTTCACCATCTCAACATCACCAACCTTCTGTTGACCCTTTACCTTCTTCGCCTAATATTTCTTCCTCCATTTCTTCCTCTTCACTTGGTAAAAGCCTTGACACTAGTAACCACGTGGCTAAGAAGAAGAAGAAAGGGAAAATAAGAAGAAAAAGAAGAAGAAAGATAAGAAAGAATTCAACCAACCAACCACGGCTGTAAGTGTTAGTTGTGTTGAGGAAACCTCCAACAGGCATCGTAAACCCAAATACCCTTGCAGGCTTTGTAAGGGTGACCACTTCCTTATCAATTGTCCCAGTATTCCAAAGGTCTTGGAAGTATGGTCAAAAAAATCTCATCAACTTTCCGTTGATCCATCAACCAGTGATAGTCAGGTTCCTGGGAAAAAGGGTAAAGTTAGGTTTCCTTGTAAGTTACGCAAAGGGAGTCATCAAACTCACATTTTCCCTCACATGGATGAAGCCTCAAATTTATTGGAAAACCTTACTGTTCCACAGCAAGAATTTCCAACTGGTTACCGTAAACTTTCTCCCAACCTACTGTCAACTGATGGAGTGATTGATCTAATTTCAAGTATAGTCGATCCCACTCTTCCATTGGAGAGTGAAACTCATATCACTCAGGTTGATGATCCATTAGTTGATCAAGTGGTCGATTCGATTTCACATTTGGTCGATCCCATTCTCTCTATAGAGAGTGAACTTCATACCGCTCAGGTTCTTCATGTTACATTATATTCTTCTACGCTAGGGGGCATTTCACCTGTTTCTACAGAACCCCCTCCAAGTACTGAAGTCTTTTCCTTTGATTGGAATATACTAACAGAACCTCGTCTTCCTTCCTCCATCCCTTTCCAAATAATTATGAATTTTGGCGGTAGGGACATACACCACACACAGGTAGATGACGGTGCTTTTATTAGTATTTTATCCTCAACTTCTTGGAAAGCTTTGGGTTCCCCTCAGCTTGTGCCTATTACGCAGAATCTGAAAGCTTTTAACATAACCATTAGTGAACCTTTAGGTATCCTTCCTAATTTTACTATTACTTTGGAATGTAAAACTGTCTGTATTGATCTTATGGTAGTTCGAGGTCCTTTGGATTTCTTGGGCGAGACTATGTTTACACAATGAAAGTTGTCGTATCGACACTCTTTTGCGTGATGTCTTTCCCTCACAATGGCAATATTGTGACTGTAGACCAGCTTTCATTCCCTAGTCTTGATTCGACTACCAATAATCCGACATCCTTGAATGTTCCTCATACGCAAGTGGTATCTACCCCGCCACGGGTTAATTATGTGGCAACTAGTCTCATGTTTTCAATTACCAATGTAAGTGAGCCTCTCACTGTTTGCTCGTCTTCCTTTGACTTAGATCTGATAATTGACATGGAAAACTCTATGGGATTATTTGAACGCGATGTTCTTATCCCTTTTGAGTCCTTTGACATGTGTTCCTTCCAGAGAACTTTTCTTCCTTCTGATGAAGACCTCTTGGAAGCCATGATCAAGGTGTGTCCATTGACATGTGTTTCTTCCAGTTGGAAGCCATGATCAAGTTTGCGAGGATAGTTCCTTTTACTGTGTCAACCTCGTTAAAAAATGAATCAATGAGTTTGAGGAAAGTTCCTTTTACTGAGTCAACCTCGTAAAAAAATGAATCAGGTAAGAGGAAAGTTCATTTTACTGTGTCAACCTCGTTAAAAAATGAATCAGTGAGTCCGAGGATAGTTCTTTTTATTGTGTCAACCTCGTTAAAAAAGGAAACATGTTGTGCCAAGGAGAGTTCCTTTTACTGTGTCAACCTCGTTAAAAAATGAATCAGTGAGTGTGAGGATAGTTCCTTTTACTGTGTCAACCTCATTAAAAAATGAATCAGTTATTCAAGAGCATAGTTCCTTTTCTTGTGTCAAGCTTGTTTAAAAAATGAAACAAGCTTCCATGAGGACATTTCTTTTCCTGTGTCAACCTCGTTAAAAAATGAATCAGTAGCTATATTGTAGAGAGTAGATTAATAAATTAGAAATAAGTAGTTTCTGAGGATGGTTCCTGTTACTGAGTCAACCTCGTAAAAAAATGAATCAGGTATGAGGAAACTTCCTTTTATTGTGTCAACCTCGTTAAAAATGAATCAGTGTATCAAGAGGAAAGTTCCTTTTACTGTGTCAACCTCGTTAAAAAATGAAACACATTGCCATGATCATAGTTCTTTTCCTATTTCAAGCTCGTTAAAAAATGAAAAAAATCCTCCCCTAATTGAGTCGAGTCTTTGACTAGATCTCATAAATGTTAAGTCATATATTTAGGTTAGTTATTTCAGTTTTTTGCATGATTTTCTTATAGTTTTAGGTCGGGTCTTTCATATGATCTCGTAAATGAACCTTCATTCCATCCAGCTATTAATTACCAGCAGTGTACTTATTTTAATGCAATGAAGCTAGGGGGGCATGCGTTGTAGCAATTACGCTTAGGGGGCATCAAGCACATTTTTCTCTCTGTTTCAAGCTTGTGTAAAAATGAAACCACTCTAAAGCATAGTTTTTCTTTATTTCAAGCTTTTGTAAAAATGAAACCTATCTTGATTCAATTTCGGTTATTTTCAAGACTCGTTAAACTCATGAAAATCCTGAGATTATTTTTCTATCTTTCGTTCTCGTAAAACACATGAAAATGTTGAGTTCTTTCCATCTTTTCCTACTCGTAAATTAAATTGAAAGTTAGCCATATGAGTACATTTTTATCCCTTTTTCGAACTCGTTAAAACTTACGAAAAAAGTGAAAACCATGAGTACATTTTTATCCCTTTTTCAAACTCGTTAAAATTTATGAAAAAGTGATAACCAAGAGCATACTTTTATCACTTTTTCGGACTCTTTCAAAAATTTACGAAAAAGAGAAGCTATGGAATTCTCTTTTAAGCCCTTTTCAGACTCTTGAAAATTGAAAATATTACCGAGCACTTGAATATTCGAACTCGTTAAAGTAAATGAATAGTCGTCCCTTCAGTATAATTTTACCCCTTTTACGGACTGAAAGGGACTATTTACAAAAAAGGTATACATTGACCAATTACAGTCAATAGAGTTCTCTCCCGCATTATTTTATCCTTTTTCGGGCTTGAGAGACTAAATTTACGAAAAATTACACCCATGGAGTTTTCTTAAGTTTTTCTTCTGACTCCCTAAAATTGAAAAACACCGAGTTTCTCTATATCTGGTTCGTTAAAATCCTGAATAAAGGACCCTGCTCAATTTAACAGAACGAACCACTCCTTCTTAGGGTTCGAATCTTAAACTAAGTTGGACTCATCCAAAGGATGAGCTTATAAACAAGCAAATGTTATCCTCCTCAAGATTGTCAAAAATAAAGAGGTACTTGCCAGAAATGGTGGGGGAAAAGAGAGAAGAACGAACCTGTTTGTTACATTTTGATTTTTGGAAAATTCGATTAACCACTCTTGAACACGACACTTTTGTTCACCTGGGTTGGGAAAATCCTTTGCCTAAAAATTAATCAAACCATATTGAATGTCTTCATCCGGTTTCTGGGTATTAGCTTTGGGTCAATTTCCACCAAACCATCTACAGTGTCGTTATGTGTTCAAGAGGACAGTTCAAACAAACCATTCATCTGCAAAATATTTGTCTTCCATTTTGACCATCCCTGAGTCATTCCTTGCCAATATATTTCTTCAAAAATTGATCTATGATTTCATGTTGTGGGCTTGCCTACGACGGATCACTTTCTATCGACGACAGCTCATTATCTAGGAATTTGATCCAGAAATCGTCAGTACGTTGAAATCTGCATACCTCAATGGCAGGTTTCTCACCTTCGACGACAGGTTTCATCATTGACCTTCGATCGAATGATTCCGTGACATGTTCGACTTCAGCTCATTCATTCACATTTCATGGATTGTACTAAGTACTTTGAGAGCCATTGACATTACTGGTGGTTACTCTCACACTTGCTAACAGTTTACATTATTGACTGGTAATCAAGTGGTTTCTACCATGTTCGACTTCGACACATTCATTCACATGGATAGAATCGTACTGGTTCGAGAAGCGAAAATCAAGACCCTAGATCTAGTTTCCACCATCCAGGCTGTGAGGAATTTTTTTTATTCATTTATACAGTGTACTATTCATAAACAGATGGATGCGTCCATGATGTGTCTACATATGTATATACTGTTGATGTATTTAAAATCATTCCTGTATCAGAACAGTTTAAATCAGTTTTCTAGTTAGTTTTGATCTGAGTATGGGAATGCCTACCTCAGCGATGATATGTTTACATATATATATTTTGCATTGAATGTTTTTACAGGTTCCGAACGGGGTGTCCACAGGATGATCCTTGAAATGATAAAGTACTTCACTCTTCATATATGACATACTTCATCTTCATCTATTCCAGACTTCGCACTTTAGGGGGCAATATGTTGCACTAAAAACTATCACCTTGACATTCTGTTGATTGTATGAGCTCATTAACACTCATACATGCCTCCTCTACAAGTCTTAAAACCTTTGTTCCTCATTCCAAGCCCTAAAATCAAGAGAAAACCCAATAAAATCTCTGAAACTTTGGGTACACGGGTAACATGAAGCCTGCTTGCGTTCCTAGCTTGGGTACGCAGGTAATACACTGCTTACCTGCGTTCCAGAACACATCTTTCCTTTGCAATGCCTGCATACCCTCCTCAAAGTCAAAAAAGCGAGAAAGTAAAGTCAAAAAGCTGATTTGAGGTCAATTCTAGAAGGTTCTAGATGAGATTTTTTGGGGATGAGTACGCTTTAGTAAGGTTCATGCATCCCTCACCTTAAGGAACTAATCACTTGATGTGAGGAGCGTATCCCTTTGAAGGAGGATTCTATCCCTTCAAAGGAGGAACCCTAACCTCCTCATCTACTCTATAAAAAGAGGCATTGGGTAGCCTCAAAGGGAGTTCAAGCTTGATGTGTGATTGAGTTGAAGTGTTGTTGAGATTTAGACTTCTTTCTACTGATCTTTTGAGAAGAAAGATCACATACCTCTATGTGCTTCTAGAGGAAGAGTGCAAGACTTATCAAAGTAGAGGAGACTCCTGCTTCGGACCTCGGGAAGGCATGTTCAACATCAAGGCTAAGGTTGTAAGGTTCTTCTTTTATTTTAAGATTAATACAATCAAGTTTTCTTTTTCTCAATAAATTTTCATTCGATTCTTTATTTCAATAAGTTGTCGTTTGATCATTTATTTCATAGATTCCTTGATCACTATGATAGGTATGTTTTATAATTGTTTTTTATACAGGTGCTATTTAATATTTTCTTATTTGTGATCGCAGGTCGACAAAATACAACACTTTCTTGCGATGAAATAACTCTTGTTGCGACGGAAGGACTATTGTTGCGACGGAAGGATTATCGTTGCGACGGAAGAACTACGGTTACAAATAAGCATTTGGATCTAAGGTAGGATCGACACCTTCATATCATTTACTTGTAAAATTAATATATTTAGAGAAAGACAAACTTAGTTGTTCGTTTATTGCTAGATTGTCTTCTGACACTAGGGAGATCGATCTTGTCCGCAAGATCGATTTATCCGGCCAAAAAATTGGCGACTCCACTGGGGAAAGAACTTGTTTTGATTTGAGAAAATGTAAACATTATAATATCATTATAGAAGGGACCTGAACTATATCAACATTCAAGCCTGAATAACATGTCATAAGGGACCTGAAACATCAAATACAAACTGCAGAAGGGACAGGAACAACATCATCCTGAATCAATAATCAGAAGTGAAAACATGAAGCAAAAATAGGTCTCTACATTTAAACATATCCTGGAAGAGCCATTGTTATTATAATAAAGACAATGTCGACCATAATTTGACCAAAGGACATTGTTGACATCAAAAAATTTATGGGAGTACAAGTACAGTAAGTGGAAATTTTGCTCTTAAAATTTCGATTTTTTTCAGAAATATTCTAGAGATTGTTAAGACTAATTTAGTTCTTGATATGCAGATTTTACATACATTTCACTACCTTCATTATTCTACTCATTATATTCCTATCCCTATTCATTATTCTACCCATTATATTCCTATCCATATCCATTATCCTACCCATTTAACTATCACATTAACCCATATTCCATATTCATTCCATATTCCATATACCATATCACACTAACCCTTTCTTAAACATAAGGATAAAAAATGAAAGACTCGAATATAAAATTCTTGTTGGACATACAAAAGAGACAAATGTTAATGTCATGATAAAAATTTAATTTTAAAACATGACCATTCTAGGGTCATTTTTAAAATTAAATTAAACAATACAAAGATCAAAACCTAAGCTACAAAGTACAAAATGAAAATATCATTTGATAGAATGGCGCAATAATATGCATATATGACAAAGCTAAGGTATAGAATATTCATGTGGTGGATAATGCAATTGTGACATAACCTAAGTTGAAATGATGCAATTGAAGGAACGAATATATGATGCATTTCGATGGGTATGGAAAGTAATGATGCATTTCGATGGGTATGATGCATTTCGATGGGAATGGAAAGCAGCAGAGAACATGGTCAGCATAGTCATGAATGAGAGATGGGAGATGGGCAGCGTAATGAGTAAAACATAGAACGTGGGTGATGGATGTATACACTGTGGAGCAAGTCAAAAAGACTAAGCCACGAGGGCATATCTGTCAGAGGCCGGTGCATGAGAAAATGGTTAAACAAATTTAAAAACACAGTGATATAACATTAAAACAAACTTTGTGCAATCAGTAAAAGCCTTTGCCATTTTCAAACCCTTATACTTCTGTAAATCATGTTTTCTTCACCATCATAGCCACTGTAGGCTTAAAGAGGAAGTTGAATGTCGTGCAAACCATCGGCACGCATTCGAAATACTTTGTGAAGAACAAATTGATAGAGAAAACGCAAGAAGGTCGTGAATGAAATAGAGGAACTCAAGCCAAGATAAGAAATCATGAGATATAGCAAAGGAAGAACGAAGAGATAAGAAGAGGATCGGAGTTAAGCATTAATGATAACTGGGATTTGAGCCAAGAGATCTGGTAGTCGTGTTAATCAAACACACCACAAAGTGAGAATATCTCGTGGAGCAAGAAGGTAAGAACAAAACCTGTATTTTTCTCATTAGTGCAATGGATATTCAGAATAAGTAAATATCGGGATTTTGTGTGAACACAAGTTAACTTCAAGTTATAAATGAGTGCCTCTGCCACCGTTTAAACTTGTCACTGTCGCATTCACTTAACTCTGCCACCATTAAACACATATTTTCTATTGATTTAATGAATGAAACCTTGGAAATATTGAGAGAGATTTCTGATTGAATTGACATTGTCTAACATAGGAACTCAAGTTGTCTCAGAGATATCACAACAATCACTTCCAGATCAGGTAATCTCGCAAATTCCTCATATGTGGTTGTATGTGAAAACACAGAGTTTTCAATCTCGATTTTAATACATACAGATAACATAATGTTTCCTATTTTTGACACACCGTGGGCATAATTCGTCTCATTTATGTGTGGTTTGTATGGGAAAATTCATTTCATTTTTGTGCACAGTGAAAATTTTCGAAACAGAGAGCGGATTTTTGATGAATTTTGGCAAAAATAGAGACTGAATTATGTGTTAAGGAGCAATAAAAACGTGATCAAAATGTTTTTTTATATACAGAGAGCAATTTTTTTATGGATTTTGAAAACACAATGAAGCCATTTCATGAGTTATTTGATGAATGTTGACATATATGCAGTAAGTCATTCTTTGAAATTTTTTGCACACAATAAGCCTCTGTCATTTCAGACTGAATGCATGATTATTTTGTCTTGAGAGAGGAGGAATTTTGTGTGAATTATAAGAACAAAAAGACACTGTGGCATAAAAAAATTTAAATTTTCTACACAGTGAACTCAGAGATAGGTAATTCTACATCAGAGACAGAGGAGTTTTTTTTTTTTTTTTTTTTTTTTTATGAAACAGAGGATAGAATATAAGAAATAGATTAATAAAAACATGTTTATTATGTTTTTATAATCTTTATATATCAAAAAATTTGTGCTTTTGGAAGCAGTGAGTTCATTTTTTTCAAGAAAACAAAGTTTGAAGAGGATTGGTTTCATTTCTTTGTCAAGGGCATCAGAAAAGAGGTAAGACTTACCACCATAATCCATATGTCAACAAAGATCTAGTGTATAAATTTTTATTTTTCAAAATGAGAATGATGACAGTGGAAGGATACATTAATTGGTTTTCATAACACATGGATACAAGGATAAAACCAAAAGACTTACAGATTGAGCATTGGAAAAAAGACACTATAGAAAAAATTTACCGAGATGGCTTAATAAGTTTCCTTCAGAAGCTTAATGGACATAATGAGAGCATTACAAAGGACTTCATAAGTAATTAGACACAGGAGAAAAATATGGTTGGAAACTTAGTGATCCCATTAAATCCAGAGTCCATTTCTCATGCCTTAGATTTACCATTATCAGGGGAACAGTATCATAAGGGTTTGCATTGTAAAGATAAGGGATGGACTTTCTTTCTAGAGAAAATTAGGAAGGGATCATTTGATAGAATCAAGGGGATTCCAAGGGAATGGTTTAATGAGCCTTGGGCAGAGTTAGTGTTAATCATTCAGAAATTCTTCACATGTGACAGTAGGCACAGTGTAGTGCACCTCTATCATATTAGATTTCTTTAGCACATCAAGGGAGAGATGAAAATCAATTTGCCATACTTTTTCTCTAAGAATTTGATCAAAATGATAGAAAATGTGAAGAGTGAAACCAAACCCAAAGAGGCACAAATATACCATCAAGGAATCATCAAAATTCTTGTTGAGTATCAGTTGAAAACCAAGGGTGTGATGTGGAAAGAGTTCCTAACTCAACATCAGTTTGCAGAACAAATCATAGAAGAAAAATTTTAACCAGTTCATGAAACAAAGAGTATAATGAACTCACCTCTTTATCGAAGGAAAAGGTCCAAAAAGAAACAAGATACAATCATGATTGAAAGAGAAGCGTCCTTCCTATCCATTCCTAGGAGACAAAGAAGAAAGAGTCTAGCAGACACAAGTAGTAAAGAGAAAGAACCTGAGGTGCAAATTGTTGAGATATCTCCCATAATAAAATAAACTGATGAGATTATTGAAAGATTGAAGAAGGATGCCTATGAAAACACATTAGAAAGAGATTCATATTTTTATAATGATGATATTTAAGCCACTTCATTTGCTAAAGACACCAAATAAGAAGAAAAGGAGCTAAACCTTAGAAAAATAAAAGAATTGACAGATAAATTGGAGGTAAGCAGGATACTAGAGAGGCATTTAAAGAGAGAAAATAATACATACAGGAAAAACAATGAAAAGTTTATCAAGGAGAATGAGAATCTGCATGAGAAAGTAGGAAAAATGAAAACAAAGAACAATCTTCTTTTCATGCAAGCATTCAGATGACTCAAAGAGAAAAACTCATGAAAGATCAAGTATGAAAAACAAAAAGTCGAGGCTTAAATATACAAAGAAGAACAGTATAAAGGGATAGATTCTATTTTGCAAGAAGCATAGCTGGAAGCATCTAGATCAGATGCAGTATCGACATCAGAACTCAGAAGGTCCAAGAGAAAGAGGCAAGCATGAGGACATGCTTTTACATAAGCATGGGGGAGATGTTGGCCCTCATTTTTTATCCAATTTTGTTTAAGTAAATACACTGTATTACCATGTTATCCATCCATATACAATCCATATTCACTCTATTTTGAAAAATTAATGCATATCCAGGTACAGAAATTAAGTTTTTCAATTTTTAGAATCTTTTATAAAAATTGAATTTTAAGTGCATTTTTGGACCAGACCAAAAATTCTCATAATGGCTTCATTGATGTCATATTTGCAGGACACATGGGCTCAAGATGAATAAATTTCTAAAAATATTGGAAACTAAGAATGGATGTAGACCTATTGGTTCATTCAAACCGAGCTTAAATAGGCTCGGTCAAAGGCGGTCAAACATGACATGTTTTTATGGAAATCCCTAGGAAATAGGTCAAATTTAGCATTTTATGGGATTTTCCAGATTTTGAAAGATTATATGGATGATTTCGACCTGAATAGATAGGATAAGGATAGAAATGGTTGTTGGAGACATTTTAGATGATTTTTTTTCATATTTCTCTATTTAAGCCTAAGACATTGAGGGCATTCATATGTAGAATTTGTATAACTTTACTTTGATATTTCTAAAACTTTGAGAGCTAATTGAAGAACATGTTCTATATCCTTTTTTGTTTTTCTATATGGTGAATGTTTGATTGATTTTCAGTAGCTGAAATTACTCACAGTGTGCGAGGAAAGAGTGGAGGACCCCCACATCGAGCTAAGTGCACTTTCTGGTTAATTTAGTTGCAAATTCCTAAACTAATTTTGTTTTATGCTTAATCAGTTAATTAGATGTATGATGATATTTTATGATTGTTGATGAATCTAATTCTAATATCTATTTTTCATATGAAGAGTCAACCCAGTGTTTAATTTAAACATTCATTCTACCTTATCAAGAACTAGAAACTAGAATTCATCTTTCTTGCTTTTAAGTGATTTTCTGAATTTCATGTTTTCTAAAAATGGCATTAATGATGAATGAATTTGCAATGAAGGATAGAAAGGATCTCCTTAGTTAGGAGCCTCTTCTATAATTCTTTCATGCATCTTGATCTATTGTTCATTAGTGGTTTTTGGTTTCCAATTCATGAAGTAGTTTTGTAGAGAAGGACAAACAAGTTCTCCTAAGTTAGGAGATTCTTCTTCTGCTTATTACATAATTGAATTAGAAATTATTTAGTTAAGTTATATATTTGTAATATAAATTTCCTTTACTAATAATTCATCTTCTAAACTTGACTATAGCTGAAATCCATATATCTTGGAGATTCTTTCAAGTTCTACAAGCCCGGATTGATAATAAAATACTTGTGTTAGTTTACCCAGTGAACAGACCTAGCAGATATAGTTTGAAAAAAATATATTAAAACTAAAATTGGGTTTTAAAACAATATTTGGACTTAATGGGATTTGAACTCAAAAACTCCAACAACAACTATCTTAATATGATTATGCCAACTTCACACTTTGTCTTATTCATTCTCACACTTTATTATAAAATGTCATTCAAATGGTTCAAGGAAACCATGGAGAATGATGGAGAATACATGATAGATGAGGGCACAGAGAGGCCAATGGAGTTGTGAGAAAAGATAAAGCAGGCCGAACGACAGATGGACACGCAGTTCGAGGCAGGATGATGCACGTAGTTCGAGGGAATCTTTTTTGATGCCAAGAGAATATTTTGATCCCAAGGAGGTAAAATATTCATAATATATTAAACTTTATATTCATTTTAACCATAATTTCGCAGGGAACGCAATGGCGAGGTCAGATTCACCTTTTGAGCAGTGGTTTGTCAGATTACCTGTGGGAATCTTGAGGGAATGTTTCAAATTCCTTGGAGGCCGAAATTCGTCGGTGTTAGAATGAGATCAACTTTATACTCATTCTTCTCGAAATTTCGCAAGGATCTCAATGGTGAGATCAGATTCCTATTTTGAGTTGCAGATTTCTAGATTCCCTGTGGAGCAGCATCTTTGTGGAATCTAGGTGGAATCTAAAAGATTCCCTAAGGCCCAGATTTTCACTTTGTCATAATTCAACAAATTGGCAGTCGATCCTACACCTCTCGGCGACACGAATTTAGCGGTGCAGTCAGATTTTCCATCTGAGCCTTATGCTTTTTGGCCACTTTTCAAAGTGGAGTTGCAGGTGTCAGCATTCAATGTGTGAGGAGTTGTCTTCGAGATATTCGATGCCACGAAATTGATGGTACAGCCAAATCTAGCAGTTTATCATCCTTGTCTTCAGATAGCTCCAAGATGTGAGGTATATGCAGTGTGATCATGTACTTATTTGTCTCTTTGCTATGAGATGCATTGTGCTGTGTAGATCCCTATTGATGTTTGATGTGGGATATTTTTTTGTTCTTGATGTGAGATGCAATTTCTATCATGGATTTGCTTTATGTTTGAGATCCCTTTATTGCCATGTTGGTGGGATAGTCACTATCACATATATGTTTGATTGAGATCCTTTTACTGTCATGTTGGAGGGATACTCATAGTCATTATGTGTGAGTCATTGTCGTACTGATAGTCCTTTTTGTAAATGAGAGTTCCTGTAGTGGAACATCTCGTGGAGAGGTCCAGACACTCCTGTGTGAGGGCATTTTTGTTGCATGACAAAGAAAATACCATCCATGTACATCATCACTCTTTCCAACACTTAATGCAGCAGCCTACACCATCTTGACACCGAGTCCTGGAGACGTATTCCCTCCTAGAAAAATTATGTTATCAATCTCTTATGTTGCTAATTCTTGTTATGTTCCTCATATTTACATCATGTGGATGTTCATTTATGTTCATAATGCTTTGGTGCAATTATAACACATCAGTCGAAGTAAAAGTTCTTGGTTAAAGGGGTATCAATAATTTACCTGGATCAAGACCCCTCAAGCCAATAGTGTCGACCATGCCATGCTTTTTCGTGCGCCTTCTGGACTTGTTGGTGATAATTTGCAATAAAATGATCTTCTTCCAGAGCAACCAGCTATGCCAACCGTTCTGCCATAGCATCTTCTTCTTCCATATTTGTAAATGTTGCAATGCGCAGACTAGGGACGATGAATTCCATTGGAAACACAGCCTCTTGCCCATACACCAGTCTGAAAGGTGTTCGTCCCATCAACTTCTTGCAGGTCATCCTATACGCCCAGAGAACCGTGGGTACTTTTTCATCCTAATCTTTATGTTAGCATTACATACCTTAGTGAGCGTTGCCTCCAATATTTTGTTGAATTCTTCAACCGATCCATTTTCCTGTGGGTGGTACGGGGTACTCTTCTCATGGTGCATCTTGAACTCTTCTATGAGTGCATCGATGGTTTCGTTTAAAAAATGCGTGCCCTGGTCGCTGATCATAATCTTGGGGCAACCAAACCATGTCACAATTTTTTCAAATATGAATTATGCGGTGGTATTGGTCATGCAGTTCCTTATAGGTTTGGCTTCAGCCCATCTTGTGACATAATCTGTTGTTGTGATGATGCAGTGCGTGCCACTGCGCTTTCCATGGGAATTGATAGGGCCGACAAAATCAATACCCCATTTTTCAAAAGCTTGCAGGGCCATTTGGGGGTGCAAGGTAATTTCATCTCGGCGCGAGGGCTTTCCTGTCCTTTGGAAAACATCGCATGTGTGACAATGTGCAGCAGTGTAACTATGTAACGTGGGCCACTATAAGCCAGCTCACAAAATATTTTGTGTCATCGCCTTACCGACGTAGTGACCCCCAGCAATTCCTCCATGAGCTTCATCCAGAATTTTGCATCTCTCATACTCAAGAACATACCTACGCAACACTTCATCTGCACCCAGTTTGTACAACTGCCCGGCGATGATGGTGAAGTCAATTGCGCGTGCTACGAGTTATTTCTTCTGTTGGATTGTATATTTGTCAGGTGTGCGTCCAGTAGTCAAGAACTAAATGATATCCAGGAAATGCTCATCAAGAAACTTTATTTCAAATAGTTGTGCGTCAGGCAAGCCATCTTCCAGGTTGGTTGGCTCTTCACTAGTTTCGATGTGCGACAGGTGATTCGGCCCAACATTTAGGTGTCCAGGCTTTACCACAATCTCAAAATCATACTCCTGAAATAATAACAACCATCGGTAGACCCTCCCCCCCACCACAAGATTTTTGACCAATTATTTCAAATCAGAATGGTCAGTGAACATATTAAAGTGGCCTCCTAGCAAGTAGTGGCGGTACTTTTGCAACGCATACACCATAGCTAGCCCTTCTCATTCTATGGTTGAATAGTTTCGTTCTGCACTGGAGATTTTTTTACTGGCATAGGAAAGGGGATGATATGTTTCTCTTGCGCCTGGATGTGCTAACAAGGCTCTGAGCGCAATGCACGATGCATCTACATGTACATTGAATTCTTTCGAACTATCTGGGAAGACCTGTATGGGTGCAGTAATCATATTTTATTTTAACAACTCGAAGCTCTTCTAAAACTCGTCATTCCAGCAGAATGTTGCATCCTTTTTTAGTAGCTTTTCCATAGGTGCAGTGATTGTGGCATAGCCCTGAATAAATTTTCGGTAATACCAAGTGTGCCCCAAGATTGAGCATTGCTGCTTCACATTCGTGGCTACCTCCAGATTAATAATTACTATGATCTTGGCAGAGTCAACCATCAACCCTTGTTGACACACAATATGTCCCAGCAGTATCCTAAATGGTACATAGAAGATACACTTTTTCAAGTTCAGGGATATCTGGTATTTCCTACAAGTGTCCAACACGGGGCACAAGTTTGAGACATGGTTCTTCAAGAGTCCAAATATAGTCCACTCATCAAAATATACTTCTAAGAACTTGTGGATAAATTCTTTGAAGGAATCTGCAACCATGTGCGAGAAAATAGCAAGAGCATTCTTCAATCCAAATGGATTTACTGTATATTGGAAAGACCCCCATTATGTATCAAAGGTAGTTTTACTACGATATTCTAGCGCAATGCAGATTTGATGATACCCAGAAAACCCATCGGTAAAGGAATATGCCTCTTTGCCACCAACATTATCCAAGATTTCATCAGAGAATGGGGTATGAAATGGATCATGAACACAAGCATCATTTATCTTGCGCAGATCGACACAGTTCTAGATTTCTCCCTTAGTCCTCTTGTCTTGCACTACCATAGGGTTGACCCATTCAAATTCTTCTAGTAGCTCAATGATGTCTAGCACAACCATTTTGTCCCATTCTTCTTTCACCTTCTACTTATACCGGGGATTCAGCCTGTATGGGCGTTGTTTGACCGATCGCACATCCGGATTCAAGGTGATCTTCATAACCCCAATCTCGCTGATTATTCCCTTTAGTTCGGAAAAATTTGTATGGAACAAATCTTGGTATTTTTTTTAGAAACTTGGCAACTTTACCTACAGTATAATCATCCCAGTAGTCGTCAATCTTCACCAGTTTAGGTTTTTCTTTGGAGCCAATATTCACCTGTCTAATCTTTAATGGCTTTGTCACATCGGGCGCAGTGAGGGAGGGGTTGGCCACTACCTGTTGGCCCTCAGATTCAGGGATCAAGATATTCCTAGGGTTCTCTTCATGTTCTTCAATGGTTGGATTCTGGCAATTTACAATTTCCTCCATATGCGCATCCCATGCTGGTGCGGCACATTCTACTCGTGGCCAAGAGTCATCAAAGACAACTGCCTCAATATCCTGCAAGGCTTCATCTAGTCCCTCTGATACACTGGCCAAGCTAAAGGTTAACATAAATATCTCTACCATGAAAACCCAATTGATGATACCTCGGTTGTTCAAGTAGTGGGTTGCTCAAAGCGCAACCGCATCACTCTCCTGCATTCATCCCATGTGTGCAGCCTGTTCTTATGGGTCTCCCACCAACGGGCAGGAGTAGCGCACAACCCCAGACTCAAAGCATAGAACCTATGTTTTTCAGGCACAGTAGCCTCCACTGTCATGATAAACTTTTTTACATCATATGAACCATCATATTGTGGTAGATTATGTACCTCAGATGATATACAGTGTAGCTATCTAGACACATGATTACAGCACAGCATATACACCCCATGCAATCGGTTATGCTATTGCACGTCGTTGAACCCTTCTGATGCATTCAAGTAGTGTGTTTGCATAGAAAACCCTTTTTACACAATAGCATCTTCAGCGACAATTTCAATGAGTGTAGGAACTTACCTCTATGGCCTTTGAAAAATATTCTCTCTTCTTTAGAGTAAGATACAAAATGATCAATGGTAAATTCAGTCACAAAGCCGCCCAAGAGCCAGTTGATCCAATGATCTACCGCACGAGTGATCTTATTATCAAATTTGTCTACCTTTTGGATCAATTCAGAATGCCACTCAGTGACTAGGTCGTCTCCTATACAACGATGGAATTCAGCTAAGCGCAACAACCATTCCTGAAGCTCGTATGCGAAGGAACTAAAGAAAATTTCATGCACTTTTGTATAAATATATTTTCCGACCCATTGTTCAGCAGATAGCTCATTTCTCTTATTCTCTTGAATCAAAAATTTCAGGATATTTCTATCCAACCAATCTTGCAATTTGTTTCACGAAGGCTACCACAACATCAAATATCCCTCAAAATGATGATCCTAGTCCCAGAAACAGAACCATTTGTTGAATTGAGGGGTCCTGACCACGCTTCAGAGTTTATGGATAAACCAAAAAACCCTCCAACTACTAGCCCTTTCGGCAGTGATCTTTTTGTGCAGACCAAAGTCTCACCTGAAGCAGTATGGGGGGGTGTTGGAACCAGGTTTCTGCACCCTGAAGGAGAAATTAATGAGTGGTCCTCAGTAAAAAACCCAAATCAAACTTCTACAGATATGTGCTCAAAGAGAATGCACACATATTAACTGAATACATAATCGCTATCTCTTTGGCGCAAACAAGCAGAATAGAAATCGATCCAAGTCACAGCACATCAAAGACTTAACAGATCTATTATGTATCAGCAATTAAACATAAATTATCCAAATATCTTGTGCAATAGCTTATAACAAAACACAAAGACAGTATCACGGAAATAGGGTTTTCTTCAACACAGACAACAGATCAGAACCAGATCTCACTCTTACTTAACAAAATTCAATATTCATGCATAAACATATCAATTATATCTGTCCGTTCATCAGTAAACAGACGTATAGTGCAATCTCATCAAAGCATAATAGTAAGCATAAACAAAAATTAGACACATAACATAGAGCTACCGCCAAAAACTGTTCCTTCTATTAATCCTTCAGATCTTTCAATACATCAATTTTTCCTTCAAAAACCCTTACTATCCCTTCCACACACACAACCATCGGAGTCCGCACACATCCAGGACTAGGTCCCCACGCACACAGTCAGCAAGAGCCTTTTACCCAACCCAAACCTGATGAGACTCTTACAGACTATTTGTGAGAAAAATCATAAACTCTCTTTCACAACCATCCACCACTTAGCTTACACATCTTCTATCTATTTATATGCACCTAGCACGCAGATACTATGGTCTCAAACCATGGTTTGAGGCCCACGGTTTAAATTAAATTTCATTTACAAAAAAATATGGGACGTTGACCAACCCAAAGCCCTTTGACTCCCTTTTCTTCGCACGCACATACAATATTACCCAAAATGGAGCTTTAAAACTTATGCCTCAGGGGACCCCGCTCCAACAAGTATTACGCTTGATCATGAGTGTGATGCTTTGTACATTAGTTTTGTATTCATTAGTGTGCTTTGATTGGATTTTTGGTCAGATTGTTTTCTTTGCAAACATATTTCATCTACTTACCTTGTGTTCCACTTGGTTTGCAAATGTCTTTGAATCATTATGTTGATGGCGCTTGTCGTAGCACACGGAACTTGTCTTCCACGGCATGGGCACTCTTTGCCCCTGATGGCGAGTTGATTAATTTACAAGGTATTTGTTTGGGTCAAAAAACTAACAACATTTTCTAATATAGTACAGTCATCGAGCTATTATCGAATGCAATTGATGTCGGGATTAGAGATTTGGTTGTTAAATTAAACTCACAATTCGTTTTTTTATAGTTAAACGGCCATTATTCTATGTGAAATCCTCAAATTTTGTGTATGTATTTGCATGTTCGATTATTGGAAAAAAAAAAAATTATTTTATTACATATCAACATATTCCAAGACCTTTAAACACATTAACATATACATTAGAAAATCATGTATTAGATAGACAATTGTGCAACATGTAAAAACTAATACATCATTATGATACACAAGTAGTCATAGAAACACACACACAAATATATATATATCGTGTCTGTCAAGTGCGTTACCTCAAAATCTCAAAAAATATATGTTGTATGAAAAAAATGGCCCTCTAAGCCTACATCAGTACAAAAATATAAACAGAGGGTTGTTATCTGCCCACATGGTGGTCGTAATAGCAAGTGACTGCTCGGATCACTTGCCATAGTAAACGATGCAGTCTACCTGGAACTCAAACCGTATGTCTCTAAAAAAGTAGCATACTTTGGGATGCCTCTCATGAGGCCTACCAAGTTCCGCTCTAACTTGGCTAATGGGTCTACTCCCTCCTCGTAGGGGACATCCTCCACCGGGCAGGCTACCCTCCTCACGATCGATGACATGCATGGTGGTCTCTGAGGACCCATATCTGTAAATACATCATAAGTTTAGATCTCATGATACATGACAAAAACATTCAAAAAGTAAAAAAAGTTATAAAAATAAAAAATAAAAAAATTACCTGTATCAGTCCACTGTGTGCCTGGCGAAATGGGTAGATCTAGATCTCCCCTGAAGTCAACGCCTTTGTATGCATAGTCCTCAGCCACGATGAGTTGATGATGCAACCAACTGAAAAATGTTGTAGGGAAATGCATCTGTTGGCCCCTGCCCTGACGGGGCAAGATCTCACACCACCTCATCAACCTCAAGTCTCTCGAGGCTGGATCATGGATCTCTAACCGTTAGTACTTAAACAAAGGTAATATCTCCAATAAAAAGGTAACCAAGATGGGCCCGTACCCAAATTGTTTCAGCCAACATGTTTTGCAGTTGCTCAATTGGCTATTCATGTTAGCCAATAACCCCTTGCACCAGTTGAACATAGTAGGGGCCAGGCAATCCACTGCGTATTGGAATTGGGATTTCGTTGCCTCATGAAACGCATGGGCTCCAGCCACTCGAGTCATGCAGTGTAGGATTTTTCCCAAGGGAATAAATCTAATAGAGGATATCTCTATCTTCCCGCTCTCAATATTTCTAGCCCCCAAATAGAGGATATCTCTATATTCTCGCTTTCAGTCTTTCTAGCCCCATGAAAGTGTCTCTAAATGAGCATATTGGTACTCTCACTTTCTACGCGAGCTCTGGAGAGTTGGATTCTCTCCCCTCTCCTGGATAAGCCTGTGATGAAATAGATGTCCATGACATCTAATTCCAGTTCCTGGTCTCCGATTATGAATATCTGGCGATCTACGTCTCGTGGTCCAATCAAATACTGAAGCAGCTCCAGTTGAGCTCGCAGCCTTGATGTCTGGAATAATTTCAGCAATTTGCAATTGTGCAATGCATTAACACATTTTTGGTCTTGGAGTGCTTGGTGGTATTCCACCTCGTGGCCTCGTTCTTTCCATTCAATGACCATCTCTGCTGAAATCACCTGCAAAACATGTTTAAAATACATTTTAGGAGCTTTCATCGGAGTATTTTTTTTAATCACTCATTGGAAATGGGTGGATTTCTCATTTTAAAATCTTCCTTACGGCCAGCGCGACTGTCTAAATTAATTCAGCGATGGTGGCATGCTGCCCTAACAGGCTAAGCGCGACCAGTGCAGGTCCGATAGCTCGGGTCCGCGCTGGTCACAGATGATTTTGAGGTTTGAAATACTCCCCCCATCTCTCAATTTCTAAAATTGAACACTTAAAGAATTGAATTAAAATGACGAGAAGAGTTTGAGCTCTTACCTGGCAGTGAAGAATTGTTAGGTGGTGTCCTGGATCAACTACACTACTGATATGAAGTTCAGATGGAAAATGGGTAAAATGCACTTATCCAATTTACTCAAAATAGAAAGGTGAAAATGAATTTACTTTTTTCTATTTATAGATTTCTGAAAAATATTTTCACCATTATTTTATTATTTTTCCTCGATATCAGTGATGTTTGTCATTTTTTGTGCAGTAACTGGGACTTTACATTGTTGGTGATTATTTCTAATGCAAATGAGTTTTATTTTATCTCTTTTTCAGACTCGATAAAAATAAACGAAGAAGGAACCCCCCTGGAGTTATCTTTCAGCTCTTTTCTGACTCTCAAAAAATGAAAATATTTATGAGTACTTTTCATTTCGAACTCGTTAAAGTAACGCAGTCTCATTATACGTTTACCCCTTTTTTTCGGGATGAGATTCGCTATTTACGAAAAAAATAATACCTTGATCGAACATGGTCAAGAGGTTCTCTCGAGTAATTTTTTTCTACCTTTTTCATATTCGAGAGACGATTTATGAAAAGGGACATGATGGATTTTTCTTTTCATTTCTTTCAAACTCCTTAAACATGAAAATTTACTGAGCTGCCCTTTCGTTGGACTCGTTAAAAATTAAACGGCGAAAGATTTGTCACCATGACGAGGCCGAGTTCCTCTTTCCTAGGGCTCGTTAAATTTACTAGGATGGATTCATTCGAAGAATGAACTTATATGCTTAGCATATGTTATCTTCTTCACGCTGGCTATCAAAAATAAAGAGGTACTCGTTAGCAATAACGGGGGAAAAATGTAAGTGAACATCCTATGTGTTTTTTTGGCAGCTTATCGCTCTTGAACATGACACTCATTTGTAGTTCATGTCGGGTTGGCGATACCCTTCATTCATCATTTTACCTCCGCGAGTTTGGGAAATCCATTTTCCTCCTATTCGATCATCATTTTTGTCATCATGACCTCTAATCCCATTTGAGTCAAATGTTTCCACTCTCCAGAGTCATGTCACCAATATGTTCAAGAGAATTCCTTGTCAAACATCCTTTGCTTATCTGACCTCCTCTGTTACAATCTTGAATCACCCCTATCATCTTGACATATATGTTGTTTCATTTCTATGATGTGGGAATCATTATGGCCCTCCTTCGACGAATCACTTCATGTCGACTTCATCTCATTATCCAAGAAGATGGTTTAGAAACTTCTTTTCAGTACCTTGGAGCTTGCATGCCTCAATGGCAATTTCTTCGTGTTTGACGACAGGTTCACAATATTGGCCTTCAATCGAATGATCCCGCAAGTGTTTGACTTCAACACATTCATTCACACTTGTAGATTGTGTTGTTGTACCTTGAGGGTCATCAGCATTATTGGTGGTTTCTCTCGCGCTTGTTAACGGTTTTCATCATTGACCGGTAATCAAGTGGTTTCTACCATGTTCGACATCATCACATCTATTCGCATGGCTAGATTCGTACATTAGGTTGATTGAGATCGCGATGAAGACCATGGATCGCATCTGACTTTGATCTGCGCTGCGGGGAATTATTGAGTATTCATTATTGTATACATGATCCTATTTATACGGATGGATGCGTCCATACCGCAGATCCATTTCTATAATCTCTTTAGACGGATGGTTGTGACCATTCCATGGGATCATGTATTATTTTATGCCTAGTGTAGAGTTATGTGGTTAGGCATATTCATAACATAGATTTCATGTATTGTATTATGTTTTATTTGGTAGTTTTCCTAGCAGTTATGTGAGTTATTTTCCTTGGTTCATAAAGCATTTCAGCCATCACTCCCCATGTTTCCTTCATGATTTAGGGGGAATATGTTACATAGTAATTTTTCACCATGCTCACTTCCCGTCCTTGATCCTGAAGTGCCCCATGACAGACCCTGTGCAATGTTACCACCATTGAAAAATATGTAAAGTCCATCCCCTGAAGACTCAAAGAAAACTGCCTTGAAATATTACTAAAGGAACTTGGTCAAAATCCTAGTTTTATGGGTCGGCGCATTTCTTAATTTCATGCTCGTGTTGATGTCAGATTGACAGTTCTGGCTTAGCACTGCGAGCGCCCTTATTTCTTGGAAAACTGCGTTGATCCATTTATGATAGTGTTTCCTCAAATGGAGGAGAAGTTTGACCTCTAGAAGTTCTAGGGCGGCAATTTGGTTGTTAAACGGTACTGATAGAGTCGAGCTCTCTGATTTTAGAGATTTGATCTCATCCATTGGGGGTTTATCCCTTAGAAAGTGGACCTTACTCCTCCTTTCATGGGCTCCCAACCTCTTCTCCATTCCTATAAATATGTCCCCATCCTTCCACTACTGGTTGGTCATTGTTGGGTTGGTCTAAACTCGCGTTCCTTTTACATTCTTTCACTGTGATAACACCTAAGTTGTTCAGGATAAGGAATGCTTTAGAGCTTCAGTGAAGGACTCGGATTTTCACCAAAGGGAGGCCTCCAACTTCAAGGCCTGGGTTGTAAGCTCTTCCTTTCATATTTATCAATAAAACATATGATGTTTGCTTTCTATATTTGTCTAATATTTTATGCAAATATTTTGGTACTCCTTGATATGGTAGATAGCTAATGTTTAATGATTATTATTTATTGGATTACGTTTGTTGTTGCCTCTTGATCATCCGCAGGTATTCGTGTGCCACCAGTAGCAAGGAACGAGCCTAAAATGATCGTGGATTAAAGTCATCATCAACGAGTTCGAACATAGAATCAGGAAAAGGTATTTTTGTCTCCTTTCTTGTCGCAATTTGAATATTAGCTAAGAAATCTTTGCATTAGAAAGTATATCAAGTTGCTAGACCCACTCTAGGGCTAGAGAGATCACCTTTGTTTGCAGAGGGGATTTATCTTGACAACAAAAAGTAGCCAAGTAACAGTGCGGGAAAGGAGGAGTTGTGAGGAAGGAATAACGCATGTTTATGAAGTGTTTTGGGCCAGGTTTGGAGGGATGACATGGACAGTCACCAAGCCATAACTAGAGGGTCAAAACTACAGAAATAATTACATAGGTCAAGAACTAGTGAAGCAAAATAAGCTTGCTAGCTAAGGTATGTAGAATGATGTTCTCAAGTTGATTTTTTTCTAAGTGGATGAGGTCCAGGTTTGGGACAGTTTGGTTGGCATCTTAAGTACATATGGAGGTTGTTATTAGGTGCCTATAAGACACCTAAGTCTAGGATTTTTAAGGAATACAAGTCTAGTGAGAGTGGAAGAATTATTGAAGCCTAAGGAGTTGATCCTTGAAGGAAGTAGGGCAGATAAGAGGGCTTACTATTTATCCCTAATTCATTGTGTAGACAAGGACATTTTCAATGGAAAGAGTGCAGCCTCCAGTGCCCTAGACTTGACATCGTATTGGTGCAGCAGTTTGACAGAATTCATCTTGTGTAAGTTTATATGTGTTAGCATCCTTGATGGACTAAGGAGTATCTAGAGGGAAGAATTGATTGAGCCAAGTTCAGTGACCTAAAGGAGTTGTGCTCACTAATAGAGGCGGATTGAGGAGCTACATATTGTGAGGAAAATGGCAGTCAGTTGTGTTTAGGGTATTGTTGGGTGATTTAATGGTTAGTTAAATCCATATCATTTAATTGTCAACCCAAGGTTTTGTAAACTGACGAGCTATCCCCAGATGCGGGTGCCCGCCAGTGAATCAGTGCACCACCGGGAAACCATGTGGAGAGACACTTCGCTGCTCCACGTGACCGCTTATGGAAATAAGTACCACGATAAATGCTAGTGTGAGGGAGAAATTAACTCAACCTCCATCACCTTCTCCTCGATGTACCAGCTCTGCATCTCATTAAAGCCGCTTTCCATGGACATTAAGCCCGTCACCTCGGCCCTTTTGTTCTCATTTCAGCCCTCGTGCCTGCTCTCGATGCATTTGTCTGTCAATTTCCCTCTGCCTCTGGTGCAAGGTCCTCATTTGACCAACCTCAGCCCTCCCTCTGGAAGTTGTTCTTCTCCTGTGTTTTCTAAGGCCCCCTCCTAGTTCGACGACTCGGCTCCTTGGAAAATTATGCCTCCCCGGGGCCGGGGCCGCCGTGAATTATATGCGCACACGGCGGCGGCCGCCGGCCCTCATGTCCTCCTCGATTTCGCCTCGCCCAGGGCCGCCACTCAAACATTTATATTGGTTGAATGAGCATGATAGGAACCCCCCCCCCCCCCCCCCCCCCCCCCCCCCGCGGTCAACTTGAATGCCCACCTCTCTCTGCAGCTCCCTGTCCCTGCTTCGACTCCCTCCATCCCCTGCAACAAGAAGAGGTCGCGTAAATCTACCATTCCTCCTGAACCTGCTTTCATCCCCCGTAAGATGAAGGCCCTCCCGGTGCAAAGCGTCGCCACATCCTCAACCTCCTAGCCATGCGCTAAGCAAGGAGACGGATGATGGGTGCTACGTGTGCAGAATTGAGGAAGAAATTCCCACCTCCAGCAACAAGAATGCAGATTCACCATAGGTTCAGTTTTTTAATTCTCGTTAGCATGCTCATGTTTTGGAATTGTCTACTCTCTAACTCGTGTTCTATTTTGGTAACTAAATCTGTTGGTTTCCCGCTTTGGGCAGCATTTACTCTCTAGTTTTTAAGGACTGGTTTCCCCGACTGGGGCAGTCCAATCTTTGGTGGAAAACTGTTGAAACTTCCCTCTGGATTGGACTCGTCAAATCCAAAGGAAGAGACCTGTAATTTTCTATTCTATATGATATAATAGAAATAGTTTAACTTAGAAAAACAAAAACAAAAACAAAAAAAAACAAAACTGACAAGGTATACATGTACTATATGTACTAAGTGGTTATCCTTCATAGTATATTAATCTAATGTAATTAAACTAATTACAAAACAAATAAAATCAATATAAATTGAACTAAATCAAATCAAACATAAAGAAATTGAAATCATACTTGCATAAAAGAAATCACACTTGCATGAAATTGAAATCACACCACCCTTCCATAAATAAAATCACACCATGCTTTCATAATTTAAATCACACTGTTGAAAGGAAAATCACACTTGCATAAGATAAAAAAACGCATTTGTTGAAAAGAAATGAACTAACAAAACTATACTATGTTACCAATATGTACAAAGGTATGCAAACTGGGGTTGATGGGGGCCCTCCATTCCTCAGCAAGCACATCGAATAGCTATCACATCTTGGAGATCAAAGTGGCAGCATGTATTTCATAAAATGATTACAAGTATTCTCTCTCCTCACTTTACAAATCACATCTTGAATGGAACTTGGAACCTCCAATTATCAACTAGCCACTATCTACCTCTAATCTCTAACAACTAACAATTTACAACCAACCATTTACAACCCTTTGTATGAAGTGTGTACTCCTATTTATACAAAAATTGAATATAACTATAGATCCTCAAATCTCTCATAAATCCACATTTATCTCATGTGGTTACAACCAATCTCCTAAAAATATAAGATACAAATCCTCTCCAAATTCTCTCATAGTTTGATAAGGACACATATCAAAACATCCATGATTCTTCTCCTTTGAATGTGCTTATCTTAATGATCCATGTCTTCTTCAAATATTCTACAAATCCTCATGAGTTGGAATTTGAAATTCGAATTTGTAGTTAGGAGGCCAAGTAGGACCCTTCTAGAATCTCCAAGTGGACCTACAATATCACAAAACTTATATCACTTTTATGTATATATGAAAACATGTTAATTTTATAATATTTAATCACAAATTCACTTAAAATACTTAAAATAAATGACTTTGGAAAATATAATGCTAAACCCATATGATCACGAAAATGGTTACTTAATGTAGGGTTATGGGGCTATAGAGTTACGGAATGGGGGTGAAATAATGGAAATGAAGGTGAAGGTGGATGGCATTTTGGAGGGCCAATAGGTACGTAGACTGAAAGGAGCTTAGGAGCGCGCTACATCAAAAAGTAAATCAATTATATCTTGTTCAAGGTAGATTGGTTGTCAAGTGACTCACACCAAACCCTATTTTTATTTGAGTATCAATTTGATTCCTGAGGGTCGTGATCCTTGGTATGGGAGCCCTAGAATGTTGTATCAAATATTGTTAATATAACGAAGTTGGGTTGAAAATTTTAAAATTTGTGTATTGTGTATGTGTTGGATTACTACTATGTTTATTTTGTTGTGAAAAGTAGCATTGTTGTGGCATTTGGGTGTGTTTGTGTCAGAGATTATAAGACCCAAACCAGATCTCAAGTGTCATAGAAAGTCAACATGGCATCAGAGCTACTTTGAAGGGCTAGTGAATTGAAGTGTGCACAACTAGTACAGATCAAGATGGATTTAGTTCCTTTGTTGTTGAAGGACTAATAGCAATGGCGAAGTTGTCGGTTGGTATGTGATTCAAGGATAAATTAGATGGGTTGTCCAACTATATCCCTTGGAAGGAAAGGATCAAGTTGGTCTTTATGGCGAACAAGATCTGGGAATTTTCCAACAAAGAGATTAAGAAATCAACTGGCCCTAAGAATCGGGAAGTGTTCGAAGAGTTGGATATGAAGGTGAAGTTGGTCATCCTATATGGTGTCAAAGATCACTTGATACCTCATGTGTCCAGGAAAAACATTTCCCATGAGATGTGGAAAGCCCTTCAGGATTTGTTGTAGAACTCAAATGAGAGCCAATTGTTGGCATTGAGGGATTGAAGATGACCAAGATTGTGGATGGAGAAGCAATAACATTGTATTTGACGATATTGTCTCAAGTTCGAGATGACCTTATCGACATCATTGATATTGTTACAGATTCTGAGATGGTGAGGATTGCTTTGAAAGGGTTTACTTCGAAATGGAAGTCATTCATCAAAGGGTTCATCGCCAAAGACAAGCTACCAGACTAGAACAGGTTGTCGAATGACTTCATTCAGGAGGAACTATGAAACGAGGACTTTCATTTGAAGAAGAAGCGTTCAGATGATAATGTAGCTCTTGCACAAAGAATGAAGGGCAAGTCAAAGGACTTGAGTAATTTGAAGTGTTTCAATATGGCAAGTATGGTCATTATTTGACGAGGAGTCCGAAGAAGAAGAGAGATGATGAGAAGAAGGGGGAGGTGGTAACAGGTGTCGCCACTTCTTCCAAGATAGAAGACCTCTCTAGGAGATTGGAGAGTGAAGACTTTTCTCTAGTATCTCATTTCTCGAGGGTGTGGTTAACAAGACTGCATGGTACATGCACAGTGGTGTGTCAAAGCATATGACAGATTTGCATGAAGTGTTTGATACTTTCACTAAGTGGGACTCAAAGTTGCACATGATGGTGGGTGAAAAGAGTTAGAAAGAGATTAGAGGATCAGGGGTTGTGCCATTTAGGATGGATTCAAGATGGATGATGTGAATTTAGGATGTATTGTTTATACCGGAACTTAGATATATTTTTTTCTCTATCTCAATGATCAAGCACAAGGGGCTTGATGTGGTTTTCTAGGATGGGAAAGCAAAGCTCTAACTCTATCGAAGTGGTCATCGTAGTTAGGAAGCACGGTCTATATTGGATGATGGGAAAACCTATAAATCATGACAAGAAGCAAGTGCAGGTTTCAGAGCTTCAGAGGGATCCGAGTTCTAGAAAGAGTTTGCAGGTTCAAAGGGATAATGTGCAACCCAAGAAGAGTGTGTGATCAGTGGGGAGTAAGGGTGCCTCTACAGTTGGAAAGAAAGAACCTTGGGATGGCCTAAAAGAATTTTAGGAGGCGGCGGCTTCTCGTGGCATAAATATTATAGAGAATAGCAAGATTCATGCTACAAGGTATATTGCACTAATGAACGTCAGGAGTTGGGCTAGTATCACCAGCAATGATGATGATGACAAGTTACTTCCTAGTGGTGGAAGTACCTCCCTCGCTAAAGGGAGTGTTGAGTTTTGTAGCTTGGAAGCTACTCCACGACCCTGGGTACCCAAGAGGTGGGGTTTGCACTCAAATTTGTGGGTGTGAATCCAGGAGTAATTTTTTTGATTAGACCTTTGTAGCATGTGTGGCACCCTTAATGGAGCAAGAGGCTACTAAGGAAATCAAGGGAGGATTTGTCAAATGAGAGATAATTTTTTGTTTAAATGTAATGGGTTAATTTGGTAAAAGTTTAGGCCATATTTGCTTTAAGAGAGCCCTAGAAGAGGGTTAGGCATTGCACCCATAAGAGCATATAAATAAAGGAAGGTCGATACCATATTTGGCACATCCAAGAGAAAACATCATAAGGAGAATCTCTCTGAAATAGTTGCAGCCTCAGGAAGCCTAGTAAAGGGGAGAAGAAGATTTGTTTTGGTTCGTTTTTCTTGTGATTGTTTAGGTCAAGTTTCGCAGGAGTAGGCAGCATGGAAGAGGGGCATTTTGGGCAGTGTTTGGTGCTAATTTTGTGGTGTTATCTCTCTGTAAAGTAGGTTGAATATCTCAATGCTATTACAGGAGAGGTCGAGCCCTAATTTAGGGTTGGTCTGTGGTCACAAATGTGTTGGAACCAAAGCCCAAAAGTGGCCAAGTAACTACACAGGAAAGGAGTTGTGAGGAAGGATAGTGCATATTTATGAGGTATTTTGGACCATGTTTGGAGGGATAACGTGGATAGTCAACGAGCCCTAACTAGAGCAGTTGAAACTACAGTCATAAGGGCACAGGTCAAGACCTAGAGAAGCAGAAGAAGTCTACTAGCTAAGGTATGTAGAATGATGTCCTCAAGTTGATGTTTTTCCAAGTGGATGAGGTCCGGGTTTAGGACAGCTTGGTTGGCATCTTAAGTACAGGTGGAGGGTTGTTAGTAGGTTCCTATAAGTGCCCTAAGTCCAACATTTGTGAAGGACTACAAGTCTGGTAGGAGTGGAAAAAGTATTGAAGCCTAAGGAGTTGATCCTTGCAGGAAGTGGGGTAGTGAAGAGGGCTTATTGTTTAGTCCTTGTTCACTGTGATAGAGAAGGACATCTTCAGTGGAAAGAGGGCAGCCTTCAGTGCCCTAGACTTGTCATCTTGGCGCAATAGTGTGACAGAAATGGGAAACTTGTAGAACTCCCTATGTGTTGACGTCCTTGATGGACTAAGGCGCAGCTAGAGGGCAAAAGTGATTGAGCCAAGTTCAGTGACCTAAAGGAGTTGTGCTCATTGATAGAGGAAGATTGAGGAGCTACATATTGGGAGGCAAAGGACAGCGAATTGTGTTCAGGGTACGTGGACTGAAAAGAGCTAAGGAGCGTGCCACATCAGTAGTCAGTTGTATCTTGTTCAATGTAGATTGGTTGCCAATGTGAAGGATACCAAACCCTAGTTGTATTCTTGTATCCGGTTGATTGTATGAGGACCATGATCCCTAGTACGAGAGCCCTAGAATGTTGTATTAAAGATTGTTAATATAACAAAGTTGGGTTGAAAAAGTTAAAATTTGAGTATTGTGTAAGTGTTGGTTCACAGTTGTGTTTATTTTGTTGTGCAAAGTAGGATTGTTATGGCATTTAGGTGTATTTGTATCAAAGATTATAAGACCCAAACCAAATCTCGAGTGTCGTGGAAATTCAACAAGAGTGAATCATGGTTGAGAGTTTATGAACCATGAGGTCTATGCTAGGTGGAATGTGGAAGGCTTGCAGCGAACCGGGCTTTTTATCCAAATAAGTGTCCATGTACAACGAATTGTGTTTATGTGCCATGAATTGTAAACCCTAGTGTCGATTATATTTAATTAATATTATTTGTATCTAATTTAATTAATGTGGATGGATAATGCAATGAATTTGCAGGTAAATGTGCATTTCATAATTTTACAAATTAATGCTAGAAACATATACAAACCATGGCAAGATTGGTACATATAATTAACAAACAAAAAGATATATTAAGGAGGCACAAAGGACCAATCATGAGCTAGTGTGGTCACAGGGGCTCTAGCAGGGAACCCGAGTTTAGAAAATGTACCAAGGTTTTGAGCTTCCATTGATAAATTGCACTGTTTGTTTTTGTGTGGGTATAGCATGGCCCAATAGGTGGTTGGGGACATTAGAGTGAATCATAGCACATCATTGATGTATGACTTGTGAAGGATGATATTTTGTTGATTGTTTTATGTGGATGACTTTATTAATAAGAATTGTAGTGATTCAATTTTTGGTTTGAAAGCTAAGTTGAAAGATACTTTTGAAATGATGGAGTTGGGTTTGTTTCATTTCTTCCTTGAACCCAAGATATATAGTTGATGATGGTATATTCATTTTTCAACCTAAGCATGTATTTAATGTCTTGAATAGGTTTAAAATAAAATATTGCAACCCTATAATACTCAATATCACCTTAGGGTCAAATTGGTAAAGGAATATGATTCTCTTGATGTTGGTGCTACTATGTACAAACAACTTGTATAGGTACTTATTTACTTCACTCATTGAATACCCAATATTGTCTTTGATTGTAGCTTCATCTCCAAGTCCACGCAAGATCCCAAGGAAAGCTATCTAAAGGTAGCAAAGTTGATTGTATGATATGTCAAAGTTAAAAGTTTGGCATAACTACTTTGACAAAATACAAACCAATGAGATAGATATTTAAAGTTCAATTCCTAGTGATGTAAATAATCAAAATTCAATTTAATTATGTGTTTCATCTTGGATTTGGTTCAATTAATGGTCATGCCAAAAGCAATGAGGAATTGCCTTATCCATTACAAAAATTGAACACTAAGTAGTTAATGCAAGAACCTTGGTAGTGTGGATTCACAAAATGATGGATTAACTTGACTTTTCAGACACGATCAACTAGATTGTATTGTGAATACAAGTGGCTTATAATCCAATGGCACATAACAAGATGAAGCGTGTTGAACTTCATGTGCATTAACTCAAGGAGTTAATATAAGTGAATGTAATTTGTCTACAAAGCAAGTTGGTTAAATTTTGGTATATGCCAACTACAATCCATAGGGTGTGAGCGAAGTCGTTCTAACATATCACTAGGGCCACCTTGGTTGATCAAATCTAGCCAAATCAACCTTATTTTATAGAATATCAACAGTGCAATCAACCCACAAAGTCTAAATAGATGCTCGTACACTAAACTTTGCAAGGGAAATGTACAATTAGATGCATCAATGTGATGAAAACACATACTAACTGCCACATAATATTGTAACGATGGTTCTAAACACCACAATCACAATGCAGTCATCCAAATACCATTAGTATAATTGTGAAGTTATTGAACACAACAAATTCAACTTTAGCCTCTAATTACGCAATAAACTCAACTAGGTCATAATCCATCATCCAAAAGAAGCTACGCTAGAATTGCATACTAATCCTCTAAATACCAAAAATAAAAGGATTGGAAACTCTTTGGTACTAATCCTCTAAACACCAAAGATAATCCTCTAAACACCAAAGATAAAGGGAATGGAAACTCTTTGGTACTAATCCTCTAAACACCAAAGATAAGGGATGGAAACTCTTTGGCATTGTCGATCTAACTTAATTGCATCAAAATAAGAGAGGTATCTGACAACACCAAGTGATGGAGATATCTGTGCATGTATTTATCAACATAACTGCATAGATAACATACTAAAAAAATAAAGGGAAAAACTTGACACGGCATCCATTGTTAATTGAAATATATAATAAAATAAAATAGAATAATAATAGCATATATCCATGTAAACATGGAACCTTTTGTGTACTAAGACGTTTGCACTTTGGTTTTTAATCTATCTAAAAAGATAGTTAAATTCAAGGTTAAAATGGATATATTCTAGGTTTTTTTTTTTAAAGATGAAGAGAATGTTTATTATTTTGCAATTATGGAAATCATGATTACTTGTCCCTGCAAATGACTAGGCATGATTTGATTCCAAGTTTTCATGCATGTGCATTTAATGTAATTTCTTCAAAAATGCCTATTGCTAATTGAGTGAGCAGAAACATCCCTGTATCATAAAGCTTTTGTTGGTTCCATAACATGATCAGGCAACCACAGATTTTATATATTTCGTATTCATCTTTATAAAGGCTAATGCATGTACTAGTAACAACGGTAAAAATGTTTTCCAAATATCATCAAGCAGAAGAGAGATGAAAATAAATTACATATTTTCACTCTTGATGAGTTTTTGCACATTAATCGTTAATTGTTTAATATTTGAACTGGGATAGGTTCAGCATTGTACCATGCGGGTCCAAATATTATCAAGCAGAAGAGAGATAAAATAAATTACATATTTTCACTCTTGATGAGTTTTTGCACATTAATCGTTAATTGTTTAATATTTGAACTGGGATAGGTTCATCATTGTACCATGTGGGAAATAATTAAAAGCTCTGAAAAGAATAAAATTGAAAGACTAACTAATACATGTTTTCACATAACTTAATCAATCCTTGTCAATTGGTTTAGCTCAAGTGGTTGTGGATGGAGTGTTAGCTGGAGTGGTTAGTGTATGGAGTGTTATTTCTTCACCCAAGATCTATTCTTATAAATAGTATGTTGATTTTATAATGATTATATTATTTTTAAAAAGTGAGTCTATACAGGTGAATTCGTTTTCAAAATGGAGGAATAACCTGTTATGAGTATATTATTATACAATTTTGAGTTGGCCTTGAGACTTGAAGAATCTAGGTATATCCTAGGTTCAATCCTCAAAATGAGGATAAGTGCTCAGGAGTTTTCTCGAAGATAATGTTGTTGTCGCTCCTAGGTCGAGGCCAGTCTGCTTATTGGATGGAAGAAGAATGATCTACCTACAATCAAATGCTTATCACCATAATTGTGCTAAGTTCAGTTGAGCTTCAACGCCCCTTGTGATAGTTTTAATTCCCCCAAAATAACTTCCATCCTCAACCCATCATGAGGTTTTAACCTAAAACTTAGCAGAAACTAAACCCACAGATCATGAGGTTTTAACCTGAAACCTAGCAAAAGCTAAACCCACATAAAACGACTGGCCTACACCACATGGGTTTCCCAAAAATAATGTCACCTAGACAACCAGGAAAAAAACAATTAAGCCCCAATCCCCTTCTACCCATACTATGTACATGATGACATGATAATACTATAATACTATTAAAATAGAGGGTTGACGAAGCAAAACCTTTTTAAAGTATAGGCGTACTTTCCAAATTATGCAATGTTTTGTAATATCACATATTAATCTTTATTCTCCACTGTCAAATTCTGATTAAAGACGCAGCATAAAATTTATCAAATGTGTGCACATGCTCTAAATAATGTGTGTGCGCACACTTTAGTAAATAGGAAATTATAAAAAGTAATATTGAAATTTTGAAATTTAAAAATGGTCCTCCAGTGCACAAGGCTGACAGCCAAAATTCCATGCCCGACCTTGGACAATTCCAAGCACTTTTATATCAGTTATTCTTCCATTACAAATTCTGGAACATACTAACAGTGGCTTTCAATTGTCCACGCATTAAGATGTCAGCCCAAAACCCAGATATGAAAATCAGCTAATCATCATAGCTGACTGGCACACTTCACAAGGTAATAGAATGTTTTCCATTCTGTATTTGAATGCCATACAAAATAAATCTCTGCAAAACAGAGTGGCAGATATCCGGAAATAATTCAATGATAAATAGAATCTAGAAAGAAGATGAAGCTAATGGACGCACAAAAAGCATGCCACCGAAGAGCCAGCCTAACCGACATTCAGCAGTAAAATAACATAATCTTGAATATAAAAGGTACATATCACTTTTTCCAAAAACAACGGACAGTTCAAAATTTTCGTGATTCGTAATATATTTTATTATTGGTTCTTCGAAACTTTTGCCTCCTACGATGAATTTCCTAATAGATAGCTTTGTACATTGTTTTAACACTGCACTTTGGTAAAAGAAGCTCCTTTGCCTCGCAGTCCAACCGCTTCTTCCAAATAATTTCCAGCTTGACGCTTTGTTCGAGTATTCAAGATAAGCCAAGCACAATCGGCCATAACGTAATTTTGCACATAATACACCTCGACACTCTAAATGCTCTCTTGCATGGGATGCATTATTCATGTCCATCTTACAGCGTTTGGACCCGAAAAAGGAGTCATCTGCGAGGAAACAGGCAAAAAAGGCAAACCATGATGTTATTGTGATGCTAATAATAAAAGTTAAATAATAAAAACACCACACAATATCATGGACGACTCCAAAAACAAATCAAAAAAATCAAGACTTCTTGGCATTTTACTTTAAACCTGGACCTTTCATAAGGAAATTGGTATGTGACAATTGATTGTCATTTGCCGCTCATACAAGGGTAGTTCGATAAGCCATGAAGGTTGAGTAATTACCCAACTTAAGAGTGTTTCTTTTAATTCTTACTAAGATGTAAGAATATGAAGTTCCATTAATATAAATATGAAGCTTACCGATCATTCCAACAATGCAAAATGTGCAGGGCACTCTTTCCACAAACGAAGGTCGTGGTTGTTGAAGCTGCACCAATCAGTTGATACAAAATAAAAGGCTGGAAACAGACCTGTCACGTTCAGACAAAATTCCTAAACGATCATCTAGCATGACTTCAGTTCTTCTCGAATTCTTGATATTTATCATGTTCTGAAAGTACATTGAGTTTAATTGAGAGAATAATAATCTCAGCAATAACAATCTTCATCGATTTCATAAGACAGAATAATAGCTTACTTTGTGATTTCTTGAACAATTTTCGGTGCAGGCTTCCCCATTGTTGCCAACTCTGTCGTAGCAACAATCTCATATACAACAATCTTATAGGCCAGGTGGAAGTCGTGGGTGATTTTGACACCATAGATACACTCTTCATAGTGCAGCAGCTTAACCAAAATAATTCTATAAGAAGCATTTCCCAAACACTGCCAAAGTTCAATAAAAAATACAGTTTATGCATCTACTTAGCCACTGCGAAGTGACCATTCTACAAAACAGTTCCCTTCTTGGAACATTTCTCTATCAAACGCATACTAAACTCTTCACATATACAGCCAAAGAGGAGATAATTGATCCCAGCTTTAACTCTGAATAAAAGGCATGTCAGCTTCACTTTTCCTCGTCATTTTGATTCATAATACGAAAGTTTTCATCCTGCCAGGTATCCACAATGAAAGCCATTTAATTTAGTAGCTGAATAAACCAGTGCAATAAAAAGACTCACAGATACAAAACTAATAATGACACACATTCATATTTTCTTAGTCCCCACCAGACTCTGAAATGACAAAAAAAAGAATTTTAAGTTTTAACGATTATAGCAGAGAAACTGGCATTGCTTCAAAGAATGGCCTAATTTAATATTTGAAAAAGCAAACTCAGCATTACATCTCATCCCTATCATCTACTCATAAAACATAAAATCAGTTACCCTTGGAAGCTGCACGCTCTGACTCTTAGCTCTCTCTGACAGAAAAACTAAACGCACCTCTCTCCAAAAAGGATCCTTTATGCCACCAAGTCATATTGTGGACAGGAAGGACTAAAGAACTTCCCAGGTCGCCAGGACCAACAGGGTTGAACAGATGAGACCATGAGCCTAAGAGGTGACCCTACTTTCACCAAGCCAGACTAGAATGCGGGCACCTAATAAATGCAGACCACCAACCAATATAATTCAATCACACAAGTGAACTTTACAAGTAGACAGTGGTTAATAAAATTGCTACAGCATATCACATAATATCAATCCCACCACCTCTCGAAAGCTTAGTCCACCTAACAAAAGTAAATTCAGGGAATCGAAGGAAATTCAATGAAGCATAATTCTCTACTGAGGAGTAAATGAATCTAATGACTCTTTTAAGGTTAACCAACTATCTACCTAACTCCCAGGGTGTAGACTAGTTGTTGGCAGAGTGACACAGTGTATTGTTAAGGCATTCCTTGTGTAAAGGTTACTGGTTCAAACATCGATTTACCCAGGTCTGCAGTAGGGGCAGTTATGGGCACCTAATAGTTATAGTAGGTTATAGTAGTAGCAAACCTAGTTGTTATAGTAGATTATAATGGTAGCAGTCGGAATCAACCCCATATAATGCAAGTACGAGCCCAGCTTAATGTCACAGTTTCCACAGGGTTAGCCGAATTTGAACCTTGAGGTTCAAAATTCAGCGACTTCAAAAATATCTTCAAGTGTGTCTTAGGTTCGATAAAGTTCGGCTAAGTTTGCTTTTTCTTCTGTGTTTGCTTTATTTTATGTTACAGGTCCGCAGTATTTTAGTTTTACTTCGAATCTCATCCAATTTCAAAGTCTCATTTAAATTCAAACCTATTTCACCCCACTAGTTCGATTTGGGCCGTCGGGCGTGCAAACAAAGGGTTTCTATGATAGCCAATTGTCATCTATATTCAAATTTTGCCACAATAATGAAAACGAAAACGTGCAGAGTCATCACTGTAATTAAAACGTGCACAGACATCCAGCGTATGTTATATGAGGGTCATCGTGCCTCCAAAAGAAAGCGACTGTAGGTAGAATGTGTGCCAAGAGAAAATCGACGATCTCGCACAGAAAGGATTGTCGCTTTGGCAGCACTTAAAGTTATCGCTTTTCAACTGAATCACATTGAAATAGTTGTAAAATTTACTTAATACACACTCCACTCATTGATATATGTTCAAAAAGTAATATATTTATATTATAATAAATCATATATTAAATCGAATTAAATTTTATAGTTTTTTAATTTGAATATGGTTTAAATAGTTTTATAACTAATTTACATAATATATGTTATTTTATATATATTAAAAAGATAATATATTAATATTATAAATATTAAAAACTTAATATATGAATATTATACTAAGTTAAATATTAAATTTTATATATATATGTACGAATTTAATAACGAACTTCCTGCTAACCTTATCAGAAAAAAAATTGAATTCGAATTGAACTTGATTGTTGTGGAACTCGAACTAAATAAACCAAATAAAATGAGATGATGCACACAAACCATGATTAGTCGATTCAATACAAATGCAAGAAGCAGTCAACAGACACAACCATCCACTGAAGCAGAATCTGCAACACTTGAAGCAGTTTGGTTGTGGCAAATACTAAAAGACATGAATCTCTGTTTTGAACCGACACCATTATAAGTGTGACCACCAAAGCACCATCAAGTTGACGCAAGGACCGGATTTTCCATGCACAGAAAAAAGCACATAAAAGTTCGTATCACTATATCAGAGAACAGTGCTCCCGGATAATCAATGTCCCACCAAATTTCTGGGACATGGGGATGCAGAGCGAGGAAACACACTTGAGGGACAGGTAGAGACACCCAAAAAACTTTAGAGTGTGTCATGGAGAATGCAGACGGATGTCAAGATCCTTAGCATAGGGAACCCCGTCTCTAAATGCTTATAACTATCTCCCTGACTGTTAAAAACTGGACTGTAGGCTTCACCTTCGCTGTTAAACACTGGACTGCAGGCTTCACCTTGGCTGTTAAACCAAGGCTGCTTGGGAGCGGGAGCAAGGAGTGAATTTTTTTGGAAGCTTCTGGGACGGGAGCGATTTTGGAAGCGTTCTTTTATATAATATATATTTTTAAATATTTTGATGAATTAATTGTAAAAAGCATAAAAACATGGATTAAATCATATAACATCAATCATCTAGTAGTTATAACTTATAATCTTCCTGATTATCTTCCTGATTCAGAGATCTTGTTTCGGTCATGTTTGGATCCCAGTACTTGATGGGGGGTGTTGGGGGCTTGCCACCACCACACCCACCACTCACCACTGTGGTAAGTGGAGAAAATTTTTGAGAAAATTGCTTTGTAAAATATTGTAATTTTATAGTCAATCTGGACCATTCATTAGGTGGAAGATGGAAGATCCGACCGTAGAAGTTATGTTTTGATATTTTCATCACATGGCATAATCTTGTAGAGATGCTTTCTTACACAAGCATATGAACTAGTGTAGGTTGTTTTACAATGGGAATATGTAAAATTTGTTGTTCCAACTTACAACCCTTTTTCTTCTCACTAGCTTTGTCACATACTTTTACAAGGGTGTTGAACAGTAGAGCAAATTTGTTTTGTGAAGAAAAGAAAAGAAATCTATTAGGGAGAGAAATTCTTGTTTGCGGGAGCAATTCTTGTTTGCGGGAGCGCACTTCTTGAGTCGCTCCCTGAGCGCTTCCGTTCAGAGCGCACTTTGGGAGCGGCTGCAAGGGGAGGGGGAGTGCTCCCCCACAGCCCTGGGTTAAACACTTAAACAATGAACACTCGGCTGTCAAGTCTCTTAAAGTTAGGCTGTCAACAGTTAAACCCAGGTCGTCCCAGCAAAAGCAAATATCAGAATGAAGAATCTCTTCGGTGGCTTGTCTGTAGCCACTAGCTTAATCATGGCAGTTTAGCTGTAGCTTTTGGTGCCTCCTCCTTGCTACTTAGCCACAAACAACATCACCTTCGTCTTCCTTGGCAGCTGGACACTAAGAGAAATGATTGGTTAAAGAGAAATCGACTAACACAGAAATTCCATGTAGAGGTATTGGGTTATATTAAATGAATTATGACTTCTTAGTGCTTTCTTTTAAGTATTTTTCTTAATAATCGTCGGAGCATTCAGTGGTCCCAATTTTCAGGAAGGGGTGTCCACAAGTTCATCTTTCTGCAAAATGTATTCCCCATATTGGTAAAACCATCTTGCTCTGAGTTTTGTAGAATTTTGCGAAAAAAACGAGACGTGGTAAGACATTTCACCAAGCATCCCGCTGTCCTTGGGGTGAGGGGAGCATGTCTTGTGTAACAATGGGGACAATTCACTGCCAGAGAAGATCAAGTGGCAAACATATTCACAAAAACCACTCAACAGAGAAAATTTTGAGAAGTCCAAAACAAGCGTTGGCTGTAATAGAGATCAACATTCTTAAGAAGTAATGTCTAATTATAATTAATGAATAGTCAATGAGTAGGGGTTATTTGTAACACGCCCGCACAATAAAATGAGATGATATGAACAAACAATAATAAGTCAATGAAAAAATATTTATTTTCTCAAATTTATTTTTGCCCTTGTTCTCTAGTGCCAAAGAAAAATATTGTAAATAAACGTTGATTTGCCAAACATTTGGAAGACGTTTTTGCATGCGGTAGGCCACATACACTTCTTTGCAGACACAGATGCATCAAATCCGACGCCAGAACTCATTGCAAACAAGGATGGTGTGACACAACAGATACCAAGACAGTATTTTTTATTTTCTAGATTATCTAGGGAACAACCAGACATGGTAAACTGAGAACAATCGATTCTGAGCTAGAAGAAATTGTAGAGGTATCTTGAGTTTTATTGCTAGATTCAATGAAAGAGTCTCTATGATTAGTGATTTAAAGGCCAGCCTTGTTTTTTGCCCTAGTATGACAAAAGATACGCCTCCATTAAATTTACAAATGCTACCTTCAATGCTGGTGCCAGAATTCAATTCAAAGAGTAAGTAAGTACTCACCAAAGATAAGAAACAACAAAGGTTGATCGAGTTATAATCCAACATTCTAATGGCACTCGAACAATAATACACAAATAACTAAGATGTGAAATGTATGACTAAAGCTCGAATATTACGTTCTTGAGAAAATTTGAAAGCCACGTGTTTATCTTGAGAATAACAATCAAATTCCCGTTCCCCGGAAGAGTATAGAGCCCCTCAACAACTTGTCCTCTTCATCGTTGATCTCCTTATCTCCATTATGACCATTAAGGTACAAGAGACGTCAAAATCTATGGTGGTCAGCAGTAAACAGGCTTGGTTAGCAGAGCTCATGATCAAGCGAGTGAGATGATGAGCACTTTCGTGAGAAACTAATTGTGTTAATCATGTTTTATTGATACTAGGTCATTGTTTCATTTTGTAATGTCATGTTTTAGTACAAATTAGCTCGTCTTTAAGTCTGCTAAACTAGATTTCTAATGCCCACTTATTAATGTTGTATTTATTGTTATCAGTAATTTATCGCTGGGGGTTCAAAATTTAAATTATTGGCAAAATATCAGGGAAAATATAATAAATTATTGTAAAACTTAAATACAAAAATAATCATTTTTTTCCAACCGTTCAACTTCTAAAGCAACATCAACATTAAACGAACACATTGTTATATAATATAAAAATAAAATTGATATAAAAGATGTATAAGATGTCAAGTGGTGGTATAATATGATATTTGTTCCAAGTCATAAGATCTGAAGGGATAAAAATCACATCAAAACAAAAATAAATGTATCTCATGAGATCAACTATGGCAACAAAAAACAATGGATCTCCCCTTATTTGCTTGATGGAAATGGTGACAACATCATCAGCAATGTTATAAAAAACCGGACCAAAAGATTGGTCGACCAAAAAATACATAATATATTCAAATTTTGACAAGGACATATAATTGATGTGCATTCATATGAATCCAAACCATTATACACAAATATGCTCTAAATGACCTCTAGAGTCAAAATTATAAAAAAAATAATAATAATAAATAAAACAAAAATAAACAAAAATAAATATGCTACAACAAGTAGCTACATAACATCAAAATCATTGCCTATATTGGGATCCTCCTCATCAGTATTACCCTCTAAGAATTAAAATACAACAGAAAATACTTAAGTAATTTGCTTGAGTAAAGGGTACATTTTTACTAGGGTTATGGTAGAGGACTTCAACAGTCAATGCCACCAACATTGAGATACAAAGAGGGCTTAGTGCTCTTGATTGAATGTCAGTTCCATACCCTCATACATCACAGAATCCAGTAGAAACATTGCAATGTTGCCAATCTTAAAATCCTGCAAACTGTTAAGTTAGTTAAATTTTAAATCGGATCTAAAATTCTATTTTCTCCATATGAAATCCAACAAGGTTGGAACCACTCTCAAACATCCTAACAATTAATTTTAATGTTAAAAATTTAAGTAGAATTCACTTTTACTTTAAGGATTTAATATTACCCTTGACTGTTAGGGCATAAGAATTTAATATTACCATTAACTACTGGGATCAAGCGAATGCAGAGTGTTTCAAGCAGGGATCAAGCGAATGCAGAGTGTTTCAAGCTAGGTTAGCAGTGAAAGTGTGCTCTCAAAGTGAAACAGATTGCCTTGTAAGAGATCTAATTGCTCAAACTCTATCAATAAATACTACAGAAAAGAACAGGGTTTTCCCAGTTGGGTTTCCCAAGAAATTTTATTGTGTAAATTGTGTGACTGTGTTTTTATCTCTCTGTTTATTTTGTTGCCTTATAAGTGTTAAGAAATTATGTGTCTTGATGTAAGATTGTTCATCTACGCAGTTGCAGAATTTTGTGGAAAATTAACAATTGCTTGCAGATTGATATCTTTATGTTGGTTCAACCAAGGTTTTCTATTTCAGCTGATTCATGATTGCCTGCACAGTGATATCTTTGTGCTGGTTCAACTAAAAAAATTTAGTAATCTTGATGATTGCCTGTACAGTGATATCTTTGTGCTGGTTCAACTAAAAAAATTTAGTAATCTTGTCATTTCATTTATAAGATTTAGGGCTTGACACTTTCTTTTCATCCCATGGACATCATTTGTATGTACAAGCATTGCATGTCATTCCTAAAGGGAATGGTATAACTGATACTTTATGGACCCATATACAACCAAAGTCACTGAATATACAACCAAAATAGGTCCAAAGGGTAAAACACTATTTTTCTAAAGCATAGCACTTTCTATCAATCATTTACACTTCTCGAATCTCCATCAATCACCACCCATTGTTGAATATCATTTTCACTTCCCCAGCAGGAGGTTCCCATAAACGACAATGGATGCTCAAATGTATAGGTCACAAAAGACTCCACTCCTACTTGCCACCCTATTGGCCTGTAGATTGAGAGTGGATGTAGGTACACATTTTGGACTCATTTTTTGTGCATGTAATAACTGCTAATGTAAATCAAGAAATTCCCATAGATCTCACATGTTATTAAAACTGATAGGGACACACATGTTTATTTGTTATCACCAACATCAGCTATCATCAATATCTATGGCCATTGCACGCCATTTCTAAAGCATGACACTCCACATCAATCACTCATACTTCACCATCAACCACCACCCCTTTGTTGAACATCATTTTCATTTCTCCAGCTGGAGGTTCCCATAGAGGATGATGGACCCCCAAATGTATAGGTCAAAAAGGATTCCACTCCTCTTTGCAACTCTATAAGCCTAAAGACCCCAGGTATCATCCATATCTACGACAACTGCATGCCATTTCTAAAGCATAACACTCCATATCAATCATTTATACTTCTCCATCGATCACCGCCCACTGCTGAACATCATTTTCACTTCTACAGCTGGAGGTTGCCATAGAGGATGATGGACCCTCAAACGTATACTAAGGAATCCACTTCACTCCTATTTGCAACTCTATAAGCCTAAAGACCCCAGGTATCATCCATATCTATGACAACTGCATGCCATTTCTAAAGCATAACACTCCATATCAATCATCTGTACTTCTCCATCAATCACCACCCACTGCTGAACATCATTTTCACTTCTACAGCTGGAGGTTGCCATAGAGGATGATGGACCCTCAAATGTATACTAAGGAATCCACTTCACTCCTATTTGCAACTCTATAAGCCTAAAGACCCCAGGTATCATCCATATCTATGACAACTGCATGCCATTTCTAAAGCATAACACTCCATATCAATCATCTGTACTTCTCCATCAATCACCACCCACTGCTGAACATCATTTTCACTTCTACAGCTGGAGGTTGCCATAGAGGATGATGGACCCTCAAATGTATACTAAGGAATCCACTTCACTCCTTTACCACTCTATTGACCTATAGATTGAGAGTAGATGTAAGCACACATTTTGGACTCCTTTTTTGGGCTTGTAATTAATAACTGCTAATGCAGATCAACAAGACCACATCAATCTCGCATATTACTACAACTGATAGGGAGATATAGATGTTTATTTGATGGCAAAAAACTCAGGTATTTATGGTATGAATGTAGAGAAAGAGTTCATAAAGCCTATCATTACACCATATGGAACATGTTTTATTCTTTAGCACAAGATTAAGGTACAAGAGGCATTGATGTCTATAGTGATTAGAAATAATTGGGAAATTCTCTAGTTTTGAGAAAGTATCATGTTTACATAGCTAAAATTTGTCCACTTGACATTCTATTGTCACCTCAGCACATCGTTTTCATATCAACACCCAGTACATTCATCAAGGGTCTTGCACCCTTATAACTACGCTTCACAATTTTGTTTCCATCTCATATCAATTCCAAAACCCAATTTCATTTTACATAGGCCATGCACTTACATTCAATAGGTGCCTTGTATTATTTCCTTTCTACAACACAAATCAACTCAACACCAACTTAATAGACCCTCTACAACAGCAAGCCGTAATTGGTTTAGAATTCCACATTTTTCTGGTGAATTAAAGCATCTCACCTCATTGCCTATTTTCTAAAATTCACATACTTATTTGACACATCTCCATGTCGCATTATTTAGGGGGGGAGGCATTGCAGACTGGCAACCTTTTATTGGTTCAACTAACTAAGACTTTTGAGAAATTACTGTCATTTCTTTAAAAATGATTTAGGACCTGTTATCATGTAAATCTGCATCAATAGACCTGCGCAATAACTAGAGGCAACCTAGCCCTACCACTACTAGACTAGGTCACATGGTTTGAGTTCAAGTTTGAATTCAACAATGATCAAATTTGGCTTCAGCGAGAATTTCTTGTTGAGATTCAGAAGACATTTGCCATTCAGTTCGCATATATCGGGGAGGGGGTGGGGGAGCATTGCAGACTTGGCAACCTTTTATTGGTTCAACTAACTAAGACTTTCGAGAAATTACTGTCATTTCTTTAAAAATGATTTCGGACTTGTTATCATGTAAATCTGCATCAATATACCTGCGCAATAACTAAAGGCAACCTAGCCCTATCACTACTAGGCTAGGTCACATGGTTTGAGTTCAAGTTTTAATTCAACAATGATCAAATTTGGCTTCAGAGAGAATTTCTCATTGAGATAAAGAAGACATTTGCCATTCAGTTCGCATATATATATATATATAGGCAACCTAGCCCTACCACTACTAGAATAGGTCAAATGGTTTGAGTTCAAGTTTTAATTCAGCAATTATCAAATTTGGCTTCAGCGAGAAGCTCTCGTTGAGATAAAGAAGACATTTGCCATTTAGTTCGAATATATATATATATATATATGTTTGTGTTGATTTTCTAGGGCACGTACTAGAATTAAGTTTTTCTTCAACATATAACTAATTCAATGATCAATTAAACATTAGTTTCACATGGTATTAAATTCAATATAATTTAAGCAGTTATACAGAAGAAAAACATCAACTAATAAACATGAAAGAGCAGTAAAGTAACCATGAAACAATGAGATAAGAGACAAAGAAATTAGGCCCAACGCTAGGGCGAAACCGCACAAGGGCAAAACCCAGAAATATTTCCCTTATGAGAGAGAGAGAGTTCCAAATTCATCAATGCAATAGAAATAACCATAACAGGATAATAGCCAAACCAGTAACCAAAATCCTGATCAAGTGTCATGTCAAAAACCAAGTTCATGAAATTTCGGCCCTCCCTAGAATTTCGGCATCCTCCTGAAATTTTGGCCCTCCTGTGATTTCGCTAGATCAAAGATGCATGAGACAATTGGTGTCAAAACGAGGAGAAATTATCTCCTTTATATAGCCTTCGAGTGGGGGTCGAATGGGTGCCCTCTAAGGGGTCCAACCAACCTAAAATATCATGAGGCCGACTTGAAATAAATTTGGAGGCAAAATTAAAATTTCCCATTTCTTTTCCAAGATGAAAATACCGACCATGGCTACCATATTTTTCAACACTTTGGTCTCATGGAAGAAAATTGCAATTCCAAAATGCCATGGAGGGTGGGGACTTAAAAATGTGTTCATGTACTCAAAATCTCTCATTGTTAAGAACATATGGAGGCTACCCACAAGCTCAAGACCAATGGGTGTGTTTCCGCTCAAACTAGCAGGGGACCTAAAGGGGTTCCTAATAGGGCAATTGCTAGACCAAGGGCAACAGCGAAGGCTTAGCCCACTGTTAAATTGGACAACTAGGTCCAAACTCCATTTTGTGATGCTCAGATGAAGACACCAATAATTTTATTGGGTTCCTCTTTCGGAGAGGTGCAAGATTGATATAAAGATCATCTTGATCCGATGAGCAGAACATTTATTTTGAATTTATTTTTAATACTTTCAAAATATGTGCAAGTCGGCCTTAAGGTTTTACACCCCCAGCGAATGTGTTACACACCCTCAGTGATGGATATAAATAAAGTCAACATTGGAGGACATTTCACTCATCTCCTCATCACACATATTTCTCTCTCCACTTCTGATTTGTTTGAACTACTTGGAGGCAAATCTGTGGTTCACATGTGGGAGAAGGACGAATATTTTCTGCTGCAGCTAGGGTTTCTACCGCAGGTTTGACCAGTGTTGACTTTGGTCAACGCATGGTCTAAAGGAGCTGAATTTTGGCATAGACTTCGCTTTATGCAGTGCACATTTTTTGGCACAAGAACCAAGGTCAAAGGCTGACCATAGACTGTGTTGCGTTGACTTTTACTTATTGATGTTCTGCGTCGACTTTTCTGTGTAGTGTTGACTTCTTTGGGGTTGACTTTGAGTTGACCGTTTCGCTGTTTTGAGGGTTGTTGTGACACATACTAGGCTGGCTGACCGAGGAGACTTCGCTGGTTAAAGCATCCTGCTGATCGCCATAACACACCAACAAATATTTTTTTTGGCTTGTCTTCTGTTGATCCACTGGTAGGTTCTATCAACATTTTACTTAATGATTTATGTGATTGTTGTCTAGTATTGAAAAGAAAGTAAAGTTGCATCAAGCATAGAACATCTACATAAATTTACATGGTTTCAGCGTTGAGGTGAAGACAAAGTCCTAATTTGTAGCAATCACCGAAGAAAAAAATGGGTTCCACAAACTATGGCTTCAAGGAGGATGACAAATTGACTGGGAAGGATGATTTCCATGCTTGGAAGATGATATTGGATCTTAAATTGGAAGACCAAAATATCATGGACTATGTGCAGGGTAAAATCCAAAAACCTCCATCCACTGCTACTGTTGTTGCAAAAACAAAATACAAGAAGGGGGAGATCAAAGCAAAGTTGATGATCAGGGAATCCATTCATAAGAGTCTGGTGGCCTACATCTCTGAGCTAGGCACATCCAAAGAGATGTATGATAAGTTGGCCCTCATGTTCAAGGCCAACAATGCAAATCAAGTACTATTCTTCATGAATCAATTGAAGAATTTGAAGAAAGGCAGGGATGAGTATGTTCAATCATACTTTCTGAAGCTGATTGAGATCAGGAACAATCTGCTGGCTATTGGGGAGACAATAGCTGATCGAGAGATAGTACTCACCGCACTTGGAGGGCTCCCACCCAAATGGCATGTGTTCAACACTACCATTCTAAATAATAATGTGATACCTGACTTTGACGAAGTACTATCAAGATGCGTTCAAGAAGAGACAAGAATGAAGGAGTATGGAAATGAAGGAAATGTTGCCTACGTTGCTCATTCTAGAAAGAAGAACTTTGGTGGTCCAAAGAACAAAGGAAAAGCAGGGGCCTAAGGAAAGAAGGGCAAGTGTTTCACTTGTCATAGGCTAGGTCACTATGCTAGAGGATGTCCTTTCAAAAAGGATTCTCCCGATGGTGATGACAACAACAACAACCGGAGGAATGGCAATCAAAGGAAATACAGGTTCAAGGGAAAGAGGAAGGCTCCCTCCGGCAGAAATGATCAACCTTTCAAAAGGTCAAGAAACTCCAGGTATGAGGAACAAAATGTTGTTGATAAAAGAAATGAATACATTCTTGTATTTGCCCTCTCTGTTGCATCTCCACCCGACACTATGGATGTCTAATATATAGATAGTGGTGCCTCAAGGCACATCACTGGGTTCAAGGAAGCACTCTCTAATATGGTTGAGAAGGATACTAATCTAGAAATTATCCTTGGAGATAATGCCACATATCTCGTGAAAATGACAGGGATTGTGACCCTCCACACGTCTCAAAGTCAAGTCCTCTGCGTGCAGGATGTACACTATGTACCTAATTTGAAGAACCTTGTGTCTATATCGACCATGGAAGACAAAGGTTTCAATGTGGCATTCACTGATGGAAAGGTGCACATGTGGAAGAAGAGCTTCAAGGAAGCTATCACGATTAGGTTTAGAGTTGATACACTCTACCAGGTTGGAGGAAGTCCACTGGGAGCGATGACATGTGATACTATCCGACAGACTGAACTATGGCACCGGAGGTTTGGACCAATAACGTTGCACGAAGTGGACAAAGCGGACGTTTGAAGTGACGCCAAGCGTCATTTTCCAAAAATTTAGGAAGCGAAGCGTTTCGGAAGCGTCTAGTATATATATATATTTTTTTTTTATTTTTTTGCATTTATATTCAAAACAACAATCCCAAATACCATATTAGTTGTAGAAGACATGAAAACATGCATATTCTTACATAAATCAAGATAGATATGACATCCATGATTCCATTGTACATCAATAATTAATTATTCGAGCATCATAAATCTAGAATCTAGATTCTAGATCCTAGCAATTGCAAACATACATCAAATAATTAAGCATGAATCATGATAAAACATTTAAGCATGCTGCATACTATAAAACATAACACATTTAAGCATACTATAAAACATAAATGATAAACATAAAAGTTAAAAGTTAAAACATTTAAGCATGATAAAAGTTTAAAACATTTAAAAATTAAGCATACTATAAAACATAAATGATAAACATAAAGCATTTAACCATATTATAAAACATAAAGCATATTATAAGTGAGCAACTATCAACATTAGTCCGGTCCAAAATTCAAATAATAATGTTTACAAAATAGGCCACTTGGCCACCACCAACACAAAAAAGTTCAAATTCACAACAAGCCTACAAGTCTAATGATAATCTATGACAAAAGCAGTAAAGTGTGAACTGTGAACACTGAAAATATCTACTCATCTCTCCTCCTTCCACCACGAACAGTACGTGATGGTGCGCCTCCACGTGGTGGCAATGAAGAAGATGGTGGCTGTGGAAGCCGTGGCAATGGCACTACAGTTGCTGAAGACGAAGCCTCTGTTGTTGGTGTTGAACCATGGGACCTAGGAACCAAGGCACTAGTGGGGGGTGGCATGTCAACTCGATCATCATCATCATGGATAAGAGCATCCTCTAATTGCTCTAATCGCAACACTCCATCCTCCAAATTGCTCTCCTCTGGATGCTTGTCCCAAACAATAAGGTCTTTGTTGCTCTTTGCATCATCAGAGTAATGGGACAACAATCTCAAGTTGTAATGAACATAAACCAAGCTCTCTGCCCGGTCTAAACTCAACCTGTTCCTTTTAACACTGTGGATGAAAGAATAAGAGCTCCAACACCTCTCTGCAGAAGAAGTGTTTACCACTTGTGATAGCACCCGCAATGCCAAATTCTGTAGAAGTGGAGTAGCACCGCCATGCATGTTCCACCACTCAATAGAAGAAAAACTCTCTCGATCTCTAATAGCATGCATGCTCCCAAATGGACCAGTGGAAAGTGTATAGCTGCTCAACTGTTTCCGTACCAAGTGTGCCTCCTCCTCATCAGGGACTAATTTATCCAGTCCATCCATATATTTTATTAGGACCTCTGGATCTAGGTGTGGTTTTCTCCTGCTCGCCCCCCTAGGTGCTGTTGTAGAAAGCCATGATGGACTATAATATTTAGGTGTCAATACATATGTTAATGCATGCAATGGAATATTTAGCACATCCCATCGTTTTACCACCTCTGCACGAATATATTTGTACAAGGTGGTATCTCTAGGCTCAACAATGTCTTTAATCTGCCCCAACATGTCCATTTGCTCATACACCTCCCCAATTATTGGCTTATCTGAATCCCCAAACTTGATCATGTAATAAATTGGTTTGGTGAATTGCAAAACATATTTAACCTGTGACTAAAAAAACATGTCAAGAATAGTGTCCTTTGCTGCATTAGCACCATCTCTATCAGTGTTAATCTCCTCCCATGATTCAGCGGTGACCATATTAGTTAGAGCTTGTCTCACCTTCACTAGCCGCCTAAAGGTGAGGTAATAACTTGCAAATCTGGTTTTTGTAAGTTTAAGCAACTGCAACTTGGAGTAAGTGCCATAGAAGTAGTTTACCCTTGTATGCCCTGTGATAAATTTAATGAGATTCTTCCCTCTCTTGTAAAGCTCATTAATCCACCCACATTCTTTATGCTTCACAATATCATGCATCAAAAGGTTCAATGTGTGCACCAAGCACCCAGACCAAAATATGTGTGGATAAGTACGCTCAATAATTTTACCTGCTCCCTTACAATTTGCTGCATTATCTATGATCACTTGAACCACTTTGCTAGGACCAACATCTCTGATTGATTGCAATAGGAGATCTGCAATGTTTTGGGAAGTTGCACTGACAGAGGAGGAATCATGACATGCAATAAACACTGCACCAGTAGCAGAAACACCAAGAACATTTATCAAATGTTGGTTTCTGATATTTGTCCACCCATCTAATACAATGGATACCCCACTATCTACCCACTCATTTGTAAAATGTGTCAAAGCTGCTTGAATCTTTCCTTTTTCTCTTTCTAATAACATTGTTCTAGCTTTCTCATAGTTGGGGGACTTGTATCCTTTTGGGGCTTCATTGATGCCCTTTACCATTTCATGCCAATAGGGAGAGCGAAGCACATTGAATGGTACACCGCAAGCACAAAGAAATTGGACTATCTTTCCATCCACATCATCCCTCCCAGCAACATTAAGGAAATCTGCTATTTTTTTTTACCTCCAGAACTTGCAGAAACACCATGAGGAGATGCTGATGAGCTACCAAATCTAGAGGTTGCACTTGATTCAGATTGAGTTTTTTGTTTTTTATTTTTTTGTTGTGCAGCCTCCTCTATTTGGATGTATTTTCTTCTTTGTTCAGCTGAAACCTTGGGGCAAATTGCTATCCCCACAACACCCTTTTTTTCATCACTGTCCATCACCCCACAAAGATGCCTCCTCACACGGGTATATGAACCGCTATATGGTTTTTCTCCATGACAACCATGAGAGCACAAAAACTTGTAGCTTCCACCACCTTTTCCCCCTTCAAGTTTGGTCACATAGTTCCACAAGGGTGTCAATGCAGCTTTCCCATCTTGTGATTCAATGTTTTCATCATCCTCTTCCTCTTCAAAGCCTTCCTCCTCATCATACATTGGGTCATTCATATGGTAACCACTTTCCTCTTCCTCTTCATGTTCCCCTCTTCTATTTCTACTCCCCCTTACCATCATCAAAACCAAGAGGGGAATGATACATAGAACCCAAAGAAACATCATCTTTGAGTATGAATATAGATGGTGGACAACCTACAAATAAATGTACAAGAAGAAAGAATGGGAAAGTGTAGGAGAGGGAGGAGAGAAAATACAAAAAACAATGACAAAAAAATGAGAGAGTTTGGGGTTTGCACTTACCTCTTTAGATCTTGTAGATAGAAGCCCTTCTTTACTCCTCCAAGCTCCTCCTCCTTCACTCCTCCAAGCTTTCCTCAACTCTCTCTTCTCCAAGCTCTCTTCTCCTCTCTTTCTCTTCTCTTCTCCAAGCTCTCTTCTCCTCTCTTCTCCAAGCTCTCAAAAAACATAAGTGAGCAAATAAGATGAAGAATAGAGCTTATAAGCTTTTCATTTAATCCCTAACCCTAAGCTAACTCACTAACTAACCAAGCTAACATAAAAAAAAAAAAATTAAAAGTTAGAATTTGAAGTCCGCTAACTCTAACTGTGACGCTACTTGCATTTTAAATCGAGTCATATCCACGCATCCGTCCTGCATCACATGGTTCCGTACAATGTCCGCCGTACGCAGCATCCTCTCAGGATGAATCGTGATCCGGCGTATTTTATCCGAAACTGTGAATCGCAAATTTTTTGGATCCATGCTTCAAAATCGGATCCTCATGGCTCGGCATGGATCCCGTACGGACGCTGCTCGTCTTGGAGCCGGGGGGGACGTTTCCCCGTAACATACCAGGTTGGAGGAAGTCCACTGGGAGCGATGACATGTGATACTATCCGACAGACTGAACTATGGCACCGGAGGTTTGGACGCCTTCACTACAAGGCCCTTCCCGAAGCAAGGAAGGTGGTGACAGGGATGCCTGAGTTTTCAAATAATCATGAAGGTGTATGTAAAGGTTGTGCCAAAGGAAAGCATACAAGGGGACCTTTCCCCTCAAGTGTCACAAAGACATCTGATGTCTTGCAATTGATCCATTTTGATCTATCTGGTATGCTGCCCATGACATCCTTGGGAGGATGTTCTTATTATATGATGTTCATAGATGACTTCTCTCACAAAACCTGGATATACTTCTTAAAAAAGAAGGATGAGGCTTTCATGTGGTTCCGTACCTACAAAGCCTTGTTGGAAAATATGACAAGGAAGAAGATCAAGATTTTGAGAACCAATAATGGCATTGAATATGAGACAAACGAGTTCAACGACTTTTGCAGAGAAGCTGGCATCAAGAGGGAGACCACAACTGTCTATACTCCTGAGCAGAATGGCGTTGCTGAACGAAAGAACAGGACCATTGTGGAAGTTGCCCGTGCCATGCTATGTGACCAGGGTCTACCAAAGTTTTTGTGTGGAGAAGCTGCAAACACCGCTGTGTACATACAAAACATATGCCAGCATTCCACTCTGGACTCCAGAACTCCCGAAGAGGTTTTCTCTGGTAAGAAACCTGACGTCTCACATTTTAGAGGTTTTGGATGTCCTGTTTATTTTCATGTGCCAAAAGAGAAGAGGGGCAAGCTAGATGCTTCTAGGAAGAAAGGAATGTTTGTGGGCTACAGCAAAACTTCGAAGGCCTATAGAGTTTATGTGCCTGGTCAAAGGGAAGTGGAGATATGCCACGATGTCACTTTTGACGAAGATGCTTCCCTGAAGAAAGTAGTCAATGTTCCGAGATCCCAGAAGATCATGAAGCAAGGCCTGGAAATCAAGAAGAACCGAAGGATGAGACGATGCCTGATGTTGAAGGACTGATGGACATATCACTGGGGAAGAGACCATCATGGCTCAGGGACACTCTCGAGGATGCCGAGGGACATAGGGGGACATTTTGTGAAAGCAAGAAACCGAGTAGATACCAAGGGTATCTAGCAGCCATGAGTACTCTTGTACAATCTGAGCCTAGATCTTTTGAGGAAGCCGTAAAGCATCAAGTTTGGAAGGATGCTACGCACGAAGAGTACGAGTCCATAATGAAGAATGATGTCTGGAATGTGGTTCCAAGACCGAAGGACAAAGCAGTTGTCACCTCGAAATGGCTCTACAAGATCAAGCATGGATCTGATGGAAGTGTTGAAAAGTTCAAGGCAAGGTTCGTTGCCTGTGGCTTCTCTCAAAAGGAAGGCATAGACTATGATGACATATTTGCACCTGTGGCCCGATATACCACTATTCGATCTATCATAGCCCATGCTGCTATGCAAGGATGGACTCTCCATCAGATGGATGTGAAGACTGCATTTCTGCATGGTGCAATAAAGGAAGAGGTATATGTGGAGCAACCTCTGGGGTTCAAAGTCCAGGATCGGGACACCCATGTCTGCAGGCTGAAGAAAGCCCTCTATGGGTTGAAGCAAGCACCCAGAGCTTGGTATGAGAGGATAGATAGCTACCTGATGAAGATGGGCTACACTCGTAGTAATGTTGATCCGAACCTTTACTTCAAGGTTGACAGGGAGAAGCCTCTCATTCTGGTGTTGTATGTGGATGACCTCTTCCTGACAGGTGTTGACCCTCTCATTCATCAGTGCAAGAGGGAGCTTGCTGCTAAGTTAGAGATGAAGGACCTAGGACTAATGCACTATTTCCTAGGCCTGAAGGTCTGACAGAGACCTAGCGAGATTTTCCTTTCTCAAGGAAAATACATTATGAAGCTTCTGGAAAGATTTGGTATGGTGGACTACAAGTCCGTGTCGACAACAATGGAGCTCAACTTTAAGAAGTTGAGCGGCAGCACTGCTGGGCTCGTGTTAGCAAATCCTACTGAGTATTGTCAACTCGTAGGGGCCCTGATGTTCTTAGTGTGAGTCAACAGATGGTTGAGCCTCATCACTTTCACTGGGTTGGTGCCAAGAATCTTCTGAGATATCTTCGAGGCACGATAAACCATGGGCTAAGATACACTGTCGAGAGCATGACACTCCTTAGATATACTAATGTTGATTGGGCTGGCAGTGTGGTGGATCGTAAGAGCACATCGGGATGTTGCTTCAATCTTGGTTCTGCTTCAATATCATGGATGAGCAGGAAGGAGAAGTCGGTGGCTTTGAGCACCTCGGAGGCCGAATACATTGCAGCAAGTATGGCCTGTTGTGCAGCAGTTTGGTTGCGAAAGCTCTTTAGTGAGTTGTTCAGACATGTGCTGGATACCACCGTGATACTCTGGGATAACCAGAGTGGGATTCGCTTGTCCGAGAATCCCGTATTCCACGATCGATCCAAGCATATTGATATCAGGTACCACTTTATCCGGGATATGGTACAGTGAGGCGCCATAAGGCTCGATCATATAGGAACTGATGAGCAGGTCGCGGATATTCTCACTAAGCCCCTGGGGAAGGTCAAGTTCCTAACCTTCCATGAGAAACTTGGTATCGTGGAACGACCCTATGATGTGGGTCATGTTGGACGATGAGCTCTGGGAGCTCTGGGGGGCTTTGGGGATAGCTTCTCGGAGCTATAAGCACTCACGGGGCTAGGCTTGCCAAACCTTGTGGTGCTTCTGCCCCACCGTTACAATATTTGATTGCACAGGTGGATGGAGTTCTCCCTAGCTGAGAGGGAGTGTTAAATTGGACAACTAGGTCCAAACTCCATGTTGTGATGCTCAGATGAGGACAGCAATATTTTTATTGGGTTCCTCTTTCAAAGAGGTGCAAGATTGATCTATAGATCATCTTGATCCGATGAGCAGAACATTTATTTTGAATTTATTTTTAATACTTTCAAAATATGTGCAGGTCAGCCTTAAGGTTTTACACCCCAGCAAATGTGTCACACACCCTCAGTGATGGATATAAATAAAGTCAACGTTGGAGGACATTTCACTCATCTCCTCATCACACATATATTTCTCTCTCCACTTCTGATTTTTTCGAGCTACTTGGAGGCAAATCTGCAGTTCACACGTGGGAGAAGGACGAAAATATTTTCTGTTGCAACTAGGGTTTCTACTGCAGGTTTGACCAGTGTTGACTTTGGTCAACGCATGGTCTAAAGGAGCTGAATTTTGGCATAGACTTCAATTTATGCAGTCCGCATTTTTTGGCACAAGAATCGAGGTCAAATGTTGACCGTAGACTGTGCTGCGTTGACTTTACTTGATGTTGTTCTGCATTGACTTTTCTGGGCAGTGTTGACTGTTTCGTTGTTTTGAGGGTTGTTGTGACACATGTTGGGCTGGCTAACCAAGGAGACTTTGCTGGTTGAAGCATCCTGTTGATCACTATAACGCACCAACAAATATATATTTTTTTGGCTTGTCTTCTATTGATCCACTGGTATGTTCTATCAGCGTTTTACTTAATGATTTATGTGATTTTTGTCTAGTATTGAAGAGAAATTAAGTTGCATGAAGCATAGAACATCTACATAAATTTACACAATTGCTAGACCAAGGGCAACAGCGGAGGCTTAGCCCACTGTCACCATGGCTAAGACTCCCTGTTCTTTACGGACTTTCACCGATGGGAGGAGTCCTAGTAGTGTAGAAATCACTTGTAAATTATATGTCAATGGATGGGTGGAAAGTGACCCTGAAAACCCTTCCCTAAGATGGATTGAAGAATGGATCTTGCTTGCTCTTCAAGCAAGGGGCTTGGTCCACTAGGGGTAAGGGATAAGAATTGGAGGGTTGAGGTGGAAGGAGTGGGCTCACAAACTAGGTTCTCAATCCCTATAATCCTTGGGAAACTTCGATTCTTGAATGGTCCCTGACAAATAACCTTTGATGAGAAGCGAGACCACACGGGACCAAGAGGACCCAGTCTAAGTTCGAGGATGGAATGTAACAACCAATGATGCTCCTATCCTGGACGAGGTGAGGGGAAAGGACCAAACAAGAATATTCACTTCAAAAGGTTAAATTGATCCTATTGAGGTCTACCCTTGGATGCATAGGCAGATTTCGATCCTAGAGCTAGGGCTCAGGATTCCTGGAGACCCCATTGTCGAAATTGCTTGAAAGTTTGTGGAGAGGAAGGGAACCCACCAGGGCAGTGCCTCCTAAGAGATCGAAATTTTTCCCTGGCTCAATTACCGGGAAATTGATGTCCTAGATGACCCTTGACAGCTAGACCTTGGAAAATGTGAAAAGGGGCAAAATTATGGATAAAATGATCGCCCTTCTATGGATCGAGTGCCTTAGTTCACTTGGGGAGATGGATTCGAGGATCATTAATGAGTAAGAACTTGGTTTCTTGGTCAAGGAGGCTTGAAAAATCAACTTCATCCAATATTGGTGCAAAGAAAATAATAAGAGAATTTCAAGCATTTATACTGAAAGAAAAGAGTGCAAGCTTGTCGAGAAAATATATCTCTAGGACATTTCATTCATATGACATTAGCCCATACATTAAAATTTTCTAAAACATGCTCAATTCCACATTATATTCATGCGGCAACTAGCCCTAGTTATAGCGCAAATCATTAGTATGCAGCAACAAGAATAATAACATCAAAAATCACTTACAATGCCATAGAGTATATCCAACCAGCAACTCGTTTGCAATAACAAAGCTCCAAGAGAAGAGAAATAGCCCAAATCCAGACATCAAATTTCATCCATCTCCAAAAAAAACTCCTCCAAGGAAAAAGTACAAAATTCTCTATAAGAGATGTCCAATCCAAAGTGTGATGATGAAAATGAATGAAGCTAACATCAATATATAGGCTCCTAAGGAGCTCGAATTAGCCTAAAGCCCCTAATAGCTCTAATTATAAAATAATGTGAAAATAACATCCCTATTAGTGACAAGCCCACCAATTTAGCTCATAGATGTAAAAATAAGCCACGCAAGGGCCAAATAATGATGTGTACATGTCGTAGGGCCCTCCAAGAGGCCTAGTAACATCCTTAAGTGCCATAATGAGGAATAAATTCCTCAGAATATGATGGATAAGGGGGTGGCTCCTTGTTCTCCAAGTAGTAGACTTGTGGTGCTCCTAGTGGGTGTGGGGGAACATAAATGATCCCATGTGTTTCCAAATGGATCGAAGATGTCCGTAGATGCTCTATGAAGGCTCAGATGTTGTAATAAATATCAATGGGTGCTCGTGCAAGCCATGGCGCACCCTCCAAGTGTGTGGTGTATTTGTGGGGCTAGCTGGGCATGATGCATCTTCCTCGTCCAAAAGTAGATCTCTAGTAATCCCTGAATATCGGAAAGGGTCCATGAAGCATTGTCTGATGTTGTGGGTTATACGAGGGTTCAGTGACAATGCCTTTCACAATACCCAAGAGATCATTCTTTGTAAGGATGAGATCAATCCTTGTTTTCCAAGCCTTGAAATTTGTAGCTCCTTCCAATTTGTTCTCAAACTACATAGAGGAACCATAGTCATAGATAAACAATTAGATTGTAGATGTATGTATTCATCAATTCTCTTCCCTTTACCAAAGCTCTTCAAGATTAATCTCAATGTCTTATTCTTCAGCAACGCTCTAATAACATGTTGATTTTTCAAGTGCAACAGATACAAGCACTAATTTATGAAATACTGATAATTACTTTTAATGACATAGATCTTCTTTTAGCAATTCCAGTTTATCAGTAAGCAATTACAATTCAGAAATTCAACCATAAAAGCACAATGATGATAGAGATCATAATGCACAAAGAGAACATACATAGATTTACATAGATTTACTCTGGGCAATTGACCAACAATGTTGTCGTCAAACCTTGTCAAACAGTGCTCTTGTCAAGTCAATCTTCTACCCTTCAACTTTGGCCCTCTATAATCTCCTTAATTCAAATTTCAACTTCCCAAAATATGCCCAGAAACTCGGCGCTGCTACCCAGAATTTTGGCCATGTTGCCCAGAAAGTCCTACCCAGAAGTTCGACCTGCTGCCTTGAAACTGCCCAAAAAATCACACGTGTGAAGTAGAGAGGGAATTATTCTTGAGATGAATTTGCCCTTCTTATCCTTCTTCGACCTTCTTCTTCTTCACTTCGATGCCCAGAATATGTCTACTTGTGTGAGAGATCGAATGGTGCCTTGTGGAGGAAGTTGAATGCTCCATATATAGTGTTATGCCTATCAAAAGGGGTGTCTCTTCACTGGAACCGACTTGACTTGAGGGAGGGTCGACTTAACAAGTTTGAAGCCGAAAATTCAAAATTCAAATTTCGAAATTTTCTCTTTTGATACTGACATGAAGAACATGTCTTATAATAATTCTTTCAAGGGCTAAACATTGAAAATGACATGAAGAATGTGTCTTACAGTTACATTATATATTTCAAGGGCTAAAATGTAGATTATGAAGACTGACCATATCTACAAAATTCAACATGGATGACCTTAAGTTTTGAGTTTTAAAAGAGTGTAAAAAAGCCATCCAAAAGATGACTTCTTCAAAGGAAGCATTAGTAACACAAATACTTTCTACATTTTGTTCAACTTAGTCGCTACTTGGTGCAGGCCAAGGGAATTTATATAAAGCCACTAGATTCAAGCTTCTATATCATATGCCAGCACATAGATTCAAGACACAATAGCCATTGTTGCCAAGACTAATACAACATACATGCACGGGCCAATTAAACCTTACCACCAACGCTTACAATAAAGGCCCACACGACCATAACCATGGTTTGGACTTCAACCCTCGGTGATTTAATACCAAGCCACCCCAGCGATTATGTACCAAGTCTCCCATTTTTATTTCAGAGGAAAAAAATCTCAGATGGAGATTCCCTTACGACAACTGTTGAACTCGGCCGTCAACATTGACAACTCCTTTAGAATGATACTTAGCATTAGCGCTCAAAGGCAAACGGGGAAATGACGTGACCACTGGCACAACCATCGAGCTTAATCCCGACACCCCAGACCCCGGTTATTTAATATGAAGCGCAAAAGGGTCTGCCTTGGAAATCTCTAGGGGGGCAGACACCATGATGGAGATTCTTCTCCTTCAGTTTTCGCTCTCATCTCCTGTCAAGTGTTGACCCCAACAATTTAAAACCCAGTCACTCGTGGAAAATTCCAAGGAATCTGTTCAGGGACGCAAATGTTCGACCGATGTCTGGTTTTTGTCTATGGATTGTCATTAAATGACAACTCGCAAAATAAAACTAAGTCTCACCCTGTTATTATGTTCAAAGGGAAATGACTTCACTACACAAACCTCTATACAGAGATCATACTAGGCATCAATATACACACAATCACCACTGTGACACCACTCAGTTTCATCCCAATTATAAGAAGAAAAAAACCAAACAAATTAACTAGAAATTCAAGAATATTTATGCAAGGAGCACAAGGGATCAATGCAACAATTTTGCAAGTATTTCCACATGCAAAAATCTTTCTTGCTCTCGCACCCTTTTTATTAATTCAAACTTTCAATAATATACATCATAGAGTCACTCTAGATCCACAAGATCAAGATTGGATGGCCAAACATAGCATACAATTAACAAATTATTATATTAATCAAATTACATGGTAATAAAACAAACTCTATCCTAACAATCCCACACATTGAGGAACCAACTCCTCTGAATTTTTACCTTCTCGATCAATTGAATTTTTACGAATGCCCCTACATCATTGTAAATTTTCGAAGATGTTCTATGCTTGATGCAACTTTACTTTGAACCCGATACCAAATAGCAATCACATAAACATGAAAGTAAAATGCTAATAGAACATACCAATAGATCGACGAAAGACAAGCCAAAAATTCACTTAACTTGATCAGCAAAATATGTGTTGTGGTGCGTTACGACGGTCAACAAGATGCTTCAACCAGCAAAGTCTCCTCACGGTCAGCCAACCAGAAGTGTCACACAACCCTCAAGACAGCTCCACAAAAGTCAACGAAAGTCAACATTGTCCAATCAACTGTCAACACAGAACAGCAGTAGCAAAAAGTCAACGCAGCAGGTCAACCGTCAACGTCTAGCCTCACTTTTTGTGCCAAAGAATGCGGACTGCAAAAATAGAAATTTTGGTGGAGTTTGAGGTCAAATGGATCAAGCGTTGACCAAAGTCAATGCTGGTCAAACCTGCGTTGAAACCCTAGACAGATCTGAACAGAAAACCCTAGTTCTTGTTTCACACGTGTGAGAAGAGAAGCCTCCAAATGATGATCGAACCAATCAAACACAAGAGAGAAGTGTGTGATGAGTGGATGATGAAATGAACTCCAAGTCTGTCCAATATATATCCATCTGTGAGGGTGTGTGACACATCTGTTGGGGCTCCAAGCCTACATTACAATTCTGGCCGACCTTGCACATAAGTGGATTAAATTCAAAATAAGTGTTCTACGCATCCGATCAAAATGATCTTTAGATCAATCTTGCACCTCTCTGAAAGAGGAGTCCAATAAAAATATTGGCATCAACATCTGAGTAGTACAACATGGAGTTTGGACCTAGTTGCCCAAAATTAACACTCCCTCTCAACTAGGGAGAACTCCATCCACCTGTGCCATCCAAACATCGTGCGTCATCCCGCCGTAACTTGCTTTGCTGGCTTCTTTATTTCAAACGGTGAGTCACAAAGACATCACTCCCAGCTGACCCAAAGTCAACTCAAAGGTCTGAAAGCTCTATAGGAATCAAAGGAGTCTCGTACTAACCCGAAGTCAGTTGGAGGTCCAAAACCTCACTTGGACTCAAAAAGAGTCATACTAACCCGAAGTTAGTTTAACTGACTTCCCCGAAACCTCACTAAACTTGATCCCAGATCAAGTGGTTGGACACATGCCATCCTAGACATAGAGAGTACGGCAATCTCCGATGCGTCCATCGGTCTTGCTATCAGTCTCTATCCACATTTCCCACCTCATTGGCTAAGATAAAAGGTACTTCCCATGAGTCCAAGACTCCATGGGTAGGATGCATATGGAGCACAGATCAAAGAGAGATGAACCAACTCAATATCTTCACGGTGGGGCAGAAGCACACCAACAAGGTTCGGCAAGCCTAGCCCTGTGGTTGCTTATAGCTCCAAGAAACTATCCCCAAAACTCCCTAGAGCTCCCAGAGCTCATCGTCCAACAGGACCCTCAAAATAGAGTCGTTCCACAATTCCAAGATTCTCACTGAAGGTTAGGAACATGACCTTCCCCAAGGGCTTTGTGAGAATATCCACGACCTGCTCATCAATTCCTATATGATCGAGACTTATGGCGCCTCGTTGTACCATATCCCGGATAAAATGTTACATAATATCAACATACTTCGATCAATCGTGGAACACGAGATTCTTTAACAAACGAATCCCCCTCTGGTTATCACAACGGATAACGGTGGTATCTAGCACATGCTCGAGCAGCTCACTGAAGAGCTTTTGCAACCAAATAGCTTCACAACAGGCCATACACGCTGCAATGTATTCGGCCTCAGCGATGCTCAAAGCCACCGACTTCTACTTCCTACTCATCCAAGATATCGAAGCAGACCCAAGTGTGAAGCAGCATCCAAATGTGCTCTTGTGATCCACCACATTGCCAGCCCAATCGACATCAGTATATCCATGGAGTCTCAAACTCCTAGCAGTGTATCTCAGCCCATGGTTTATCGTTTCCCGAAGATATCTCAACAAATTCTTGGCACCAACCTAGTGAATGTGATGAGGATCAACCATGTGTTGACTCAAAGTGTTCACTGCAAAACATAGTCCGGACGGGTGTTCACTAAGAACATCAAGGCCCCTACGAGTTGTCGATACTCGATAGGATTTGCTAGCACGGGTCCAGCAACGTTTCCACTCAACTTCTTAAAGTTGAGCTCCATCAGTGTCGACACAAACTTACAGTCCACCATTCCAAATCTCTCCAACAACTTCACAATATATCTTCCTTCAGAGAGGAAAATCTCGCCATGTCTCTGCCAGACCTCCAAGCCTAGGAAGTAATGCATTAGTGCTAGGTCTTTCATCACGAACTCAGAAGAGAGCTCCCTCTTACACTGATGAATGAGAGGGTCAGCACATGTCAGGAAGAGATCATCCACATAGAGAACCAAAATGAGAGGCTTTTCTCTATCAACCTTGAAGTAAAGGTTCGAATCAGCATTACTTCGAGTGAAGCCCAGCTTCATCAAGTAGCTATCTATCCTCTCGTACCAATCCTTGGGGGATTGCTTCAACGCATAGAGGGATTTCTTCAACCTGCATGCATGAGAGCCTCTATCCTAGACTTTGAACCCCAGAGGTTGCTCCACATACACTTCTTCCTTTATCGAACCATGCAAAAAAGCAATCTTCACATCCATCTGATGAAGACTCCATCCTTGCGTAGCAACAACAGCAATAATAGATCAGATGGCGGTATAGCGGGCCACGGGTGCAAATATATCATCATAGTCTATGCCTTCCTTTTGGGCAACGAATCTTGCCTTGAACTTTTCAGCACTACCATCAGATCCATGCTTGATCTTATAGAGCCATTTCGAGGTGCCAACAGCTTTGTCCTTCGGTCTCAGAACCACATCCCAAACATCATTCTTCATAATGGATTCGTACTCTTCGTGCATAGCATCCTTCCAGACTTGACGCTTTACGACTTCTTCAAAAGATGCAAGCTCAGATTGTACAATTGTACTCATGGCTACTAGATACCCTTGGTAGCTATTCGGCGTCTTACTTTCACGGAATGTCCCCCTTGGGGCCATATGTCTCTCGGCATCTTCGAGAGTATCCTAGAGTCATGAGGGTCTTCTCTTCATTGAAGGGGGTGGATCAGTGGGGTCCATCGGTCCTTCAACATCGAGCATCATCTCATCCTTCAACTCTTCCTTCTCTGATCTTACATCACGGTTTCCTTGGAGCTCGGAAGATTTATCACTTTCCTGAGGGAAGCATCTTCATCGAAAGTGACATCAAGGCATATCTCCACTTCTCTTTCGGCACAACCCTGACATACACCTTCATGATCATTTTTGAATTCGGGCATCCCTGTCACCACCTTCCTTGCTTCGGGAAGGGCGTTGTAATGAAGGTGTCCAAACCTCCAATGCCATAATTCGGTATGACAAATTGTATCACATGTCATAGCCCCCAGTGGACTTCCTCCAACCTGGTAGAGTGTATCAACTCTAAAGCCAATAGTGAGAGCTTCCTTGAAACTCTTCTTCCAGATGCGTACCTTTCCATTGACGAATGCCACCTTGAAACCTTTGTCTTCCATGGCCGAAATATACACAAGGTTCTTCTTCAAACCAGGTACATACAATACATCTTGCAAATGGAGGACTTGACCTTGAGATAAATGGAGGGTCACAGTCCCTGTCCCTTTCACGGGATAGGTGGCATTATCTCCAAGGATAATTTGCAGATTAGTATCCTTCTCAATCAAATCAGAGAGAGCTTCTTTAAACCCAGTGAGGTGCCTTGAAGCACCACTATCAATCAACTAGACATCCAAGGTGTCGGGTGGAGATGCAGCAGAGAGGGCAAATACAAGAATGAATTCATTTCTTTTATCGTCAACAACATTAGATTCCTCATACCTAGAATTTCTTGACATTTTGAAGGGTTGCCCATTTCCATTACGACCAGAGGGAGCCTTCCTCTTTCCTTTGAACCTGTTGTTCCTTTGATTTCCATTCCTCTTGTTGTTGTTGTCATCATCCCCATGAGAATCCCTTCTATTAGGGCATTCTCTAACATAGTGGCCAAACTTGTTACATGTGTAACATCTTCCTTTCTTTCCTTGGGCCCCTACTCTTCCATGGTTCCTCAGACCACCATTGTTCTTCTTAGCACGAGCGATGAAGGCAGCATTACCTTCATTTTCATATTCCATCATTCTTGTTTCCTCTTGAGTGCATCTCGACAATGCTTCGTCAACATCAGGAATCACATTATTATTGAGAATGGTAGTAATGAATACATGTCATTCAGAGGGGAGCGGTGAGAACCATTTCTCGATCAAGCTATTGTTTCCCCACTGGCAAGAAGGTTATTCCTGATTTCAGTCAACTTCAGAAAATAGGATTGAACGGATTCATCCCTGCCTTTCTTGAGATTCTCCAATTGGTTCTTAAAGAAAAGAACTTGATTTGCATTGTTAGCGCTGAACATATTGACCAACTTATCATACATCTCCTTAGATGTGCCCAGCTCAGAGATGTAAGCAACCAGAATTTTATGGATGGAATCCCGGATGATCATCTTAGCTTTGATTTCTCCTTTTCTATACTTTGTCTTTGTGGCAGCAGGTGCAGATGATGGAGGCTCTTGGATTTTACCCTGCACATATTCCATGACCTCTTGATCTTCCAAGACCAAGTCCAAAGACATCTTCCAACCATGACAGTCAAACTTGCCAGTCAACTTATCATCAGCTTTGAAGCCATTATTATTTGAGATACCCATGGGTCCTTGACAAATGCTACTTCTTCGGTGATTGCTCTTAACACAAACTTGGGCTTTGTCTTCACCTTAGCTCTGATACCCTATAAATTTTCGAAGATGTTCTATGCTTGATGCAAATTTACTTTGAACCTGATACCAAATAGCAATCACATAAACATGAAAGTAAAATGCTGATAGAACATACCAATAGATCGACGAAAGACAAGCCAAAAATTCACTTAACTTGATCAGCAAAATATGTGTTGTGGTGCGTTACAGCGGTCAACAGTATGCTTCAACCAGCAAATTATCCTCATGGTCAACCAACCAGAAGTGTCACACAACACTCAAGATAGCTCCACAAAAGTCAACCCAAAATCAACATTGTCCAATCAACGGTCAACGCAGAACAGCAGCAGCAAAAAGTCAACACAGTAGGTCAAAGATCAACGTCTAGCCTTGATTTTTGTGCCAAAGAATGCAGACTGCAGAAATCGAAATTTTGGTGGAGTTTGAGGTCAAATGGACCAAGCGTTGACTAAAGTCAACGTTGGTCAAACTTGCGTTGAAACCCTAGAGAGATCTGAACAGAAAACCCTAGTTGTTGTTCCACACGTGTGAGAAGAGAAGCCTCCAAATGATGATTGAACCAATCAGACACAAGACAGAAGTGTGTGATGAGTGGATGATGAAATGAACTCCAAGTCTGTCCAATATATATCCATCTATGAGGGTGTGTGACACATCTGTCGGGGCTCCAAGCCTACATTACAATTATGGCTGACCTTGCACATAAGTGGATTAAATTCAAAATAAATGTTCTACTCATCCGATCGAGATGATCTTTAGATCAATCTTGCATCTCTCAGTACCACATGGAGTTTGGACCTAGTTGCCCAAAATTAACAATCATACTCCCAAGGAACAAAGAATTCGTGGGCTCCTGCCCATGAGGTATTCAAGAGATTTTCCACTGTTATGTAATAATGTGGCAGTCATCCAAGTAACATCAGCGACAAGATGGTATTTCCACTTAACCAAATATTCGTAATACTCCTTGCCCCTTGTTTTCTTGATCAATCTTTTGTCTAGAATCTTATCTGGCTGTAAAGGTTGTGTTGCTAGTAATTGTTTATGCCATTAAATCTGTTGTTGTCCACTGCCATCTATTGTCTGCACTACTTCACATCTAGCTGGTACTTGAAAAGGCCTGCAACATTGAAAATGGGAGAGATGCCAATCCCTTGTGGTAACTCGATTTTGTATGCATTTGCTGAGAATTTCCTAAGGATCTTACAACATCCAATCTTCTTTAATTTTAATTTATTATATTCTCCTCTAGAAAACCTTTTTTTCCTTAGATTTGCCAAAACTAAATCTCCCACTTCAAAACTTTGTTCTCTCCTCTTAAGGTTTGCACTAGTTTTATATTTGAGGTTGTTGTCTTCTAACTGTTGTTTTACTCGTTCATGGATCTCCTACATGGTTGTAACAAAATCTCTACCTATTGCACACCTTTGTTCAACTCTTCACAAGTTCCTAAGCTCATGAACTCCTCTGAGGTGCATTCCATCAAGGCTGCAAACATCGCGATTTAATCATGATTTTTTCAACTCAACGATTTTATCGGCGATTTTTTCCCGATTTTTTGAAAAAATCGCCGATCGCCAAAAAATTGCGATCGTGGGCCCATCAAACAGCAACCCTATAAGTTCAAAAATCGATTTTTTTTTTGTCATTTTTGCATCCTCTCATTTTCCTAACACACCCTGTTGGCAGTTAATGGTAATGTTAAATTCTTAAAGTAAAAGGATATCATCCTTTTACTTAAATTTTTAACATTACCATGAAATGACTTATAGGATGTTTAAGAGTGGTTTCGACCTCATTGGATTTCATATGAAGAAACTAGAATTTTAGATTTCACTCAAAATTCAGCAGACTTAATGGTTTTCAGGTTTTCAGGGTTTGGGGATTTGCATTGTTTCCATTTGATTATATTATGTGTAAGGGTATGAGATTGGCATTTGATCAAGAGTATGAATTCCTTTAAGAACCTTGATGTTGGTGGCATTGATTGTTGAACTTTGTTGATGTTGGTGGTATTGATTGTTGAACTCCCTTACTGTGGCCTTAACAAGAGATTGGCATTTGATCAAGAGTATGAAGTCCTTTAAGAACCTTGATGTTGGTGGCATTGATTGTTGAACTTTGTTGATGTTGGTGGTATTGATTGTTGAACTCCCCTACTGTGGCCTTAACAAGAATGTACCCTTCACTCAAAGGAAAACAACTGGTTAGACATGTTAATCTTTTTCTACCGCATTTTAAGGTTGAGGAGATGAACCCTTCACTCAAACCAAAATCATTGGTTAGGCATGTTAAACTTTTTCAATTTCTATCATGTTATAAGGTTGAGCAATCCAAGTCTGAAGACTTTGAGCTAGATGATGTTTATGTATCTCTTGTTGATGATCCCATTTCTAGTAGCAATGAATCAATGATGAGTTTCATGAGGAGGAGGAGGAGGAGGTGACACCACCTACCCCTGCTACCGGTAGAGGACGTGGTCTGCCTCCTTTAGCTCCTGGTGCTTCAGGATCTGGAGCACAACAGAGTCCATTGCCAGCCCCGCCAGCTTCTTCGTCTAGAGGAAAAGCTGTTACATTTTCTCGCAAGAGGGGCAGAGGAAATCAGTAGTATAGGTTATTTGGTGCATTCCTTTGTATATAACATTATGACTCATGATATGAGATACATTATTATATTTTTGTTGATATTTTGAGGTTGAGTTGAGACTCAGGACTTAGTATTCAGGACATGATTCACTATTATGTGTGATGTAGCACTAGACATGATATTACACATCTTATATATTAGTTTTTTTTTCATATTTATGTGTCAATGCATTTATTTTATGTTGTGGGTGCTTTAGATATTAAAAAAATTGAAAAAAATGAATATTTTTGTATGTGCTGATTTTTTCCCGATTTTTACCAATTTTTTCCCGATTTTTACGATTTTTTTCCGATTTTTTCCCCTCACCGATTTAATCCCGATCGCGATGTTTGCAGCCTTGCATTCCATACATAATCTGGAATGGACCCTGACCAATGCTTCTGTTTGGAGAATCATTCTAGGCAAATAAAGGCTAGGCAAGCACTTGATCCCACTGTTCGAGGTGATCTCCAACCAAGCTTCTTAACATTTTCCCCAAACTCTTATTAACTACTTCAGTTTGTCCATCCATTTGAGGGTGATAGGTTGAACTGAAACTCAACTTTGTTCCAAGCTTTTTCCACAAAGTCATCCAAAAATGCCCCAAGAATCGAGTGTCTTTGTCTGAGACAATACTCTTGGGCACTCCATGCAGTCTTACCACTTCTTTAAAGAATAGATTAGCAATATGTGTGGCATTACTAGCTTTAAAACAAGGAATGAAATGAGCCATCTTTGAAAATCTATCAACTACTACAAAGATTGAATCGTTACCCTTTTGTGTTTTTGGAAACCCCAATACAAAATCCATACTCACTAAATCCAAAGGTCTGTCTAGAATCGGTAATGGAGTATACAGCCATGTGTTTTGACTCTTTGCTTTTGCATGCTCACAAATTTTGCAATTCTTCACGAACTTCTACACATCAGTCCTCATCTTTGGCCAGAAATTGAAATGCTTCAAATGCTCATATGTTTTTTCATTTCTAAAGTGTCCACCTAGACCTCCACTGTTCTTTTCTTTGATCAGGTTCTCCCTCATCGAGCACTTTGGAATGCAAAGTTGATTATTCTTGAATAGTAGCCCCTCTTGTACCATATAATCAAGCATTGACTTCTGTCTCGAGTTGTTGGATTTTTACAAGCTTCATAGGCTTCCTTGAAATTTGCATCAACCTCGTACAACTCCTTCATTTAAGTCAAACCCCATATCCTAGACTTGAATCTCCTGCATTATTAAACTCTTCTTGCTGAAAGCATCCGCAATTATGTTAGCTTGGCCACTAATATGCTTTAAAACAAAAGTGAATCTCGACAAATACTATCCACTTAACATGCTTTTAACTTAATTTTGGTTGGTGCTTGATATATTGCAAGGCATGATTATCTGTGTACAAAATAAACTCCTTGAGCATCAAATAATGCCTCCACTTCTTCAAGGCTTGAACCACAACACAAAACTCTTTGTCATAGGAAGAGTACTTCCTCCTTGATTCATTCAACTTCTCGTTGAAATATGTTATAGGCCTATCCTCCTAGCTTGGTACAACACCAATGACTTCTCCAATTGCATCGCACTTCACTTGAAAAGGTTTGTTGCAATCTGGCAACATCAAAAAAAGTTGTTTTGCGATCTTCTTCAACAATTGGAAACCCTTCTCGACTTCAATAGTCCACTGGAATGGTTGTTTGTCCTTCTTTATAGTCTCCACAATTGGAGCACTCATCCTGCCGAAATTCCTAATAAACTTTCCATAAAAACTAGCCAAACGATGAAAACATCTAACTTCAAATACGTTTTTAGGAGAGGGCAATCAACAATAGCTCTTACCTTCTCAAGGTCCATCTTCAAGCCATCTTCAGATGTGACAAAGTCCAGATGAACAAGCTTTGTCTTCAAGAATGTGCATTTCTTCAAATTGATTAAAAAAAATCATTGCTGCAATTTTTCTGAAACATACCTCAAGTATCTCAAGTGTTCTTTAGACTAACTGTACCACACTAAGATGTCATCTAGGTAGATAATCACAAATTTTCCTATGAATTCTTTTAACAACACATTCAGCAATCTCATGAAGGTATTGGGTGCGTTAGACAGTCCAAATGGCATAACCATCCATTCATACAAACGTTGGATGGATCAAAATTTTTACATAGTTTAATTCCGGAAATCTCCAACACAATATGAATAATTGTGAAAGTGTCCAATCACTTAAGTCCAACAAATCATCTATGCAGGGTAAAAAAAATTTGTACCTAATTGTAATGTTATTCAATGCTTTGGAGTCTATGCACATTCGCCAGCCACCATCCTTCTTAGGACTTAGCACCATCAATATTGCGCGTGGACTAAGGCTCTCTCTAATCAGTCCTTTATCTAGCATCTCCTACACTTGCTTTCTAGTTTCTTCATTCTCCTAAGGGGTCATTTTGTATACAACCTTGTTTGACAGACTCGCTCTCGATATCAAGTCAATATGATGACTTATACTTCTCATAAGTGGCAACTCATTAGGCAAGTCATCTACTACAATGTCACTATATTCATTCAACAAGTCTTAAATTTCAAAAGGCAAGTATGAAATGGTAGTTGAAGAATTACTCTAGGTTTGCAAACTAAAGCAAAGTTTACCTCATTATCTTCCATCTGTTGCAAAAATCATTTTCCACTTGGCAACAATGCCTTTAGGTCATTGTTCTTTGATGTCCCTTCTTCCTACAATGGCAACAAGGTATGGTTTATGTCATCCTTTTGGGACTTATAAGTGTTCTTCTTCCCATCATGTGTAACACACCTGTCAAACTGCCTAGGTCTACCCAATAGAATGTGGCACACATCCATGGGCATGATATCACACAATATTTTATCCTTGTAGTTTCCTATCTGCAACTCCACTTCACACAGTTTATTCACCAACATTTGATGACCTTTTTTAATCCAAGACACCTTATAGGGTATTTTATCCTTGTAGTTTCCTATCTACAACTCCACTTCACACTATTTATTCACCAACATTTGACGACCTTTTTTAATCCAAGACACCTTATAGGGTGTTGGATGCTTCATCTTCTTAAAACTCAGCTTCTCCACAACTTTTGTAGACACCCAGTGGTCTGTGTTGCCACTATCAATCACCACTTTGCAGCATTTCCCCTAGACTTTACAAACAGTCCTGAATAAGTCTTTCCTCTGAACTAGTTCAACAAGTTCTTTCTTTGGCTTTAACAACACCTTCTTAAGCAATAGATACTCTCTTGTCTCTGGTACATTTTTTGCCTCATGTACCTTTGGTTCCCCTTCTATAGAGGCAACTACAACGCTCCTCTGGCCTATGTCTATGTTCCATGGACATTCAGATGGCATATGTCCAATTTTACCACACCTATAGCACTATCTTTCTTCCTATGCCTCTTCCTCATCCTCTGGAAAAGGATCTTCGGCCTTTGGAGTCTTCTTTTGGCCATCATTGTGGGACTTGAGCCACTAGCTCCTTCCTTTTGTGTTGTGGATCTCCTTCTATTTGACTGTTGTACTCTTCCTCTAGTAGAACTTTTCCCTCTACTAGATTGCTTCCTTGCAAGCTTCTCGTCATCTTTCAAAGCTAACTGATATGCCTCTTCTACAGTCCTAGGAGATAACACATTGATTTCATCCTAGATATCCAACCTAAGAACATTTATGTATATGGTTGTCTTTTTGTAGACTCTTCTACATATCAAACTCTGATATTCACCTTATAAAACTCTTTTGTATGCTCCCTTATAGAAATTAAGCTTTGTCTAAGATTATGCATCTATCTAAACAAAGTGAGTTGATAATCTTTGGGAAATAACTTACCTATGAGCTTTGCAATCATCCTATCCTAGCTGTTAATATTTTGTTTGTTCCTCCTTTTCCTCTCGACATGCACACCATCCCACCATAGAGTTGTGTGTCCCTTCAATTTGGTGATATCAAATTTGACTTTCATCTCCTCGTCCATTTCCTTGTACTCAGAGAATTTGTCCATCTCTGTGATCCAATCCAAAAGTTCATCTGGATTCAAACTGCTTGTGTAGGTAGATACTTCAGGCTTGGGCATTGAAACAAATCCCAAAACTGCTTTCAATACTTTAACTTTTGTTGGCTCCTCACCCAATTCTTCTTCTCGAGGTTCCTCTTCTTCCTCACTTACATCTCCAGCTTCAGGACCTCTTTGGCTACTTGTTTCCATGGCCTCCCTTCTTTCTTCCAATCACTGCATAACTCACATCACCTCAACATTTGCTACAGGCCTTTGTCCTCTTCGGCCTCCTCTTCCAACTTGTCCAACTCTATGAACCATGATCAACTATTTTTTTCTGGAGCAGATGCAGAATCTGCTCTAATATCACAATGGTGCAAACCAAGGGAATTTATATAAAACCACCAGATTCAAGCTTCTATATCATATACCACCACACAGATTCAAGACACAATAGCCACCGTAGCCAAGACTAATACAATATACATGCTCGGGCCAATTAAACCTTAGCACCAGCGCTTACAATAAAATCCCACACTACCATAACATGGTCTGGACATCAGCCCCTATTGATTTAATACCGAGTCACCCTGACGATTATGTACCAAGTCTCCCCTTTTCATTTCCGAGGAAAAACACCTGGGATGAAGATTCCCTTAAGACAATTGTTGAACTCTGCCCTATCAATGTTAACTGATAACTCTTTTAGAAAGATACTTAGCATTAGAGCTTGAGCAGCAAACACGAAAGTGACGTGACCACTGGCACGACCACCGAACTTAATCACAACACGTCGAACACCATCGATTTAATATGAAGTGCACAAGGGCTTACCTTCAAAATCTCCAAGGAGACAGACTCTGAGACGAAGATTCTTCTTCGTTAGTTACCGCTCTGATCTCTCGTCAAGTGTTTATGCTGCAATTTAAAACCGAGTCACACGTGGACACTTCCAGGGAATTTGTTCTAGGACGACAAATGTGCGATGGAAGTTTGTTTTTGTCTATGTATTGTCATCAAATGAAGACTCAGCAGCAAACGGGAAAGTGGCGTGACCACTGGCATGACAACCAGAGTTAATCCCGATTCCCGACACCCAAACCCCGGTAATTTAATATGAAGCACAAAAGGGTTTGCCTTCAAAATCTCTGAGGAGACAGACTCCGAGATGGAGACTCTTCTACGTCAGAAGTCACTTCGATCTCATGTCAAGTGTTGACCCCGGCAATTTAAAACCCAGTCACTCGTGGAAACTTCCAAGGAATTTGTTTTGGGACGACAAGTGCAACGGAAGTCTAGTTCTATCTATGGATTGCCATCAAAAAACAACTCCCTGCAAAATAAAACTAAGTCTCGCCTTGTTATTTTTTTCAAAGAGAAATGACTCTGCTACACAAGCCTCTATACAGAGATCATACTAGGCATCAATACACACACAATCACCACTATGTCACAACTCAGTTCAATCCCAATTATAAGAAGAAAAAAGCCAAACAAATTAACTAGAAATTCAAGAATATTTGTACAGGGAGCACATGGGATCGATGAAACAATTTTGCTAGTATTTCCACACACAAGATCAAGATCGGATGGCCAAACTTGGCATACAAGAAACAAATTACAAAAAATTGCTATATGAATCAAATTTCGTGGCAATAAAACAAACTCTATCCTAACAATCCCACACATTGAAGAACCAACTCCTCTGGTAAGAGCTTTTTTACCTTCTCGGTCAATTGAGTTTTAATGGATGCCCCTGAATCACTACTTTAACATAATAAAGGCAAGAGATGATAGAATGACCATTCAAAAAAAGCACCATTAATAAGACAAGAGGTTTGTCATCATATATCTTATTACCATCACAATTGCCAATTTCTTAGTTGTTAAGAGGAATTACCCAAGTTACAACTTCATTTGCTCTATTAAGAAAAACATTACCTCTAAGAGAACAAAGAAGTTGGAATATGTTTACCAAGGTTCACCTTTAGGTAAGGAAGACTCTCGAGTAGCCCCAAGACATGGATCCAAAGGATGTTATCATGCTACACATGATGAGGAGCATACAAATGGATAATTTAATTCAATTGATATGTCACTCTAGTAATTAGGAGCAAGATGATAGCAATAGTGATCATGGTGAAGTTGATAATGCCCAAGCATTTGTCCAAATGCTTGAGAAAGAGGATTAGGACATACTTCTTGGGGTACCTAGTAATTTTCATTATGTGTGTTTCTATACTATTACGATTTCATATAGGTATAGGAACAATAATTCAATTTGTGATTTTAATTTCATTTTCACTTCTAATAAAAAAATCAACGGTTCACCAATTAGGTTGTCTAATAGTCTAATTCAATGTTTGAATTATTTGATAAATATATGTATGTATGTATGTATGTGTATGTTCAATACACATGCACACACACACACACATATTGTCTTTAAATTCAATTTGTGATTGTAATTTTGATTTTCACTTCTAATTAAAAAATCAATAGGTTCATTAATTAGGTTGCCTAATAATCTAATTCAATGTTTGTGTGTGTGTATATATATATAGTCCTTAAAAATATTTTCTATATTTTTTAAATCATGTAGAGTGTCACCCCTAACCTGCCATCCCCTAGAAAATGGGCATATAACTGTATTGGAACCATATCACCACATCTACCCATTCCTAAACCCCAGTTTAACATAATCTTTAGGCGAACCGTGAAAGTACCATGAGAAGGAAGTGTGATATGTGGGCTTGACCCACTTAGTTTATGTAATTCTTACTCCTACATTTGCATGGTAATTTGACATAATATTGTTTTAGCATTGCCATTCCATATAACAATGTACATGGTATCATTAATATGTATAGTAGTATGATGTCAATTGAGTTTAGCCAGGGCTTCAGAATCACTGGAACTGGTCAGTCCAACCATTTTGGTGCCTAAATCAGTTCAACCAATGGCACAGAAACAGAAAAGGCCAGTTCGGTACTGAACTGGCCTTCTTTGACCGAACTGGCCGATTCTATACAATGCAAACAAGGATCCTCCAAACACAATTTCTTTTAAAGAAAAAAACAATTTGTGAGTGGGGCAGTCTAATATTCAGCCCTAGGGCCCTATTAATGCTACGTAATTAATGGCAATGTTAAATTCTTACAATTAATTGACTCAACATGTTTGAGAGTGGTTCTGACCTCATTGGATTTCATAGGGAGAAAGTAGAATTTTAGATATAAAATATCCTCTCCCAATTGATTTACTAAGGGAGGAAGAATTAGCCTAACCAACCCCATAGGCTATAGACTTGATAGAGGGGGAAACCCCAATTTTTACTGAAAAAACATTGGGTCAGCTGGGGCAAAAAATGCCCAAATTGGGGGTTGCATTGCCTCACATTTGAGAAACCCCTTGAAGGAATCTATAAATACAAGACTTCAAATCAATTTGGCATCATCAATTTGAATCAAAATATATCTATTTCTTGAGTTATGACTCTAAGTGTTTTAAAACCCCTTTCTCTTTATTAATTGTGGTGGTGAATGATTCCACCCTAGTTTGTCTTTATTCTCCATTCATCTTCTGTTATTGTTTGTCTGGTAAAATCGTGGAATCCGTTATTTGTCTGGTCAAACAGAATTTGGTGGCATCTTAGTCAAAGGCTTTAATTGCTGTGGGACGTTTTGAGGGTTTCTGAGCAGCTAGGGTAAAGATTGGGAATCCACATTGTTACAGGAACAGTTCTGGGCAGCAAAGCAGAAAAACACCATCTGAGCAGTGAAGGGAAAAAAGGTGAAAATCGGCCTGTGGAGGACAGAGGCTACATATTTCGAAACTGCGGACCGCAGGGCCGAAATGCTGCTCCAGAGAGAAAGTTGACTACCCTCTTGACCAGCAAATTAGCTGTGGGAAAGTAGGGTAAATTAGCTGTTACAGCACTTAGTTAAATTGAATCTGGTTTATTTACATTGGCAGCTGTATTATTGTCTGTGTACAGCCTGGGTTTATTGGACAGTCAGTCCAACTACTGTGGATTTAAGGACTCTCATACTGTTGTTAATTAGATCATTTGTACATGTCAACTGTGTTTAATTTGTATACCATATGAAGGGATATCTGGTGTTGTATAAATGAATCAATTCTTGTTTCTCTTCTATTCGAAATAATAGTTTGGTCAAGCAGAATTTGGCGTCATCTTAGTCAAAGGCATTAATTGTTTTGGGACGTTTTGAGGGTTTCTGAGCAGCTAGGGTAAAGATTGGGAATCTGCATTGTTACAGGAACAGTTCTGGGAAGCGAAGCAGAAGAACACAATCTGAGCAGCGAAGGTAAAAAAAGGTGAAAATCGGACTGTGCGAGGACAGAAGCTATGTATTTCGAAACTACAGACCGCAGGGCCGAAATTTTGATCCAGACAGAGAGTTGACTGCCCTCTCAACCAGCAAATTGAGAAAGACAGTCCAGGTTCTGTGGGAAAGTAGGGTAAATTAGCTGCTACAGCACTTAGTTAAATTGAATCTGGTTTATTTACATTGGCAACTGTATTATTGGCTGTGTACAGCCTGGGTTTATTGGACAGTCAGTCCAACAACTGTGGATTTAAGGAATCTCATACTGCTGTTAATTAGATCATTTGTACATGTATACTGTGGTTGATTTGTATACTATATGAAAGGTTATCTGCTGTTGTATAAATGAATCAATTCTTGTTTCTCCTCTATTCGAAATACTAGTTTGGTCAAGCAGAATTCGGTGGCATCTTAGTCAAAGGCATTAATTGTTGTGGGACGTTTTGAGGGTTTCTGAGCAGCTAGGGCAAAGATTGGGAATCCACATTTGTTACAGGAACAGTTTTGGGCAGCGAAGCAGAAGAACACCATCTGAGCAGCGACAGAAAAAAAGGTGAAAATCGGACTGTGCAAGGATAGAATCTACGTATTTCGAAACTGCAGAGCGCAGGGCCGAAATTCTGATCCAGACAGAGAGTTGACTACCCTCTCGACCAGCAAATTGAGAAAGACTGTCCAGGTTCTGTGGGAAAGTAGGGTAAATTAGCTCTTACTGCACTTAGTTAAATTGAATCTGGTTTATTTACATTGGCAACTGTATTATAGGTTGTGTACAGTCTGGGTTAATTGGACAGTCAGTCCAACTACTGTGGATTTAAGGTATCTCATACTGCTGTTAATTAGATCATTTGTACATGTCTACTGTGGTTGATTTGTATACCATATGAAGGGATATCTGCTGTTGTATAAATGAATCAATTCTTGTTTCTCTTCTATTGGAAATACTAGTTTGAATAAGAAGCCCTAGGACAAAAAATTTACACTAGAGTATTACAAGATCCCATTCAAAATCCAGCAATTAAACAGTTTTTAGGATTTCAGGATTGGGGATTTACGATATTTCCATTCGATTATATCATGTCCAAGGGTATGGAACTAGCATTTAATCAAGAGCGCCAAGCCCTTTATTTACCTTAATGTTAGTGGCATTGTGTTGAACTCCTCTATCATATCCCTAGTAAAAATGTACCCGTCACTCACACAAAATCACAATTTGACATGTCAAGCCTTCTCTATCTTATCTTATTATTTAGATGCTGCTTTTGATGATAAGGATCCCAATATAGGCAATGATTTTGATGATATGTAGGTATTTGTTGTAGCATGATTTTTTTTAACACTAGAGGCCATCTAGAGCCTCTTTGTTGATGTATTTTTGGTTCAGAGATGTATTGCACTAAGTGCTATTTTGGTTTTATGCACTGTTGCTCGGTATATAAAAGATAACTTTAGCATATTTGTGTATAAATAGTTTGGATTCATATGGATGCACATGAATATATATTTTTTCTTTAAAATTTGAACATTTTATGTAGTTTTTGGTCAATTAGTTTTTTGGTCCGGTTTTTTTACCGGTTCTGGTTCAGTTCTGACCAGTTCCCAGTTCGGATGTCTACCGGTTTGGTCAACGGTTAGGTTCTGATGACATTGGTTGAGAGGTGTGTTATCCTCCCCAACCAAGATCAATTCCCACGAGTGACATGTTGAGCTCTTAATGAGTATATTGTTGCATCCGCCTTCATCCCTCAAGAATCTGGTTCACCCTAGGTACCATCCTCAGAATGAGGCTCCCCAAGATATGTATTTCATACCAATACATGTTTGTTTGCTATTCAACAGTCTTTTACATTTTCCATTTAATTTTTTAACATTTTCCATTTAATGATCATTTGATGTGGCATCAGCATATGTATGGCAATTAGTATGGTATTAATTTAGCATTGACATTATTTGTTAAATTGTACATTGTACAATTGATATATATACTACTATACTAGTATGATGTTCATTGTGATATGGTTCAGACGTTCACTATTATATGGTTTTCAATACATTTTATTCAATAATCATTTGATATGTCATTATTTGTACGAGCATTACTGATGCCTTCTTGGGCAACCCTAAATCTGGCATCAAAAACTTGAACACTCGTTTAGCTCTAGCATTTGTATTTTCTCATAACTTTGTGCCTATGTGAACATGTCTCCAAAAGTACAATGAAAAGCTGAATATCGAATCAAATAAAACGTTATCAGTGTCAACCAAAATCTGATGCACCAAACTAATATCATCAATTCGATCACATATAATAATAGAGAAGCATCTGAAATCTGATATCGCATCTATTACTGTCCCTGTTCAAGAATAGCATCTTCATCTTTCCATGGTGATAAGGAAAATCCATCATATAAAGCAGAATGCTTGACACACTTAATATTAAAAAAGAAAGACATTGAATAAATAAGGTAAAAGAGCACCAACCACACACAAGTGCCACCTCTGCATAGTTTGAAATATTGCCCACTTTGCATTGATGTACAACTGCTCCTATGGCCTTTTACCAGGACCTGTCAGACTGCAATTTATGTACTCATATTGTTATTCCATCTAGAAGAATGACCACGAGAAGTCACAATATAGAATTACAATGTGATGTTAGAGTATCAATGGTATAAAAAGAGTTCTTATGACAAGATGAATATACAATCTCCATTTCTCTCGTTCAAATAGCAAAGAGGAAGCTATTTACAGAAACCATACTAGACAAACAGAGACGCTTGTATGAATGTTTGTGTATCCGTACATTCTTCATTAAGTTCATCCTAGCAATAAAATCTTTAGGAAACCTGTGTTGGACAGATCAAGTATAAATAAATAATTAAGAATTCACCTGGGAAACCAAGCCTTCAAACCCTCCTTTTACAGCAGTATGCAATCAATTCCTTCCGTCTCCCTATATAATCCAATTTTGAGTAGAATTTTACGACTCATTTTCAGAAAATGTAAATATTTACCTAGAAAGATAGACTGAACGCAAAGAAAGTCAAATGTAACAAGATTAACAAAAAGATGCACATGTAAAATAAATGTTTAGATGTAGAAATTCATATCTGATACTTTTAACCATGGGAAGTAAAATATGAGCTAAACATACTCCTACAAATATTAACAGGACAATTAGGACATCTCTAGTACCGGCGTCAGACCCTTTTTCACACATTAATTAATAACCAAGTTGTTTTGATGTTAATTTGTACCAAAAAAAAAATCTATTCAATGGCTCTTTATGATGTGCCTGACCAAACCAGAAGCCCCACAACATTCAATGGCTTGACCACAGCAACAAAACCAAAAAGGATATGCCTTATTAACTCAGCATTGTGGTTTATTGCTCATCACTTCACGGAATCAACTGCCAAGAACTAATTTCTCCAAAAAGATGGCTCATCCAATGCATAATTTATGCTTTTAACTGTGGAAGGTAATTAACTAGTTCTTGCAGGCATTTTCTATTTCATGGAGATGGAATAACCCAAACAAGACTGCTCTGCAAAGAAGACTCAAACTCAGTAAGCTGCTCATCATCGTATTAAGGAGGTATTGATTTCCAGAAAATCAAAGCTGCCTCATCCCTTTATGTTATGCTACAAATTGTGGAACAGAATTGATACCAATATAATATACTATTTTGATTTTACATCTAGCCTGACTAATCATGCAGCAAATGTCAATCACTTCACATATTAGATTCACTGATATCAGGGCAAAATGGTAATGGAGGAATGAAATTGAGAAATACTAAGGCAAGAGACAATATGTACCAAACATCAAGTACACAGGCTTCATTCATTAGTTTACCGGCCTAATAATCGAGTGAAATTCAAATATACACATGTAACTTGACAAATGGAATTAAAGGAAAAGAGACACCATACATCATGTAAGCCATTAATCTGCACAACAATAATTGTAATGTCATCAGTACGAGTTTCATTCTGCAACCATAACCGATATGATTCTGCAACAATTGCTGCACAGGCATCATGTGGATCCTTAAATTTCGCAACCTGCACCATCAGATATCAATAAAACATGAGATGATTGAAACTTAATTTTAATTAGCCACTTAATTTTAGAATATATCAAGGAAAGCTTTCAGATGATATCTGCACTTTAAATCAGGAACAAACATGAAAATTCATAGTAACAGAATTCTCAGTTTGTAAGAACTAGTAACAAGGAAACCCTGACTAAATTTAATAACCGAAACAACATTAACTATCTACTCAGAAAAGTTCTGCACAGACAAAAGATGTTAGAGACATTGTCCATAGACACATTTGGTGACATGAGTTATCGCAAAACATTAAAATGGGGTGGGGCACAATGTGACACTTGTAAGATAGTTCAAAATGTATAATAGTCTATAGATGATTTTGCTTGCAAATGAACGAGGGAGCCTCCCACAAATGGGTATTAAAGGAGAGGTCCAAGGCCAATTCCATTGAGTTAATCTGTGACTCATTTAAATTAGTTCAGAATGTGTAATAAGTGATTCTGTTTGCAAATGAACAAGGGAGCCTTCCACAAAGGGCTATTAAAGGAGGGGTCAAAGGCCAATTCCACTGAGTTAATCCCTAGTGGGAACACAACTCAAATTGGAAAACCATCACATAGTGATTTTGTCTGCAAATGAACAAGGGATCCTTCCACGAAGGGCTATTAAAAAAGAGGTCCAATGCTATTTCCATTGAGTTAATCCCTAAGGGGAACACAACTCAAATTGGACAACCATCACATGGTCATTTTGTTTGCAAATGAACAAGGTAGCCTTCCACAAAGAGCTATTAAAGGAGAGGTCCAAAAAAAATTCCACTGAGTTAATCCCTAGTGGGAATGCAACTCAAGTTGGACAACCATCAAATAGTTTATTGTGTCTTATACCACCATTGCCACAGGTAGAAAAGACAGTTTTTCCAATTGCATCTCAAACTATTAGATACAAGCATTCCAACTGCATAAGGATGAAATACTTCTAGATGCCTTCATCACTTGCCTGGAATAGAACAAAGCAGCTAAGAACATTGTTTCCAGTGTAATACCAACTGTCATTGTTACTAGGAAAGTCTTAGATTGCTAGTATCTAAGATCTAGTCAAGTATCATGTCAGGTGGCCTACACATGTTGATTAGTGTAAGCAGCCCAAGGACAACAACATGTGAACAGCCAGAGGATTAGAGAGGATATCTACAGGCAGTACATTCGAGTCACTTGGATCATACCCCCTAGGGATTTTAGTCCCGAGATGGATTTTTACTCTGAGCATTTCATGCAGTTAAAAAGACAGCCTTATTCTGCACAAACATTGGATGCACACTCCCAAGATCCCCCTGCACAGTTCCAAATAAGCTCTCATTGATTTTGAGTTGAGACTAAGAACTACCTCCAAAGCCCTTACTAGGCTTGCCATATATGCTACTTGCAAGAGATCAAGCCAAACCAAAGATGCCTAGCTCTATCCACGAGGAAGGTTGTCAACAAAGTTGCACAAGGTGTCAAAACGTTTCGGAGTTTCCAAAATGGGTACGTTTAGAAATGTCACCTCCCAAAAATGAAAATGTCGACTGAAACATCCTATATATATATATATATATATATATATATATATATATATATATAAACACATTATCTTGCAAGAAAAAAGGGAAAAAGACCCATAGATGACAATTTAGAAGGAAAACCAAGTCTATATTAACTCTCATATATGATCACATGATGGTCGAGTTTCAGCCGAGTTTCAACCAAGTTTCGGAGTTTCAAGTACGGCCCAAAATGCAGGGTTCCTAGAACTTTCGTACAACATAGCTTTTCAAACATAGATTGCAATCCTTGTGAAAGCCCCCACTCTAGAGCCCACAAGGTGAATCACTGTATCACCTCTTTCTTCCTTGTTGCCCAATCTGCACATGCCAATAAACAACAATTAGAGACCCACACCACCCTAAATATTAAATTAGTTGGACCACACCCCACTCAAGAGAGTCAAACCAACTTCCTCACGACTCCTAAGAAGCTCCTGCTCCAAACTCTAGTATAGACAACACTAAAGATAGATTAGTTCAATGAGTTCTTGTAACCCAATTCTCTCCACACATGGTACCATTCTCCAATATTGCCTAAGCAACCAGCCTTCCCTTCAAAGTTTCTACCCTCTAGCCTTGGACATGATGAACTACAGTCCTCCTCAATCTAGAGCTCCTTCCAGGTTTCATCCCAGAATTACACAACTAAGGCCCCATTGGTCCAAGTTGATGACTGAGGAGTTTTCTTCACTCTCTCTCTCTCTTCACACAAACTCAACCTTTGGCTCCAACAAACCTTGACATTCTATCTATCTATCACAATTTTGTTTATTTTTGCACGCGTCCCATTTTCTGCTCATTCTCTTAGCTTTGTAGTTAGCTCTTTTTCTACCTTTGATAAAATCGCAATAGAGGTTGCTTTCGACCTCCCACCATGTACTAATGTTGGATGTAAGTTCTAATCCCAATGGCCTACTTATTATGGTCATCCGTTGGACATTAATAGTGTTCTCTTATCTCATTTTTATTGATGTTTGTAGCTCAAACAAGTACTTCCACATAGGTCAAATTGTCAAGATATGTGGAAGTCGTCCAAAGTCTTTACCTTGATAATTCCCTTTGCATAGGTCTAATGGTCAAGATATGTGGAAGTCGTCCAAAATCTTTACCTTGGTAATTCACTTTAATTAAAGGAACTATTAAAGTGAAATGCCTTCTATTAAAATGAGTTTAATATCTCATGAAATGTAAAGTCCTTTTATTAGTGAATTAGGTGAATCTAGACCATTCATCTAGACTTAATCTCAACCATCAATCTCATTGAGCGTTTAGGGTTATGGAGACTTGGTCATCAATAGTTATTTGATTCGGTCAATAACTCAAAATTATAAGGCAAGGCTAGGTGAAGAAAGGCATATTGAGTGATCGAGACACAGAGGATGGTGATTCAAGGAAATCGCAACAAGGGTGATAAAGGAATTTCATCTAGTGTATAGATCCAAAGAAGGCAAGAAAGAGTGATTTACAACCCAAAGGATCGACCCATAAGAAAGTCATACAATGCAAGAGATTTTCAAGTCAACAACCACCACACGTGCAAGCTTAGCAACCGGTTGTGTGGGCCATATGACAAGTCATACACACAGTCGTACAACAAGTTGAGGGTAGCATTGCAATCCAAGGTGATTCCAAAAATTTCAAAGGGTCATACAGGCCATACAAGTGCCCAAAGAAATTCAAAAACATTGTTGTAGCTTTTATTGTTTTAGAGGGCCATTTTCCCACAGAAGCCTTTGTAAGCTTTGAGGTTATTTTAATGAGAAGTTGATTTGAAGGACAAAAATATTTCTATGTGCATGTGTGAAAAGTGGTTTCATTTGCTTGTGTTGTGTTTTGCCAATTAAAATATTCCAGTTTGTGCATTTCATTCAGTAAGCCAAATTTAATCTTAATTTTTAGCAAGGAAATCACTAAGAAGTGATTTTCCTAAGGATCAAGGTTGGACATAGTACAAGCGTTTTTTAGAGTGAAAGCATCATTTTCCAAAAATCCTCACAAGCAAGACGCCCCAGACTCCCAGGAGCATCTATTTTATCTATCTGTGTGTGTCTATTATTGCATTTATATTCAAAAAAAAAAATCAAATAGAATGCCAAAATATTTTCAGAATGTATAAAAACATGTGTGTGTGTGTGTGTGTGTTTATTATTGCATTTATATTCAAAAAAGAACAACTAGAATTCCAAATTAGTTGCAGAATGTACGAAAACATGCATATTTGTACATTAATGAAAACTAGAAAATGCATCCATAGTACATTAATGATTAATCATTCAAATATCACCCATCTAAAATCTAGATTATATCAACTACAAACAAACAAATTTTTAAGCCATACAATAGAAAGTAGACCATTAACTTATGGAATGAATTAGGTTATCTAGCAACGATCAACAATAACATAACCAAATATTTATGTTTACAATATCGCCCATCTACACACTGAAATATGAAGATTGAAAGGACCAAAACAATAAACCGAGCTAGTTGCTAAACACCTCTCTATAAAAAAGGAGTTCACCAATTGTAAAAGCACCCATGTTGGCAAATGTTGTAGTTGCAAGGTAGCAACGCCATGTATGTTCGATCACTTTCTTGACAAGCAATGTTCCACCATCGCTTATATTGAGATCCTCATCGTTAGTATCATCCTTCAATTCTTTTCCTCTTGTCAAGCCTTTACCTCCACCTCGATGTTCTAGGGACATCAGTGGACAACACCCAATTTTGATGAAACTACCTAATCCGGGCCTTAAAAAATGGTAGAAAAGACTTAACATGCCTAATCAATGATTTTGGTTGGAGTAAAGGATACATTTTTGCTAAGGACATGACAAAGGACTTCAACAATCAACACTACCAACATTGGGGTACATGTAGGGTTTGGTGCTCCTGATTAAATCCCAATCACATACTCTCATACATTATAGAATCCCATGAAATGCTACAATCCCATCAATGCTAAAATGTTGAAAAATTATTAAGCTTGTTGAATTTTGAATGGGATATGAAAATGTATTTTCTCCATATGAAGTCTGATGAGATTGGAACCACTCTCAAACATCCTCAAATAATTCTTGGTAATGTTAAAAATTTAAGTAAAATTTTATCCAAACATTTATTTTAAGAATTTAACATTACCATTACGGAGCATCAAAGGGTGCCTAGGGAGCATCTTTGGGAGTGCCATGCTAACAAATTGGCAAGAAGCATGCCCAAAAGGTCTAAAGCATGCTCCCAAATTTTGGGAGCACGCTCCCCAATTTTGGAAGCATGCTCTGGGCACTGGTCCACCATAAAGGTGATCACCTTAAACCTATTTTCCTTCTCCAACCTCTTCTTTTCGGTCTAGCCCTCTAGGTCTCCTAGGGCATCATTCATCTTGCAAACCACCCACTAAAAAAATTTGATCTCTTGGGATCATCTGCGTTGGGGTTTCTCCTAGGCACCCTCCAATTTTGAAGAAATTCCGACAGTGGGATTGTGGGAAATCCTCAAGCCCCAGCCTTAAAATAAATTTTTGCCCTTGGTTTCCTTCAACTAGAAAGCTCATTGGGATCCTAACATTGCCTTGTACTGAAAATTCATTCTTTGGTCCATTTCTCCCTTCATATTAGGTCAAGTATATCATTGGTTGCTAAACCCTATCCCCTTGACCTGACCCCGGGTCCCCTTGGTCCCATACGCTATTAAGGATAACTCTTCAAAGATCACTTGGAATCCAAGCCTTCACAAGAATTTTGGGGTTCGAGGACCTCCATTATAAGATACATACCCTAAACCTAAACCTTGAAATTCTCCTTGAGCCCTTCCTTGAGAGCCTTCAACCTTGCCTTCCAAAGCAAGCAAGCTATACATTTGAGCCTCTCTTGTGAATAGGCCCCCAGGATCACCCCTCATCCTATTATTAACCTATTCATTTCGTGGTCATTATTATATCGAGTCTCCTCCCATCTGTGAAAGTCTGTAAAGAGTAGGGAGCCATAGTCAAGGTGACAGTGGGCTATTTCTCCATTGTTTCCCTTGAACTAGTAGTAGCCCTTCAAGGATCCCCTTTTAAGACCCCTACTAGTTTGAGCAGTAACATTTCTGGTGTCGTTGTTGGGGACACGAGACGTGTGTTTTGTTCCCCATACGACATATTGACATATCATTATTGGCGACTCCATTGGAAGAACGAAGCCCTAGTTCTTCATTGAACTTTAAGGTTGATGCTTGTAGAGTGAGGCAAGCATATTTCTAAGCATCTTTAAATTCACCCTACGACTCCTACATATTTTTCATCTATATCTCAAATAGGTTGTATTTCTTTGATAATTTTCCCGCTTTGGACATCGCTAGCATCCCTGGGCACCCTAATCATGTCGCGGGAAGGATGGTACGTGGTGTGCCCGTGTTTGATGGTGATCCACTCTCCGCAATTGACCATGTAGAAAGATTTAATGCACATTCTTCAAGAGATAAAGAGGTCGACCAAGATGTCTTTATATTGTTGTTCATGGGATCTCTCGGTGGTCATAAGTCATGGTAGCATGATCATGAACCTAAGAGCATCTCAACTATTAAGGAGTTCGTTGATGGCTTTCTTAGACATTTTCAAGTATACCCTGCACTAAGCATCCAAGAGGAAGCAAGACATTGAGAAACTAAGTTATGAGTAGGTAGACAAGTAATCCTGGGGTCCACATGATGAAAAGGATGATTTTAAGAACACTTGTGCCGGGAAGGATGAGTTTATGGAAGGTGAAGTTGAGAATAACCTTACAGTTCTCGAGGATATTACTCCTGATGATTCTCCTTTTGAGAAACTTGAGGAAGGCGATCACATTAGCCCCTTAGAAGATGGCATTGGAGATTACTTCCACATTGAAAAGGATAAATGGGAAATTGTTGGTCCTCAATTTGATTATGCTCCCATTTACGACACTGACAAGGAGGATGAGGGCTGAGATTGGTCTTCCCTTTCCCTCGGGCACTATTTATGATGACATATCCATTGATACCCTTGGGAAGTGGAATCTTTATTTTCCCTTGTTTAAAGAGGGCAGTTGGAAGTGATCAATTTTCCTTTTAAGAGAGACCCAATTTTGATACTACGGAAAACGATAAGGCTCCCACCTCTCCTGAGTATGATTCTATGTTCAAATCACTTGAGCTTTTAGGTGATGATTTTGGGGAAGAAAAACTCGTTGAATACAATACTTCATCCTCCCTTTTTCCTTTTCCTATTGGTCATCATCTTGAGTCTTCATCAAGTGATTCCATCACCCTTTGTCATATGATCTCAAGTGGCACTGAGCCCTTTCCCCCTTCCAAGTATAGTGTCAAGGAAGAGCCCCTCGTTGATTATATACCTCCTTGGACACACCCTTAGTGTTTTGATCACTCCATGACCTCCCCTCTCCAATGTGACCATGAGCAACCTATTTGTTGCACTCCTTTCCCTCACCCTTCATTCCCCTCTCACCACAACCTTATGGCATCTACAAAGCACAATACCATGAGCAGTGATTGTGATAAGGAGTTCTTAAGGATAATCATTCATTCCACTATTGTGTGCTTAGAGGGAAGGCCCCACACTTCTAGATTGACTCGTGTTCCTTCTCTTAGGGATTCCTCCCACCTCAGATGGAAACCATATTTTCCCACCTCTCCCCCACATCATCTTCCATGTGCTTGGGTTTGCATTTGCTTTGGAATTTGTTGCATGAGTAATCATATAGGCAAGTATATGATTACTAATTTGATGATATGTTGGTTGCACTAGCTTTATGATTGCACTTAATATTAGCTTTGCCGTATGCATATTAGGGCATGATACATTGCATGTTGATTTTCACATTAGAACTAATGTCATATGATATTTCTCATGGTAGATTAGCTGCATTTATATTAAAGTTTGCATATTTTATTTTTTGTTTACGGCTAACATTAAGCATGGGTGATCATAAGACACCATACAAACATGTTGCCTTGTAGATTTAGTTTGTGATATGTGCAGAAAATAGGTCTACGGTAACCAAGATATTGTTGATGTTCTCATGACCTCCCGTTCGATTAGCTTCACCCACTATTTGAGGGATCACGTCCCAGTTGGAGCCAAATGTTACCCACCATTTTGTGGGTGATACCCCTACGAGAAAAAAATTCTCCAAGATGGTCCTCAGTCGGCGGCCCCTTGCACCCACCAACTAGCTTGTTGTGTCATTTCTCTGCCACCTGAGCCAGCCATGTGGTCCCTCACCCATCTGCCATGATCGTATGTTTGAAGGTGGGCCTCCCAAACCTAAATGTATGTCTTGTCATTTGGTGACTGAGTGTTGTAGTTTACTTATCATGGAAACTTCTAGGCATGGATAAATGGGGGTATTCGATGGAAAGAGAGGGCTAGGTCCGTGAAATTGTCCCCTAGACCTCTTTTGGATGTTACCCTTGGATCCTAGTCTTGTGGGATATCTTTTATTGACCTTTGGGCTTTATGGATGGTACTACATGGGAAACCTTAAGTTGGTCGCGTGGTCCCACACTCCCTCATCCACATATATCACTCCCCTTCCATTCATTATAACCTCATTCATCATTTTTCCCACTTGGGTCCACATTCCTCTACTAGGTCCACATAGGTTTAGCCTCCCCTTCCCCTAGCCCACACCTTAGGTCGGGCCTGAAACGATGCCCCAGAGGTTGATGCAGCTAAAAAGAAAAAGTAAAAGCATAATTTGCCACATTCAACAGGAAAATGTACCACAAAATGGAAAAAAAGGTCAGGACAAACACATTTAGCACGTGGGCAAAAGCCAAGGCATGAGCTCTACCCCATTCCCATGGTCATCACCTTGGTTCCTATAGGCCCTAGAGGAGCCTCCTCTATCATTCAAGAACCCATGATTGTCCCAACCCCTGGTGGGCAATGAACCGCTCTACCTTAAAGGGTATATCCACTGTTATACCATACACATCATGCTCTTATCCCTTGAACCCTGAGCAGTTAATCAAGGAAAAGTCATTAAAGACAGAAGGCATATGAAGAAGGGTGGAAATATCAAGGTCGAGGTAACTCATGTACCACGATTGCTCCCTCCTATACATTATATACCCAAGTGTGGGCTTCCCTTTATTAGCTACCCTTGTACTGCGGCATGTGGCCCAAAATTGCCCCTTTCATCCCCTATTTTATTCATCACTTTATCACATGCCACCACCATTTGAATGATGTACCTTGGACATATTGCCCCCTTTAAAGGTAGAAACCACCTAATAGGGTACTTGGTTAACCCCCCCTTGAAGCTTGGAGACATAAGCACATTCCAAAGCCCACTATTGAAGGACATGCCATTATGAAGTGCCCACGTGTTGTCCATGGTTTGTAATCTCTTTAACTCGATTTCTTTAAATGACTTGTACTAGAAGGCAAGGGGACACATTGAATCTTATGCAAGATAGCAGGTGGTCTCCATTTTGGTTTTGGTCTCCCTATACGGGGTCCTAACCCTCCATAGGGCTACAATGGCACATGTGGGGTGTGTGTAGAGAGCCATGGGCCTCCACAACAGCAGACAGCGTTCCATGGATCCCGAGAGTCATTCAAGGATTGCTAATAGTTCACCTATTAGACGAGGAAGATGCACCTGGTTCACCATGCCTAGTCAGACCCAAAGTTACATTATGCACTTGGAAAATGACCGAGGACCTGTATGATGATGTGGCATCATTCATACTATCATCTGAGCCCTTGCAGATGGTCTACAGACATCTTCGATCTGTTTGGAGACCCATGAGGTCACTTGTGTGCCCCCACACCCATTGGGAGCAGCACAAGTTTATTATTTGGACTTCATCAGGCCTCCTCCAAGGCCCGACATCTTCGATCTGTTTGGAGACCCATGAGGTCACTTGTGTGCCCCCACACCCATTGGGAGCAACACAGGTTTATTAATTGGACTTCATCAGGCCTCCTCCAAGGCCCAACGACATGTAATATTGATCATTCGACCTATTGAGAAGCTTATTCTTTTGTTTATGAGCTAGTTTAGTGGGCTTGTCACCAAAAGTTAGTTATCTTGTACATTATTTTTCTAGTGGCGAAAGTAGGCCTAATTAACTAAATCGAACACATTAGAAGTGTATAAATACAAGTGATGTGATTTCATTTTAGCATCATCACTTGGATTGGACATGTATCTCTTTAGAGAACTTCGTTATTCTTCTTGGAGAGCAAATTTTTGGAGCATGGAATGAATTTTAATGTTCGGGTTATTTTCTCTTGTCTTGGAGCTTCTTGATTGGCAATGTTTTGATGGTTGGATATACTCTTAATACATGTAAGTGCAATTTAATGTTATTTTTTCTTTTTGTTTTTGTCACATACATTGTTGCTGGGATTTCACTATACTAGGGCTAATTTATTGCATCCGTTTATGCGAAGTTGTGGAAATTTTCTTTCTAGATATTGATGCTTCATGTATGGGCCATGTATTATGAATGAATGTTTCTAGAGATGCGACTTCATTGAAATTCATCTTGATAAGCCATCTACTTTGCAAAACAAAGTATATAGCTCTTGAAGTTGCTTTTGTTGCTACCCTAGTGCTATGTGAAGTTGTCTTTGAGGCCTCCTTGACATAGAAAATTAAATATCCATAGTCATAATTACTCGACTCCAAATCTCCCCAAAGGATTAGGCACTAGTCCACCATAAAGGTGATCACCTTAAACCAATTTTCCATCTCCCACCTCTTATTTTCTAGGTCTCCTAGGGCATCATTTATCTTGCAAACCACCCACTAAAAAAAACGATCTCTTGGGATCCTCTGTGGTGGGATTTCTCCTAAGCACCCTCCAATTTTGAAGAAATTCTGACAATGGGATTGTGAGATACCTTAAGCCCTAACCTCAAGACCAATTTTTGCCCTTGGTTTCGTTAAGCTATAAACCTCATTGGGATTCTTACATTGCCTTGTATTGAAAATTCATTCTTTGATCCATTTCTCCCTTCAGATTAGATCAAGTACATCATTGGTTGCTAAACCCTACCCCCTTGAACTAACCCCGGTCCACTTGGTCTCGTGTGGTCTCATACGTTATTAGGGATAATTCTTCAAAGATCACTTGGAATCCAAGCCTTCACAAGAATTTAGGGTTTGAGGACCTCCATTATAAGATACATACCCTGAAACCTAAACCTTGAAATTCTCCCTGAGCCCTTCCTTCAGAGCCTTCAACCTTGCCTTCCAAGGCAAGTAAGTTATACATTTGATCCTCTCTTACGAATAGGCCCCCAGGATCACCCCTCACCCTATCATTGACCTATTTATTTCGTGGTCCTTACTATATCAGGTCTCCTCCCATCAGTGAAAGTCCATAAAGTGTAGGAAGCCATAGCTGAGATGACAGTGGGCTATTGCTCCATTGTTGCCCTTGATCTGATAGTAGCCCTCCAAGGATCCCCTTTTAGGACCCTTATTATTTTGAGCCGTAACAGAGCCTAGGCAACTTCTAACAACTAGGCCGAAATGTATGCCCTCTTCCAAGGAATCACTTTGGCTCAATCCTTATCAATTAGATCTCTAATTATAATAGGTGATTCTAATAACTCTATTCATCGCCTTGCTTTGGGAACGTTTCCTCTTGATTCCTCTCTTTGTCATCTACATATAAGAAATTTGAGATCACTTGCTTGTGTTCCTTATACTCAAGCTATGCACGTCTTAAGAGACTTGAACAAGGCAACAGACAACTTGGCAAATTAAGCCTTATCATTACATCCTGGAACTCTCAGGGTCAATGGAACCCTACAAGAAGCAATGTCACCATAAACATAATGAGTAATATCAAATTTAAAAAAAAAAAAAATATATATATATATATATATATATATATATATATATATATATATACTCTCTTCCAAGGAATCGTTTTGGCTCAATCCTTATCAATTAGATCTCTAATTATAATAGGTGATTCTAATAACTCTATTCATCACCTTGCTTTGGGAACCTTTCCTCTTGATTCCACTCTCTGTTATCTATATATAAGAAATTTGAGATAGCTTGCTTGTGTTTCTTATACTCAATCTATGCACGTCTTAAGAGACTTGAACAGGGTAGCAGACAACTTGGCAAATCAAGCCCTATCACTACCTCCTAGAACTCTTAGGGTCAATGGAACCCTGCAAGAAGCAATGTTACCATAAACATAATGAGGAATATCAAATATATATATATATATATATATATATATTGCGAGACATATTGCATTGTGTGAATGTGGCACATAATGAGTGTATGAGCAGGCTATTAAGCGCCGCAAGGGTCAAGTGATGAGGTATATATATATATATATATATATATATATATATATATTGCGAGACGTATTGCATTGTGTGAATGTGGCACATAATGAGTGTAAGAGCAGGCTATTAAGCGCTGCAAGGGTCAAGTGATGAGGTACAATCCCAACCATAGCTATGTCGTGGGAATCAGAGGCAATCGTCATTCAATCATTTGGTGGAACGCCATGGTCATTCTCAAGATCCCTTCCATGAGTGCAGCAGTTAAGAGGCAGAATTGGTATACTCCCCAAGGCAGACCCTGTGTGCGAGTTGTTATCCAACATCCTCCTAACTCAAGTTGTAGCCTGGAACACAAAACATGGGATGATAGTTCACTGAATTTGGTAATTTATGGGTGTCAATGCAAAATTGTCCACAAATGTCCAAAGCATAGTGAAGGAGTAGGTGTTGAACTTTCATTCCTTGTCCTCGAGGGCTCGAGCTTGCACCACTTGTGGAGGTGGACAATCCTGAAATTGTTAACAGAACAAGGAATTTGAACAAGGTGCCAACTATTCTCATCAACACTCACCAAGTATTGTATTTTATTGTGATGGAGGACAGTAAAGGTAAAAGACATGGAGCATACAAAGCAGAGAAGGACTTAGATGAGGATGCCAAGATATATTTTGCAATGCTAGGAAAGAAAATGGATAGCCTTCAAATCCAGATTGAAACATTTAAAAATATTCTCTCCACACAACATCAACAAAAAAGAAAATATGAGTGTTGAAACGCAATGTCTCCAATCTCAAGTATGCCAGCTCCAGACAATGCAAAAGGGAGACACTCAAGGCAATGAGCACAAAATCTCTTCTGCAAATTCAAGCCAAGCCATCCCAATGGAATTGTCGGATCTCAACCACGTAGCTTCATTATCATTATAGATGATTGGGAGTCAATTCTTGTTTAATTTTGATGGCGACTAAATGTTGTTGTGTTGATGACATTTTCTATACACTGTACCTGTATGGCTATTTTTTAGAATCTAGTAATACAATCGAAGCATAGCCAGTCTAGTTATACAATTGTACTAGAATAGTTTTAAATCCCTCTGCAATATTTTCTCTCAGAAAACTATGGATGTACCTCTTTTGTGCTTCAACACTTTCTTGATGATATAATCTACTCTGTTATTGTTAGAAAAAAATGATTGAAAGGATGAAGAAAAAAATATTATCCTTCCTTTATACTACTCAAGAGTAGTTATGGAAATGTTTACAATGCCCTAAATGTGCTCTAAGCACACTGACAACATTTATTAACTTCCTTACAACTACCCAACAAAAACAACACTCGTACTATATAAAGCAAACTCTCTTCGCAAAGGAGGATAAAAACTCATGTAGAACAACACCTTCCTAAGGATACACCAACTCAAAGTAGTGTCCTATCAAGATCTTAAAAGTTGACCTATAAGATCAAGTCCTAGAATACTCTGATAACCCAATCATCTCCATTAACATTACACATTTTTATTAGGCTTGCAACTAATACCTTATTGAATGCCTCAACAAAACCATTTTCTTAGTAAAAAGGTGAGCTTTGTGATATTGAATCAGAAGTTCCAAAAAAAGGAATTTTAATAGTTTCATTCATAAGTACTTACCTTGGTCTTAGTGATGGAAAAAGGGCAACCAAAACTTCCAATAGCAATTTGATAGGTAAGATTAGCATTTGTCTGAGCTATGCACTCTTCAACAGCCTCAGCTTCAACCTATTTGGGTAAGAATTATGTTGTAGTGATAATGTATCTCATTCTTATTCTCCTTGCTTGTTCTAACACTCACTTTAGCAAAGTCAATTGCCAATATGTCAAATGTCAATTGGATTTAGACTCTAGAGGCATTTCATCTTTTTGTGCCAACTTCCCCATCCTATGGCATTCTTGAACAATTTTTGCAAAAAACAACTTGAAGAACTTTTCTTGCTATAATATTTTCCTTGAGTGACATCCTGCAACTCTTTGATGTGTTGATTCTCAAAAAGATCTCGTGCTCTACTATGCATCTACATAATATTAACCAACTCATACAATAGACCATAAATAATCTGAGAACTTGCAGCTCACATAGCTAAAACTCTTATCTTTAGGTCAACCTGTCTAAAACCCCAAGAATCGTTTTCAAGAAAATTTGTAAAATCTTCATATAAGTTGTGGTGGCTTCAACTATAAAAAAATGCATCCTGTATTATTCATCTATTGAAATTGTTTCTTTCCCCAATTCAATACTTTAAAAATGGTCCGAACAAACATAAGAGACTTAACCAAGTTCAATGTTAGTTATTGAGAAAAAAGCGTACCCACCTGCAAATTCTACCCCCATGAAATGAATTCTATTAACAAGGTACTTTAAGGTTTAATAATCAATGTAAAAAGGTCAAAAGGTTGGACATTATACATGTCTAAGCTTTTGCAATTCAAAGAACATTGCTAAAGCCTTCCCCAATGTCGTTGGATGATTCTTTTTGCACTGTTTAATTTTTAAGCTTGCACAAAACATAGTATGGATAATATTCCCTTTTTCTGGTTAAGCTCAATTTATACTAACAATGATTTTGAGGAATGGACATGTCAAAGCCTATGTTCCACCAAGTTTTCAAGATGTTTTCAAGATGGAGGAGTGTGGGAGCAAGGAAGATCATATGGGGAAATGTGGGAGCAACCCCAAATTTTAGAGAAATTAATGGGGGACAGGGGGAACGTCAAGTTCCCTAGCATAGAGGTCCCCCATCTCTAAAATTATAAAAATGAAAATAATTGATAATAAAATCCCAACAATAACAATTCATCCCATGCAAATTCATCATTGTGCTATCTAGTGGAAACACTATAATCCTGCCAATCCTAAAATCCTGAAAACTGCTAAGTCAACTAAATTCTGAATGGGATATCAAATTTAACTTTCTCCATGTTAAGTTCACTGAGGTTGTAAGCACTCTCAAACATCCTAAAACAATTAATGGTACTGTTAAAAGTTTAAGTAAACATTTACAGTCTCCTTTATCTTATATTTTCACAAAACCTTCAAAGCTCTATCCCCTATCTTTGTTCTGTCTTAGGGGTTGTTGGACCAAAACTTGAGGGGAAAGGGCGCAAGCACCCAGGCATCCTCCCAGTTTCTGTTCATTCCTTTTTTTCTTTTTCTTTTTTTATGTGGAGGGGTGAGGGGTGGTGGGAGTTTGCAGCACCCAAATATGCCCTTTCCTGGGAAACAGCGCCGCCCCTCCTTCCCCCCCCCCCCCACCACACTAGGGAAATGTTTCCCCGCGCTTTTCCCCGAGTTTCCTCTAAAGTGGGACGTGAGGAAACGTTTCCCCACATACCCCACCCCAAAAGCGTAGGAAACATGGGGAGCACACCCCCCACCCTAGGGAACGCATCCCCGTGGAACACTTGTAAAAGCTTCCACGAATCATGGAACTTAAGAATGAAAGCACAACTAGCTTTTTCTTTAAGATTTTAATTGCTGTTTAATATTCACAGATCATGCAAATTCGAAATGTTTGCATCTATTAGGATTGCTAAAATTTAAGATAGTGTACTCCAGTTTGAGATTTCGAACTGTCTGCTAAAACTTAGGACTGTCTGATAAAATTCCTGTTTACTAAATCGGTTTGACGAAATTCCAACTTGCTCAAATTTTGGACTGTTTGCTATAATTTTAGTTTGCTGAAATTTGGGCAGCAATGTCAAATTCAGTTGAGTGATTGGGCAAAATTCTATGTGTTTGCTAACATTTGGGCAGAAATGTCAAAATTCAGCTCAGGGATTAGGCAGTTGGCTGAAATTTAGGCATCAATATCTAGTTCAGTTAAGTAATTCAGTAGTTTGCTGAAAGTGAGGACAATAGTTGTAGTTACTCGCAGAAGCTTTTAGTTCATCGGAATAAATTATGGCCAGTGATTTGTGGGCCATTAGTGATTAGCACAGTTCAGCTCCCCTACTAAATGGGAAAGGTATTCTTGAGTCATAATTAGTTAAAGTCAGAATCTATTAAGTGCAAGGATGATTGCCCGTATTCCTAGTAGTACAACTTCATACTACTTACTGCGAAGCTGTGGAGCAAAAAGATTTTAGCCTACTGACAAAATAGCACCTGTCAATTTTACCAAAATGTGCATTGATGCAAAGGATGTGTACCCTACTGCATAAGGGATTAAATATATTTTAGAAATCTGCTTAAATTACGTCGTAATATACTCACAACTGTACAAAATTCAATTCAATTCCATGGAATATTTTGACTTAAACAGCACGCTTAAGCAAAGAAAAAACAAACCAACAAATTTGTTCAGAATTGAATGTGGGATGAACCAACTCTGCAAAATCCAAATCAATTCCGTAGAACTTTTCGACTTACAAGGCATGCTTAAGCAGAACAAGACATAATCCAACAAAATTGCTGAAAATTAAATGTGGGATAATATATCTACCCTTCCAAAGTGACTGATTTTTTCCGAATTTGAAAGGAGGCACAATACCAAGTGAAAAGGAACCCAGTCTTTGATGAATCCAAACTAAATGCCCACAAGCGAACTGATGTCTAACATCGATAATTCATTTCTTAATAATAAAATCAGAGAATCTGCATATAAATTTCTTCAAATACTAAGGTGACCATTTTAAACATGAAAAAATTTATAAGTCTAAAATTTTCATGTATGTACAGAAAGCTTCTCGATATATCAATGCTAAATATGAAGATTTCGAAGCAAGAACATTTTAACGAGCCACATGAAAGTTGGTAAATGTGAAGCCATACTTTTGTCTCAGATTTTTAAAATCTTATTAAAAAAATTATATTTTATAAAAGGATTGGGTTATTTTTTGGAAAAAAAACACTTAAATTTTTTATCAGTCATTTCCATTTAATTTAAATTAAAAAACAACAAAGAAGACAAAAAAACACAGCAACCTTGAAGGAATCAAATCCATTTTAACAAAGACAGCGCCTTATTTTCTCTGGATAGACAGCTAAGCTTTTCGAATTTAAGGTCATTTAAAACAAATTTATAGACTTTGAAGCTTACCATATCTATGACAGCTTGACTGGAGAGAAATTCAAAAACCCCATCGCTAGCAATGACAAAGAAAGGATTATCGGCCGTGAGGTCGAGCACTTTGATCTCCGGGACAGCAATGACACCAATGCTTTCGGCAGTACGATCGCCGATACTCCTGGTAAACGCAGTCCCCGGATAATTTGCATCGGGCAGCCAGATCCTGGGAGGGTCGCCGGCCTCATCATCCTCTTCAGTGCCCCAGCTCTGAACATTGGGATCTTTGAGGCCCTCCAGCTGATCCAAGCTCAAAACCCTAGCCCCACAGAGCTTAACGCGCTTATATTCATCCTCCCTGAAAGGGGTTTGATCACAGGAGAGATCCAGGGCCTCGACCCCGTTATCTCCCCTTCTTCTCTGCGCAACAACGGCCCTAGAGTCCCCTACATTCGCAACATACAAAGTTTTGCCTCTCACGAGCACGGTAATAGCCGTGGTGCCACTCATGGAATCGTCGATATCATCATTCCGATGGAGCTGTTCATTAGTAACCCGGAATGCAGAATGATATGCCGAGACGGCGTCCGTGGATAAAAGAGACTCTTTGAGAAGATTTTCACAGAGCTTCTTCTTGACGAACTCCGAACACTGCGTTCCGTACTGCCCGTGGCCATCAAAGACTCCAAATAAATGGTCGTTAGGGTTATTTTTAAAGCAGTTGTGTACGCAGAGACTGTCCTGGTTTGGCTTCTCTGGGGCATCAGGATAATATCCTTTCTGTGAAAGGTATGAGTATTTCAGCTCGTAATTATAAGATGGCACTCGGACTGCTCGGACTACGCTGTCTGATAACAATATATTATGAGGAGGAGCTCCTCCTGCTGGTGCTGCTCCTCCGGTTTGGTAATTTGGCAATTCATCGGCCGCTCCCTTTCCCTTTCCCTTAACCTTTACCTTGCTCTCTCCTGAGCAATCTGGGGAGCCAGAACCACTAGCTCTCGCACATTTTCCTTGCACGCAACCCATTGAAGCAGCAACAAAAATGGAAGCTAATCAGTTGATGCAGAGGCCCTTTGAGAAGGGGTTGGGAGCAGCGTCGTAGAAGAAGCAAAGATTGAAGCTGGATGAGGATTTTAATATGGCAGGGAGAGTGTGTGGAGCCTGGCCATGAAAATGATGTATGGGGCTTCCTACCTTCGCACATGCGATTGGGTTTGGGAATTGGACGGAAAGACATGAGCGTATGCGTATATGTTTAAGCTTTTCCTTTTGGAGATTCCATTCCAATTCCAACTCACCCCGCACCGGTTTTGAGTTGGGGAATGTGGTTTACGCTATTCTCATACTTTTTCATTTATTGCGTGATTTGCCAACCCACCCAACTGGAAAGAGCAGGAATAATATTTAGTTATCAGATTTTTAATCATAGCCATATGTACATAAATAAAATTTTGGTTGAGTGAAATTCTCTCGAAAATATTAATATTTATAAATTTTGGATTTATTAATTCATTATGGAAATGTAAGTCGATAAAATTTCGGAGAGTAGATTTATTTACAAAAATGTAGAAAGTGAAATTATTAAAAATATATTAATATTTATAAAATGTTTTGATGTGATTCTAGAGTAATTTTTAAAAGCATTTACTTTTTCAATTTTTTCATAAAAGTTATCAAATACTAAATATAAATAAAGTATAAGAGTGGCTTACTTACTATTTATCAAACCTCTAGTATGGTTGAGAAGGGGATTATAGGAGGAGGAGGGATAAGGTCGTCATCACTCCACACAATAAGTGGAGGAGGCATGCCATGCCTCCCCACTCATGTTAGACCTAAACAAGCCACATGGCATTGTTTTACTTTTCACCAATGCTCATTTATGTATTTGGAAAAAGGAACACCTCACTAATTTGATTGTGTTGTGGTCGGCCTGTGACATATCGCCCATTGATGTTCGCAATTATCGCTTTACTCCTTGTCATGTTGGACTCTGTTCTTTTCTTCTCATTGTTCCCTAGTAGTGTAGTTATTCCTCCCACTTCCCTTACATTAGATAGTCCTCTTACAGTTGATTACAATTGTTTCCCTTAGGTGTTAGACTTAGCTTCCTCACTTCTGATGTGGTTTTCAGAGGATCAAGCACATAAATAGCCAGTTCTTTGCTACTATGTCTCCCACAGTGGTTTATGTCCAAGGTTCTCCATCCCCATGGTCTTGTTTTATCAGTCATCCTCGGCGCTTCCTTGGCTTCCTCACTTCTGATGTGGATTTTAGAGGATCAAGCACATAAACAACCAGCTCTTTGCTACTTTGTCTCCCACATTGGTTTCTGTCCAAGGTTCTCCATCCCCATGGTCTTGTTCTATCAGTCATCATCAGTGCTTCCAGGCTCATTTATGGTTCACAAACAAGCTTGCATTCACAAAGGAAATGGTGGATGTGGTGTTATGTGTGGCTTGCAAGTCAAATAACAAGCTAAGTCCTCAAATTTTCATTTCTAGAACAGACACCATATAACATCCAACAAGAGTTGCAAGAGGTTTGAGTTGGAAATGATTTAGAGCAAAATGTTCAATCCAATTTAGAGATTGTTCTAGATATTGCAGCTTGGGCACCTGACATCGATCACACTCATCGCTGGCAAAATCAATATCTTTGCACCATAAATTTATATTATCATATAAAGCTTCCTTTAGTGCAAATTATAGCATGAAAAGGATAATGTGAAAAATGAAATACTTCTAATGGTAGACGAAATGAAATTGCATATGCAAGACTTCGACGATCGCACGAAACGAATTGAAGCCAACAGAGCACCAAGAGAAAGTCCCAACGTAATTGGTCAAGCTGGAAACACCCCTACCAAGGTGAAGCCCTCATAATCTTCTTAATTGTCTTATAAGCCCTTGGTTTCATTGGTTTATATTCTAGTTTATTTTAAGACTAGTTCGTGTTGGAAGGATTCCCATTAATGTCAAAGGGTGAATGGGCCATTGAAAAAGAGGAGGAACTCCCAAAGATGCATTATATTATGTGTGTGTTTGAAGAACTCTTGTTATTACTGTCAAATGAGACACCATTTAAAGAAGAAAATCACATAGGATTGTAGAGCACTTCAAGCCCTTTCCTACAAGTATTTACTCACCTTCTAACTCCTCCTCATTGGAGAGATATTGAATTTCTAAGTTAAAGAACCGTATTTTTTTGTCTCCCTTCATGCCAACCTACATGAACTCAATTCGGCCTCCCCAAGAGACATGTTTGTTCAAATTATGGTCAAACGAGTACAAATAGAAGCAATGCATCCTCCATTCAACCATCCAACTCGGCAAAGGCAAGAAGACAAGGAGTTGATTGAAGGTGAAGATCATAACTCATGAACTTGGTAACAAACAAGAAAGAATTTGATTTGGATTTGGATTTTGAGCTTTTGGTTTTTGGTGAATCTTTGTTTGTCTAAGATCATCTTATGTTGGATTCGTTTCCCTCCCTTGAACGAATTACCGACCTTGCAGAAAAGTGACTTTTTGTAGCTTGCAGACTTCGGAGAAAGGGGACTTTATATAGCTTGTAGACCTCAGAGAAAAGCAACTTTATGTAGCTCGCAGACCCTAGAAAAGCAACTTTCAGTAGCTTGCATACCTTAGAGAAAAGTGAATTTCTATAGCTCGCACACCTCAGAAAGGCGACTTTTTGTAGCTCGCAAGCCTCAGAGAAAGATGACTTTACATAGCTCACAAACCTCATAACAAAAAGGTGACTTTCTATATCTCGCACAAATGTGACTTTATGTCTTTAAGCAGACTTAATCAACCATTTGTGGAGCAGACTTTTGAGGGCAATACCTTTGCATCTTTTATAATGGAATTGGTTCTTGGAGCTAATCCTTTGGAGTTTAATTGAAGTATTGTCGGAACTTATTGAAAACATCTTTGAAGCATCCTTGTTGAAGCCTCCTTAAGACATTCTTGGAGCTTTGTTGAAGATATTATTGCAACATTATAGGTGACGTTATTAGAGTATTGTTGGGACCCATTAAAAAATTAATAGCCTTGGAGACTTTCAATGAACATTGAAACCATGTTGGAGTTGATATTCAATTGGATCAGACTTTGAAGTATCTTGGAGGTCATTTGTAGCATCTCTAGAAGCACTTGTTAAAGTAAATCTTAGTGAAATATTGAAGACATCCTTGAAGCATCGTTGGAGTATTGTTGAAGAGATCCTTCAAGTCTTGCTGAAGAAGCTTTTGGATGACTTGAAACAACATTGAAGCTACCTCAAAGGATTGAAGCAAATTGAGAGGGTTGGAGCCTTAGAGGATTAGATTCCTCATACGTTGGAACCTGGATTGATTTTTGAGGATTGAAGTCCTTGTGAGAGGTTGCAGCATGGCTTTATATTTGAGGATTGAATTCCTCATTCAGGGTTGGAGCCTTTGAGGAGTTATAATTTTATTATAGAGGTTGGAGCCTGGTTGCTTATAAGGGGATTGGAGTCCTCGTCATTTTTATTAATAAAATTATTTTCTTGTTGTACATCTTGTGTTCTGGTTAATTGATCTTAACTACTATAATATAACATTTGAAAATAAATACTGATTCACCCCCCCCCCTCTCATTATTTCCAACAATTGGTATCGGAGTTAGTACCTTCAAGCACATGGTAACAACTGGAAGGTAGATCCTACGAACACAAACGAAAAAGTTAAGAAGGAAAGGCTCCAAACCTTCTAAAGAAATAGATGAATATATCTCCTCCTCAATCATGAAATTAGAATTAAATCAAGTTGGAAAATCTCCCTCGTTCGATGGAACAAACTAGATGTCATGGAGCAACAAAATTGACTTATTTATTATGGCTTTTGGCTATGAAGTATGGGAATTAGTTGTTATTGAAGACACAAATAACAATGAGTCAAAAGAATATAATGCAGAAGCAATGGGGGAATTCTTAAGTAGCCTATCAAATTTTGTGAAAGGCAAGGTGGGTCAATGATTTTCAACTAAAGAAATTTGGGAAAAGCTACAAAAACTCCATGAATCTGGTTTTGTGCCTATTGAACCAAAACTAGAGCATGTAGAACAAGAGCAGAATAATGATCATGAATCAAGGGAATTAGATGAAGGCATAAAAATATGAAAGACATTGAAAAAAAGGTTGAAGTAAACCTCAAAGAAGAACTAATGGTTGCTCTAGAAGAAATAAATAGATTGAGAAAATAAAATAAAGAGCTTGAATAGAAGAATCAAGACCTTGACCATACAAAGGATGAAGTCAACTCCCTAAAAGTTCAGCTAGAAGAAGCAAAGAGAACAGAAGAAGTAATGAAGATCTAGTTGATAAAGAAAGAAGAAGATTGTGAGAGGTTTGAAGAAGAGAATGTTTCTTTAAGAAATGAGGCTAACAAGCTATATAAAAAACTTGAAAAGTTCTCAAGTATTAGATAACATCCTTAGTTGCCAAAGGTCATCTTTTGACAAATCAGATTGTGGCTATACAAGTATGACTTCATGCAAAGATGATTAAAATCCTAAATCTCCTAAAAGTAAAGTCAAGGTAAAATCTAAGAGCCATATCCTTCAAAGCTCTAGTCTGAGTAAAAGCAAGAAAGATGAATTTTGGAGAACCACTTCACCAAGAAGATATGCAAGTGATTTTAAGGAATTCATACACAATGTAGGCAACAATGACGATCAACAAAGGACTAAGCCTCCTCCAAGGAAGAACAACTTGAAAAGATCGTCAGGAGAATGCTACTCATCCAGGTACACAAGGATTTTCTTTGGTTGTTGTTATTCTTTCCCTAATTTTGGTCATAAAGCTAGAGATTGTAAAGCACACTGCAAGGATGATTGGAATGGTTGTCATCAAAACCCTAGAATGAAGATTGCTAACAGAAAAGACAAAATCCCTAATGGTTATTATGATTCAGTTGCTCCACCACTCAGGTTCAATGTAGAATGTTATCAATGTCATAATTTTGGACATATAACACGGGATTGCAGAAGCATATTGAGATGGTCCCCCAAATAAGTAAATGAAGAAAATATACCTACTAGGCACAAACAAAATTCCACCAAAGTTTGGAAAAAGAAACAAGAGGAGCCAAAAACGAATGAACATGATTTTGTCCTAAAATGTTGAAGCACCTTCAAGGTCAAGAGCTCCAAAGTATCAATCAAGTGAGAAAACTCTACATTTGTTCTAGGCTATACCATGTGTGTCCTCCTGTGGAAAAATTCAAAATTGGATTCTATCAAGTTTCCAATATTCTCCTCCAAGAAAAGGCTCAAATAGTAGAGTTTGTGGAAGAAGCATAGCAAGGAGAGAAGTATGGTGGCAGAAAAAATATAGGGCGTAAATGATAGGGGGAGCACTTGTAAATATACAGTCAATGAAAAAGACAGTGTTGGAGGATCCCATTCGCCATTGATGTCAAAGGGGGAGATAAAGTGATGAAGCATGAAGATAAGGGGTGTTATGATAGAGATATTGACATCAATGTCAAAGGGGAGATTGTTAGAAGGATTGTCGTTGATGTCAAATGGCGAATGGGTCATTGACAAAGACGAGGAAATCCCAAAGATGCATTATGTTATGTGTAAGTTTTAAGAACACATATTATTAATGTCAGAGGAGACAACGTCTCAATATTCAAATCACGTAGGACTGTGGAGGACATCAATCCCTTTCCAATGAGTATTTACTCACCTTCTAACTCCTCCTCGTTGAAGAGATATTGAATTTTTAAGTTAAAGAACCATGTTTTTTAACTTTTGGTTTTTGGTGAATCTATGTTTTTCTAAGATCATATTATGTTGGATTTGTTTCCCTCCCTTGAATGAATTGTTGACCTCGCAGAAAAGTGGTTTTCTTTAGTTCGCAGACTTCAGAGAAAGGGGATTTTCTGAAGCTCGTAGACCTCAGAGAAAAGCGACTTTTTGTAGCTCACAGGGCACAAAAAGGTGACTTTCAGTAGCTCGCGTACCTTAGAGAAAATCGACTTTCGGTAGCTCACATACTGCAAAAAAGCAACTTTCTATAGTTCGCAGGCCTTAGAGAAAGGCGACTTTTTGTAGCACACAAAACTCTTAAAAAGGTGACTTTTTGTAGCTTGCAGAAAGGTGACTTTTTGCCTTCAAGTATATTTAATCAACCATTTGTGGAGAAAACCTAAGATAATTTTGGAGCAAACAGGGGAGTACCTTCACATATTTGAGATTGGAATTGGTTCTTGAAGCTAATCCTTTGGAGCTAAGTTGAAGCATTCTTGGAGCTTATTTAAGACATCTTTGAAGCAGCCTTGTTGAAGCCACTTGAAGACATTCTTGGAGCATTATTGAAGATATTCTTGGAGCATTGTTGAAGCCCCTTGAAGACATTCTTGGAGCATTATTGAAGATACTATTGGAGCATTGTTGAAGACCTTGTTGGAGTATTGTTGGGACCCATTAAAACATGAAGAGCCTTGGAGACACTTTCAATGAATCTGGAAGCCTTACTGGATTTGACCTTGAATTGAACTTGACTTTGAAGTATCTTGGAGGTCATTTGTAGTAGCTCTGGAAGCACTTGGTAAAGTATATCTTCGAGCGGTATTAAAGACATCCTTGAAGCATTGTTGGAGTTTTGTTGAATAAACTTTTAGAAGACTTGAAGCAACATAGAAGCTACCTCAAACGATTAATGCAAATTGAGAGGGTTACCCTAGAGGATTGGAGTCCTCATACAAGGTTGGAGCTTGGATTGATTTTTAAGGATTGGAGTCCTCATAAGAGGTTGGAGCCTCGTTGAGAACAAGTTCGAGCCTAATTTGATATTTGAATATTGGAGTCCTCATTCAGGGTTGGAGCCTTGAAGGAGTTGGAATTTTATTGACATGTTGGACCCTGGTTGTTTGTAAGAGGATTGGAGTCCATATATACATATATCGTGTTCTAGTTAATTAATGATCTTAACTAGAATAATATAACAATGATTCACTCCACCCCCACCCCTTCAATATTTCTAATTGTTCAACATCTATGTCTTTATTATTACGTCGTAAGGCATCACTATTTGAAAACAACTCCCCTAGTTGCCATTGTGTCCATGTTTGAGCCATTGGATCAAATGTTAGACGATTGAAATGTTTTAGGCCATTAGATAAAGTAAATATTTTTATATATGTTTTTTTATAATGTTAGTTTTTTTCTTTTTAATAAGTTAGATTGAATGTGGGTTTTGGTGACTTTTAGGTTAAAATGTTGTTATTAAAAATTTGTTAGATTTTAACCTCAATTTTTTTAATAAAATTTAAATTAATAAATTAATAAAACTAGATTTAACATAAATTAGTTTAATGAATTTTTTTTTTTGTAAAATACATAAACATTAAATTTTTGGTTACATAAGCGTATAATTTTTTTTTTTCCCAAGTAAATCTAAATCTATTATGGAAACATATGGTACATAGCGTTCATTGCCTCCATGAGGCATACTGTCAGCATAATATCAAAGTATTGAGCCGCCATAGAAGGAAACCGGCCCGAACAGAGTTTGAGCGCTGCCTCAACTGAGGAAACCAGCTTATACAAGTACAATTTCAACAAAAAAACAGAGTCACCCATAGGGGGAAGCCGACTCGAACTGAAATCTGGCGTACCTCAAGAGAAGTAGATAACTTTGACAAACAGAGACCAGATGGAGCCAAAAACGGCAAAAAAGCAATTAGACAACAAAAAACATAGAGACCGAGCAGAATTACTTGTGCGAGGAGTGCATCTAGAGACCATAGTTACCCGAAGGTGTTTCTTCCTCGATCCTGCACCATCCAGCTTCTTCGTTGTTGTGGCTCGGACCGCTTGGAGCAGCAGCAGCGCAATCATCACGAACGCCATCCTGGATACTTTCGTTTTGAGGCAGACTGGAGCTGCATTCCCCTCCTTTGCCAGAGGGATCCATACCTGCAGGCAGAGTTGGGTGCAGAGCAGAAGGAGGCATAGGAAAATTATCCGTCTGAGCAGCCAGAGGGGAAGCAGGAGTAATCTCAGAGATTTCTTTGAAGGAGACGGTCACAGTAGCAATGACAAGGGGTATATGAGAATTGCTATGGAAATGGAAGATAGCGGTGGAGGGGTTCTGGAGGGGAGCAGAGGGAGCTAGGCGTGGCTCATCAGGCGTTCTAGGGGTAACAGAGCCGCGCCGGGAGGGGGGAGAGGCTTCGCACCCACGCCCATGGCCATGCTGGAAACGCGCACGGGGAGGCTGCTCATAGAGATCTCCAGAGGATGATGAAGTCGAGCTTGCCAAAGGAGAGCGACGACGGCTAGAAGAGGGGCCACGCGAGCTGCCACGGAGGCATCTAAGCCTGTGTCTGAGACGAGGCATAGAATTCTGATGGCTAAAGGGGTAGGCGGGAGAAGGGCGAAGCAGCAGGGGAGAATAGGGATCAAGGAACTCAAGCGGGGTCGCAGAGAGACTGGGGCAACAGGGGCTGTGGGAGAAATGCAAACCTGGCAGAAGGTCGATGCAACAACCTAGCTGAGAACGCCTACCCACATGAGTGCGAAGACTGGGCGAATTAGCCTCCTGAGAGCATCTGTAACGGAGAGGCCGAAGCTGCATCGGCATGGAGCTCAACTGTCTGTTGTGAAAATCCGCAGAGAACAGGGAGAGGATGGCGAGGAGAAGCCACATGCAAATGGGGATTAAACTGGACAAGTACCAAATGAATGAATTGTTGTCTCGACCATCCCATTGGCATAAATGCCGCGTAGGGTGGTGGACTGGCGCGTAACTGATATCAATGGCAAATAAATTTCGCCTACGGGAGCCCATGTGGCCCGGCCACGCGCCATCCCGCTGCGTCCCTCCAGTCATATCAACCTTGATCACTTGCATCCGGGTCATAAGCATACAATTTTTATTTATAATAAAATTTATATTATAAAATTAAACTCCACAAAAACTAATTAATTTATATTGCATGGATAAAATACAATATAAAAAAAGGAAAATAACTATTTACATATTTAAATATTACATTTTTGTGCTACTATGCTCTCCAACAAAGTATGATAGAAAGGTTGTAAAGTCATGTTTAACATTTTGACTATGTCAAATTACACAAAATTAAAAATAAAAGTAAATTAAATAAAAATATTGACATAATATAATGAACATTTTAACTAGGTCAAAATACAATAAAAAATAAAAATAATAAAATAAAATAATGATAAACTATAAATACAGCCCATGGTATTGACCCATGGTATTCATGTGGAATGTAGTTTCTTTATAGGGAGAACTAAGATGGCCTAAATCAATCTTAACTCTGGATCTAAACTAATTATTTAATAAAATTATTTTTAAATGTTTATAACCATTATTCTTTTAAAATTTTACTTAATAAAATGTATCTAAATTTTCACACATCCAAATATACATAGTTTTTCTTGTTCTGTATTATTTTTGTTACAACTATTTTATTATTCAAAAAATACATGGTTTTTTTTGTTATATACTATTTATGTTACAATTCATGAGTATTATTTTTTAATATATAAAAAAATTAAATTAATAATGAAAATTTTAAAATATGTGATCTTTTTTAAATTTCCAAAATACTTCAGAGGACATGATTTATCTTGAGCAATAATGATGGAGGTTTATAATTCTCATTTCTTAAATAACACTAAATTTACCTTTAAAGGGGTAGGTAACAATTGTTTGTATCAAAGTCAATGATACAAAAGAAAGGAGACAAGGTGAAGAGAAGCTTCCAACCTTACAACAAGCCCTAAAAAAACATAACATTAAATACATGAAATCCATTTTCCTTGAATTTTTTAAATATACAAATGAAATAAGAGGTATATAGTAGTTAGTACATGTCACTTAGCTTAAATATATCTTAATTAAACTAAGAAACAATAGACATAAAAGTTTTATACAAAAATAAAACAACTAATAAAATATTGTATTGTTGAATATCATCACCAAGCACTAAGAAATATGACTAATATTGATTATATTAATACATATATACACTTTAGTATATATGTTTAGTGTATGTGTGTTTTATTTTTTATTAATATATATATAATTTTTTATAATTAAATTTGTAAAATATATTTTTAATGTAATAGCAAATAAGGCTCAGCTCAACTGGTTGAGTCCTAGCTGCTACGTACTTTGCCACTTGGGTGGTCACAAGATCCAATATCCATGACGCCCTTGGGGTTAGGCCTCGCATGTATGGCCGAAGGTTAGACCCCCTCGGGAGGGTCTACCGAGATTCTCCGACCGTGGATGTAGCGAGTACATATGTGTGCGGGGAACATTGTGCTCGTGAACCACTCTGAAATATATATATATGGAAAAACTATAATTAATGGAAAATGAAAAAAAAAATCTAAATAAAAAGGAAATAAAACAAAAACAAAAAGCAAAAAATAAAACTAAAACTAAAACTAACAGAAATGGAAGTTACTATATAGCCCATAATAAGACTTATCATCTTACAAATAAATAAATTTAAATAATAATAATAAATAACAATTTTATTTAATTTTTGTAAATTTAGTAGTTAGAGCATTAAATGCCATTCAAAATTGAAATTGTTTCTTTCGTCTACTAGCCACACAAATTTTTAATCAAAGACAAACTAATAGTTAATGTAAATTTATTTGCTTTTGAATTTATGAAGTGTAATAAAATATTATTTTGTTAGAAATTTTATATTATTAAAATTAATAAATATAAAAAGTAAAATTAATATTTTTCTTGGAGAAAAGTTATTTCAAGTTGTTTTTTTTTTTTTTAATTAAGTTGAGTCTAGGTTGGGGTTAGCATGTCTATTGGATGGAAGAACAATCTATCGTTGGACGCCCCTTGGGATAGTTTAATTCCCCCAAAAGTGGCTTCTGTCCTCAACCCCTCCCCATGAGATTTGAACCTAACACCTATTGGGGACTAAGCCCCACTCAAACCCATTGATCTATACCTCATGGGTAACATCTTCTTAATCATCAAACTCGTTTATGCTATACTTAAACATATAGTGTAACTATTAGATAAAATGGTCTTTTTCCATACACTTTTTCTAGTTAATTTTTCCCAAAATTCTATAGAGGTTTTTAAAAATCACAATCTTGCTATAAATTTTATTGTCGTATTTTGAACAAGAAAACCATTTCGTCTATTAGTGAGACTACTCCATACTTAAATAGGCATCCATATATTATAAGGAGTGGGTTAATGTAATGACCTTGGTCAAAAATCCATGTAAAAGTTAATAAAGGAAAAATAATAATCACAGTTATGGGACACTTATTACAAGCTGAATGTTGAGCAAAACATTCTAGTGTGGGTGTGTTCATTTGGTTTATTATGCTAAGGAAATTGACAAAGGCTTTGGAAAGATAGGATGGCATTAATTGTCGTTTTATTTATGAAAATAATGGAAATTAAGATAAAATGAAAGTGAAAGGTTAGAGGTTGCATGTGAGGAGGAAAATGAAGGAAAATAATGGGGAAATGAAGAAAATAGAGGCCACATTAATAAAAAGGTTTTGAGGATCAATTAGTACCTTTTTATTAGTTCACTTTTGGAGCTCTTTCTCTATTCTCTCTCTCTATTACTCTTGGACACTTAGAATTTTCTTGGAGCACTTCAACATTTGATCAAGAAAGGCAAAGAAGGCAAAGAGGAAGCAAAGATCAAGCAAGGAAGAGAAGGATCAAGAAACTAAAACGGGTCTACTTGCAGGCATCAATTTGTATGTGTGATTTTCTTGCTAGATTTGGAATGCATGGTTATGCATGTGTGTTCTTGGTTCTCTTGTTGCCATTGACATGGGTTTTTCCAGGTGTGCCAGTGTTCTTCAGCCTTGCCTTGCCATTTCCCAATAGCCATGGTGTGATGGAGTTCTCATGTTTTGGTTAAGCTAGATTGTCGGATGGATTTGAAACTGAGTGAGGAGGATCTATGAATGAAAGAACACATGGCCTAGTGATCCCTGAACTAAATTGTGGTTGCGGTAAATCCACTAGCCTAGTAACCCCTGAACCGGACTGTGGGTTGTGGTAAAGCCAGGTATTGTGTGCCTAGGAATCCTCAACTGGTGAATGGCGGGATATGCGATAAAGCCTAGAGGTGGGTGCCCTTGATCAGGCCTAGGAATGAGTAAAACTTTGTTAGCTTAAAATTTCATTATGTCTTTGGAGTAAGAGAATAATGAATCTATAACTTAATCCTAAAATTATGCCTCAACCTATTCATTAGTCATTCGTTTATATCTGCATGATCCAATTCTCAATGTGGCAACCTCCTTCTTGACAACAATAGGAAAGCGACACTAGTAGCTAAATGTCGTCTTCATGGCATTAGCCTAGGTGCAAGTGATACAATAAGGGATAGATGTGTTCAAGGCTTCTATAATAGATTTCTTGGTTACCCTTTTAACTCGACCCACATTTGGTAGATTTTGGTCAAAGTTCACCACTCGACTTCAACATTTTGGCTCAAGGATGAGTGACAAGGGTGACAAAGCGCATGTTGCAATAAGGGATAAAGAGAAGACATTAAGAATGGGGACAGGGTTCTAGAAGCAGGATGACAACTACACACTCGGAGAGAAAAACCAATGAGGAACCCTCCAATTCGATCCATAAAATTCCACTCAACTATGGATTGAAAACATTGCCTTCCCAGGCTTGATAGAAAGCCAAGCTAAAAGAATAAATAGACCAAACTAATAAATAAACAAGGAAACTCAAAGTTAAACAAAAAAGCCTTAATTTAGAAATAAAACCAAAATCAACACAAAAAGAAACTTCTCCCATTATAAACTTTTTGAAACTTTATTTTTAAATGAACTTAATTATTATCTTATTTTTTTCCTCTAGTTCAACAATTGGGTTAGAATAACATCACATAGATTGATTCAAACTGCCAAATAAACCCATACATGCCCTATATTCAACCGAGAAAATTCAAATCTCAAACTTCAAATTTTCGCAAAAACTTATTATTGCTAATCTAACTACACTTTAAAAACAACTTAATTAATAATTTTACTTGAAAATATTAATACTAATTACGATTTTAATCACCACCAAACATTGTCCAAACTCAGTTTATCTATTACAAATATATATATACTTTATCCAAAGCCGCATGCAACTTTTTTCCTTTTGTTAAGATCCCAAACGTAGACACATGTGACTTTTTGGAGAAAAGTTTTCACATAAACCAAAATCGGTTTTTAACGCACTCGACAAGTCTATGAGTGTAACATCATTTGGTTGTTCCCTGAAAAAAAAACATCATCTAGTAAATGGTTTCTTATGTGCTTTTGATGACCATGAGCATTAGGTGAGTTGTAAATTTTGTAACTTTAAGGATGCGGATAAGAATATATATATGTATTAGTTGTATGTCGGTATTAAAGTATACACAAATAAAAAAAATCAAAATATTATTATTTTAATACATATTTTTAAAGTGAAACTTATGTGTAATTTTTGTTAATTTGTAATGAGACTAATCAATCATTATTAGTTATTATCATTATGTGGACTAACTTATTATCACTATTTTTAAAAACGATAGGTGATTCTTAAAGGAGTGGATTCTATTTTATTATTTTTATTTTGATCACCCATGCTTACATTTAAAAAAAAAAAACAAACCCTTTAGTTTTGGCCTTACTTTAAAACCACAAAAGCTATTTACTTAGTTCTCGCCTTACTTTAAAACTACAACAATTATTTAAATTAAGTTTTATCTACATATAAACCAATACCAATATTGCATATTAGTTATAAAAGTTGATATATTCACCAATAAAATTTAGCGTTAATCTTACAAATCTAAATCATAATTATAATATATAAAATTATAAAATTATAATATATTTTATAATTATGATTTAAAAAAACAAGCTATACATATATTATATTTTTAATACAAAAAAAATAGAAAAATAAAAATATTTTTTATTTTTTAGTTAATACTTTTAAAAAATTTCAGGGAAAATAATTTTCAATAACAAAATTCAACCTCTGATATCTCAATTTCTTAAGATCCAGTGCAGGTCCCTGGGAATTTGTCCCATCTTTCATTAGAGGCTTTTTTGACAAAAGAGGCTGAGAGAGTAACAACATTAATTGTGCTTATGTATATATATATGGTCTTGAGGATGTGGTTCAACAGTTAAGTGGGGAGGTTTGGTGCCTATAAGTTTTGTCGTCCAATCTTAAGCAAAACTATGTACGCCTGAGAGCTCCTTCAGACACTAATATAATTTTTATATAATGAAATCATTTTTCTTTTAAAAATGTAAAATTTAAATAATTTTTTATATTATTTAAAGATTTTTATGAAAGTCAATAAAACATTTATAAATCATACTTTAAAAATTATAATTATAATTATGTATACCTCTTAAAAAAACATAGTAAAAAGACATTTAAAACATAAAATAATCTTAATAGATATTAAATGTTATTGTATGTCTCTTTCCTAATTTATATTTTAGTGCGATGTTTAATTATAACAACGGGGTTTTATTGTGAAGGCTTTTTACACCATTATTCATAATTTTGTCAACATTATATGTATCACACCTCGTTTATTAAAAATTAGTAGTTATATATAAAACTAAATTTATGACAAAGAATGATGATATACAAAATTTGATTCATAATTTTTGTACTATGGTTTTGTTATTTTGTTTAAGTCTCAACCCTTTAGTCTACCTTAAAGTGACGGGGTTGTCAAAATTCCTCTTCTTTGAATCACCTTAAACTTTGTTTTTAAGATCATCATTATCTTCTATTTGTCGAGAACTTTCCATAGATGTAAATTCCATCCAATTCTAAGCTCTAGACACGAAGTTATGTCCATCAAAAGATTTATCCTTCTTAGAACCATGTCAACATTTATATGATTAACACATGACAATATTTTCCCCATGTGTCGACATCATACGCTGACATATAATCTAACACATGGCTAGCACATGGAAAGTTGCACCACATGTCACCTCTATATTGTGCCACATCCACAATCTAGACACGTGGCCTACCAGGTCAACATTTGAATCTAGGTTATTATTTTCCCTCCACTACATTTCTTGTCCATTCTTCTAGATTTCTACTCAAGTCAATTATTCAACCTTTTGGATGTATGGATCTTCAGATATCTAAAACATCCAAATTTGAAAAAAATAAAAATCCTATTTTTCAAAGCTTTAGGTTTCTGTCTCTTGATCTCAACATCGACATGCCGTGATAGACACCACATCAACTTCCACATCCACTCCTGCATGCTATTGTGCCACATCAACACATCACATCAACATGATATGTCAACATGCCACACCAACAACCACGACATCAACATCCATCCACCTACATGACTTGGGGTTCATTTCGTGTAGTTTCGACATCACCATCACATAGTATTTCCAACTAGCATTTAAACCCAAGTTTTTCAAAAATATGTATTTTAAAGAAGTTTTGGGTTCCCATACTTTCGGATTTGAATTATGTTAGAAAAGGGGAAGAATCCTAGCAACCAACGAAAAAAGTTAAAATGTCAAATACTTAATATTTTAGATAGCCATATTCTGTTAGGTAACAAGAAAATTCTCGATAACTAAAGGAAAAAGATGAATTGTCGTATTCTAGATATTTTGGATATCAAGATTATGTCATGTGTTTGGAAATTCATAGTATTCAATGGAAAAGTAATTATCAAGATTTCAAAGGACTTGGATGTCCAAATATCTGAATACTCCAATTATATGAAACATCTAGTCACCATTAGACTCTACCCTTTAACCTATTTTCACTAAGCTCACAGCTACTACCTCCACTAGCCATGGAGGGCAAAGGCTAAAACCTCCAATCCCTAAATTTTCCAAAATTTGCAACTTTTGGTAAATGTTTTGACCCAAGTAAACAAGATTGAAATCTTATAGTGCATGCACAAATTTTGATCTTGAATATGAATTTAATCTAAGCGAAGTGGAAAACTTGTCAGAATTTGAAGTAATTCGCCATACAAACAAAATAGTAGACACAACTAATTGTAGTGTCATAATTATTTAACTATTCTAAAAAAGACTTCCGGATACTACTCAAGTATTTATTCTTGAATACTTATGTGAAATATTTAACCAAATAACTAAAATTGTCACACCATAACAAATACATAACACTTTGATGGTATTTTCAAAACATTTTTTCATTAACCATAAACTAGAAAATATTTGCAAAACACAATTAAATAAGAAATCATACAAAACAATATAAGGTACTTATATGTGAGAAAGAAGATGTCCAACAAAACTAAGAAAACTGAGCAATTTCCACCCAACCATAGATAGTTTGTTATAGAACTCCACCCTCTAGACAAACTATCATACCACTTGGGTAAAGTAGGAACAATAGTTTTGAATTCAATATACAAGGAATTCAACCAATATAACTTTCTCTCCTAAGTTTTGCAAAAGATAGAGCAACTACAAACACCCACATTACTTGCCTCTCACAACACAAGATGACTTCCTTCTCTACTTCTCAATCCCTTACAAGTCTCTTCTTCTTGTGCTTTTCAAGGAAGATATATAAAGGTCCAATTGATGTCACAGAACTTCTTGTACATTTCCCTAGTTTCCTAGCTCTTTCACAAGTGTCTCTACTTATTTTCATGGATATATTATTTACAAATACACAAAACTTTGTTTTCCTTTATTCCCTTCTATAAAACTTCTCTTTCACTGTCTTTCTCTCAACCTTCTTCACCCTAATCAATTTTCCCATGCATCCCCTGTAATAAGAAATCCCCCAACTAATTTTTCTTGTTCCAAGAATGTAAGGGATACACCTTGCTAAAGAGTGATGGCTTAACCATATGAATTGGTTTTTTTCGTTACTCATAACATAAGTAATGTGAAGTTGATAAGGTAGGATGGATAAGAAGAAGAATAAAGAAATCATTTCGACCCTCTTACATTTCCCCACTTGTGGCATCATAACCCCTATAGGTGCTCATCCTTGGCGTTCTATTGTTGCAACAATGTCTGTGTATTCATTATTTAGCTATACATGCAATGACATTCCCTTCATTACCTTAGAACACAACATGAATCAATATTGTCTACAACAATCATCTAATAAACATATATCATAACCATTTTCCTATATAGCTATTATATTTTCCATGGGAAATCTCAATTTCCATTAAGCAAACACACACTTCTTCACATGAAATTTTAATTCAATACTTACTTGTATGGATTCCCCTTATTTCACAAGGCTTCCATAGGAATTTTTTTTAGCTCATTGCTTACTCAAACACATCCAAATGCACTCGTGATACCAACTAACATGTAACATGAATCTCTCGTAATATATCATTCATGTCTCCTCTTCCTTGCAGTCACTCAACCTCTAGGTTTAGGCGTTCCCTTTAGTGCTACATAGTGCTTCAAGAAATCCATCATTTGCTAAGACTTCCTCACATAAGAAGGGTATCGAAACTTATAGAGACTTATAGCCAAGACACCCCTTTAGTTTGCACTAAAATGGTATAACATATCTCAAAAATAATATATTCATGTCACAGGGTTACAATGACACTATAATGGCCTTGTTCCTAGGATTTTAGATTCATAGACATCATTTTTCTTCCCTATATAAATGCATCATTTCAACCATATCATATGCATACAATTTCCCTGAGAACCATCATAATTCAAATAAAAAATATTTTATTTCAACCTATTTCATATAAAAATAAAATTTCACAAATATGAGACTTTTTTTCATAATATTTGGCTCTTTTGTAGGTGGCAATACCCATCCTTCTTATGTGATTACATTCAATGCCACACCCATGGTCATTTTACCTGAAATTTGCATTTTCAATCAACTAGACAATTGTGAGTCTTCATGCATAAAATCCTTCATATAATATTCATTGCAACCACTAAAAAGGACCTCCAAATTGTCATATATTCAACAATTTAATCATATTCAACTACATACCATTTCATATGTGATGAAAACATTTATTGCATTATATAAATACACATCATAATTATTGGATCACATGTTTACTTTTTGGCCATTCCAACATTGCACAATGCATTCAAGTATTTATTTCAACAAACAAAATAACTATGCAAGGCTAAGTGTCATAATAAATCTCCCTACTAAGATGTATTTCTTAGAATTTTATGAGAAATTAGTTTTCCCACTTTACTTTATGTAGGGTTAGGGGTTCCCACCACTCACTTCAACACTTAGCAATTTATTAAAACATTAATAATTGTTTCTTTCCATGGCATTCATTCATATAATTGGTTGTCCCATGAAAGCATGCATCCATTCATTGCATTAAGCTTATGCATTATCAGAGTTTTCAACAATTTATCCATATTGTGAGCTTCATGCCTCTATCATACTCCAGTGAGTATTAATGTCATACATATATACACTCCCATGCACATTCTCATCAACTAAGGATAATAAAAAACCATATTCATGTGATAAACCAGCACTCATAGCATTAGTAGTTCCCATGGCCATTCACGTCAACCTAGAATCTTCAAGCATTCGTGCATATGGTACCATTTTATAATATTCATCTCTAAGTGATGAAATTATTCGCTTCAGATTATAAGTTATTGGGCAATTATCCATGGCCTCATGCATACATCATAGTCATTGCATTCAATTCATACATCACATGTAACCATACATTTTGAATGCTTATCAAACATAAAAGATTTACGTGTGAGTGTGGTACTCACTTATATAATTATTGTCTATCGTGTCAACTCATACATGGACTTATTATTGATATTTTTACCAAAACTTGCATGTCTACATATCCTTGCTTTGATCAAACCTCAAGTGGGGTACGATCATGCAATTCATGCATCCAAGGGGGGGAATTTTCATTGAAACTTAAATTTAACCTGAAGGAATTGGGTAATTCTTACCCAATTCCTTCAACTTATCCTTTGTTGTTGCATGGTTGATTTCCATACTTACATGGCGACCATCATGTTGAAAAGTCAACAAGAAATGTGTGTCTAATTTGATTTTCCCTTAATTAAATTGGACAATAAATTGTAATCTTATCTTATAATCAATTGTAATAGTTAACTAAGTGTGATAGACTCAGTTATATCATGAAATTCGAATTGAGGGTGGTTGGTGAGGCATGTAGAGTGATTCTATTTGTCTTAGAGTCCAAGTTGCAGTTAGTGTATTAGTTTAATGCATGATAAATGAGTTAACTTAATCAATTGAGTTAAAATCAGTTTAACTAGTTGTAACTGATTGTTGCACTAGTGAGAGGTCAAGTGAATCAAATAAAATTTAATTCACATGCAATGATCTATCAAGTGACTGATGATTTACAATTAATAGTTGCATGCATGTCAGTTATGATGAAGACCCAGTTGAGACAGAGGTTAAAGGGATGTTAACTATCAGTTGTATTATTAGCAAATTTTCGGTGTGCAATTAGACACCCCTAAGATTGTCCATGAGCATGCGCAGTTTTGGAAGGTTGAAATTCCAAAATAATAGGGATTTAATTCTCTTAGAATTGCACAAGAAAGGTAGGTTGAGCAGAGGCAGGAAATTGGCTAAGTGTTGGTCGATTGTGTCCGGATCAGTGTGAGACAATTGGTAGAGTGCATCAGACTCTTGTGAGAAGAGTGCATTGTATTGTTTCATGATTCCTTGGTTGATTATACAATAGAAGATAGAGGGGTTTTGAGCATCAAGCTTTCTCCAGGAAAAATATATGTGTTGTGGATTGATTTGCTTCTTTCTTTTACTTGGTGTGATTGTGCGATCGTGTTTATTTTCCGCAATTAATTTGTAGAAGGATTGAGTATCTTGCATTAACATATCGCATGATCGGATTGAATCCATTGGTATACACATTATTTGTATAATTTCTACATGGTATCAGAGCGTAGTAAACCACTATAGTGGAGAAGAAATTGAGTTTGTGGTGAACAACATTCGAATTTGCAAAGATATTCTTTGGTGCGACAAGCAGATCAAGATGGATTTCAATGGATTAAGATTGGAATATGCACTCAAGGGAAGTTCTAATTATATTTCATGGAAAGACAGAATGGAGGCAGTTCTGGAGGACAACGGGTTGAAAGAATTTATCAACGTTGATATTCCAAAGCCCACAGAAGTAGATGCCACTCTTCTTGATGCTTGGAAAAATAAGGTTGCAAAGGCGAGGAGGATATTATTAGAGGGAGATATATATCACATTTTCTCAAGTCTCCATGGAAAGGCGAATCCCTATGCAATGTGGAAGGCCTTGAAAGATCTATTTCAGAAGAGAAGTGACCATAAAAAATTGGCAATGAAGGACAAGCTCAGGAAAATCAAAATGGAGAAAGGCGACACTATTCCAAAATACTTGACCAAGTTCATCCAATGTCGAGATGATCTTGGAAGTGTCAGGATTACTATAGCGGATGATGACTTGGTGAGCCTAACACTTCTAGGCCTTCCCAACAGTTGACATAGTTATCAGGACTCTGTTAACGGGAGGGAGAAACTACCAGATTGGGAGCAACTTTGGTCGCATTTGGTACAAGAAGAATTCAGGCGGAATACCAGGGATGGATCCTCATCCAAGACAGATGATGAGGAAAATTACGCCTTGGATGGTAAGGCAAAGAAGGGGAAGGGAAAGAAATCCTATTCCAAATATGAGACTAGTAAAGAAGGCAAGAAGCATGCAAACATGTCCAGAGTGAAATGCTTTCACTGTCACGAGCATGGACATTATGCACTAATTGTCCACAGAAGAACAACAACAACAACAAGGCTTCAAGATTTGCAATGGGTGATGCTTTGGCTTCACAGTACGAGTTGGACTTCTCACTCATCGCATGCATGGTGTATAGTGCGATGGGATCAGTGTGGTACTTGGATAATGGTGCATCTTTCCACATGAAGAGAGACAAAGAAATCTTTAGTAGCTTGGAAGAGAAGGATCTTCAGATGCACATCGAGATGGGTGATGACGGGAGGTATAACGCTACCGAGATTGGTACAGTTACTTTCCAGAGATAGTCAGGTAAACCTTTCTTATTAATAGATGTCATGCATGTACCAGGCTTGAAAAAGAATTTAGTTTCAGTTGCTATGTTGGAGGATAGAGGATATGATGTGGTTTTCAGTGAAGGGAAAGCATTCCTTCATCACAAAGCCACAGGACAAGTTAAGAATATTTGGGTTCGTGTGAAGAAACTCTACAAACTTGATGTAGATGTCTATGCAACATTGATAATTAAAGAAGATAAAGTGGTGAGCCGGGATGAGGGGGAGTTATGGCATAGGAGATTGGGCCATCTACACCATGGTGCTTTGAAGATCATGCAATAGATTTCTACAGGGCTTCCAAAGGGTACTCTTGCATAGATAGACACATGCAAGGGATGTTGTTATGAAACCAGCTCCAAAAATAGATGAAAAGAGAGATCAACGCCTTAGAAATAAGCCACTTCAAGGAGGAAACCTCCTTTACATTACATAAATGAACAATTCTTGGATGATACAAATGAAAAAACCTCCTTTTATATATAGGAGTCCATGGGGTCACAATATAATCCTAGTCGACCTAACAATAATAATGTAAAGGCACAATAATAACAATATTGGGGTTACAGGGGTACAACAATAATAATAAGGGGGTTACACTAACAACAATAAGGGACTATACTAGTAATATAGGGACCTAACATGCCCCTCTCCTTCTCATCCTCCCGTGTAGAATCTTTAGTGGGTAAGTTCTTTCACTTTATGAGATACTCTGAAATTGATCGATTTCGTAGTTGTCGAGTTCTTGTTTTCGTGACTGCTCCAGGTTCCAATATGATTTTTCCTTCCTCATCAAGTTCTGGAAATATTGTTTGAATTGGAAGTTTGTCCCCTATCACCTTCTTTAAGCATGAAACATGGAAAACTGGATGCACTTGCGAAGAAGCAGGAAGCTCCAATTTGTATGCCATATTACCAATATTTTGCAACACCTTGTAAGGACCATAATACTTTGGCGATAATTTATTATCCTTCTTAACTTGCTTGAGGGACATTTGTTTGTATGGTTGTAGCCATAAAAATACCCAGTATCCTACATCAAAAATTATCTCACTGCGATGTTGATCTGTCTGTTGTTTCATTCGATTTTGTGCCAAATTTAGGTTATCCTTTAAGAGCTGGAGAACTTCTTGTTGATGCTCAATGTGATCTTCCACTGCTTGAACCTTAGAATTTTCTCTTAAAGAAGATGTGATGGACGGTGGATGATATCGATAAAGTGCCATAAATGGGGTCATTTTTACTGCAGTATGGAAGGAAGTGTTATACCACCAATCAGCGAGAGGTAACTACTTGACCCATTGTGTTTTTTATCAGATACAAAACAACAAAGATATCCTTCCAAACATTTATTCACTATCTCAGTTTGACCATCGGATTGAGGATGATAAGATGAGGTATGAGCTAGTTGAGTACCCAAACAAGAAAATAATTCCATCCAAAAATTTATAGTAAAAATGGGATTTCTGTCACTTACAATAATCTTTGGGTTTCCATGTAGCTTTTGAATTGTTTCCATAAATGTAGTAGTAATTGTACTTGCTTTAAATGGATGAGATAATGCACAAAAGTGTGCATACTTGGTAAGTCTATCAACTACCACCATGATGACACTCTTTCCTTCGGACTTAGGTAAACTTGTGATAAAATCCATTGAAATTTCCTCCCAACGTTGACTTGGAATGGATAAAGGTTGTATGATCAGTCTGAATTTTGTTCAACTTTATTTTGCTAGCAACCAAACATTCTGGCCAAAATTTTGAATATCAATTCTATGTCATCCAAAAAAATTATTTCTTCACCCTATGGTAAGTTTTTAAAAATTTTGAGTGTCCCTAAAGGATATGTGTGCAATTCCAAAAGGATCTCTTGTTTAGTTTTAGTCAGAATTTCTTACAAATATATAAGCAATATTTGTACCATAAGGAATCATTTTTCCCAAATTCAAATGTGACGATGTAACAGATCTTATTATTACTGAAATGAGTGTCCACATTTCTTTGTCCTTCTTCCATTCATCCCTTACTTTAGTTATCCATCTGCTCTGATAACAGAAATGGCACAAAGCAATGCTTCCACTCTCTTTCTATTCTTTCTTGAGAGTGTATCTGCAACAACATTTATCTTCCCGTTTTTGTATATTATTTCAAAGTCATAACCCAACATCTTTGTGACCCATTTTTGCTGCTCTTCTAAAGATAGTCTTTGTTCCAAAAAGTGTTTAAGACTATCATGATCAATTTTTACCTTGAAGTGTCTTCCCATTAGGTAAGTTCACCATTTCTTTAGTGCATGCAGTATTGCTAACATTTACTTCTCATAAATAGCTTTATGTAAATAATTTCCTTTGATTGGACAACTTTCAAAAGCAATGGGTCTTCCTTCTTGCATTAAAACAACACCAATTCCATTTCCTGAGGCATCACTTTCCACAATAAAGATTTTTGTGAAGTCTGGCATTGCTAAGATGGGTGCTAGGCACATTGCCTCTTTAAGATGTTCAAAGGCCTTATTTGCTTCAAGAGTCCATGAAAATGCATATTTCTTCAATAATATTGTTAGAGATGCTGCTATTGTCCCATAATTCTTAACAAACTTGCGATAATACCCTATTAACCCAAGAATCCTCGTAACTGCTTTATGGTTGTGGGGACTTTCCATTCCTTAATGACTTTAATTTTGTTAGGGTCTACCTTAACACCCTCGTGAGATACAATATGACCCAAATATTCCACCTCTTGTACTACAAAGAAACATTTGGATGTTTTTGCATATGATTGTTTCTCCTCCAATAGTTTGAGCACCCTGTCAACATGTTGAACATGATCCTTCCAAGACCCGTTGTAGATTAGTATATCATCAAAAAATACTAGCACAAATTTTCTAAGGAAGAGTTTGAAAATGGAATTCATCAACCCTTGAAATGTAGAAGGTGCATTGGTAAGGCCAAAAGGCATGACCAAAAATTTATAATGACCCTAATGAGTTCAAAATTCTTTTTTTTCGGAATATCTTCAGTCTTCATTCTAATTTGATGATATCCTGAACCAAGATCCAACTTGGTAAAATAAATTGCTCCATGCAATTCATCCAATAATTCATCAATCAAAGGAATGGGAAATTTATCTTTAATAGTGAGCTTATTGAGCTCCCTATAATCCGGACAGATGCGCCATGATCCATCCTTCTTGTGCACTAATACTATTGGAGTAGAGAAAAAACTTTGACTAGGTTGAATTATACTAGCCTCTAATATTTCTGCAATCATACGTTCAATTTTGCTCTTTTGGACATAAGGATATCTGTAAGGCCTGATGTTTGGAGGAACAATTCCTGGAATCAAATGAATAGAATAATCATGATCACAAATAGGTGGGAGTCCTTTGGGAGTTTTAAACACCTTGGAATGATTGTCCAATACTTTTTGGAGATCTTGAGAAATAGATGATTTTGATGTTAGAACTTATTGTGAGCATAATTGTGTAATTACGCCTCGTTGTTCTTTCTTCAGAAGCTTTGTCATGACATTAGAGCTTATTATCTTTCCCAGCTTACCTGAGATACCCCGTAATTCGATTTCCTTTCCTTCTGAAAAAAAATTCAAGAAAAGTTCTTGAAAATTAAAAGCTACTGTCCCCGAAGATTGTAACCATTGTACTCCTAATACAACATCAACACCTCCCATTGGAATGGAAAGCATTGGACTATCCAATACATATTCCCCTATGGTTAGCTTGATATTATGGCATTTTATAGAGCAATTTATAGTTCCTCCATTTGCAACCATCACTTGAAATTCTGGTGCCGGGTATAGGAAACAATTCAATTCCTTGGCTACCTTACAATGAACAAAATTATGGGTACTACCTGAATCAATCAACACTATTAAATTTTTCTTCTTGATATGACCTTCTATCTTGAGAGTTTGAGGAGTGGTAATTCCTGCCGATGCATTACACAATATGGCCAGACTTATTTCTTCTTCTTCTAGGGTTGGTTACTGGTGAATATCCTCTTCTTTTGAAGTTTCTTGTTCATTTTCTTCCCCCTCTTCACAATCTATGTAAAATAATTTCTTCTGAGCACACTTATGACCTTTAGTGTGTTTTCTTTCACAATTGTAGCAAAGCCCTTTTGCTCTTTTTTCTTCCAATTGTTGTGGTGTGACAACCTTGTAGGTTGTGGAAGTCTAGGAGTAGCAACACTTCCATATTTATATATGTGAGTGGTAGGCTTCTTTGTCGCCATAATTTTGCATTCAGTTTTTCTTGCCAACCTGAATGCCTTCTCCAATTAATATAGGTTCCCAAATGCGAACTTCATGTTGGATGTTATCCTTTAAAGTCCCTATGAAGACATCAATCTTGTGTTCCTCTGGAATATCAGTTACCCTTATATTCAATTTTTGGAAGTCCTCAATGTACTCCACCACTGAGCCCTTTTGTTTTAGATTTATCAATTGGCTAAAGAAGGTGTTTCTCTTTGTATCCTCATAATGTGTTATCATTTCCTCCGTAAAAATTGACCAAGTGACAATTTTTTTACGGGAGCAAAGCCATCGATACCATACAAATGTATTTTGTTCTAAATGTAAAGTTGCAATGCGTACATTTTGTGTGTTTTGCACATAATTGAGATCAAAATATTGCTCCATCTGTAGTATCCATGTTACATGATCCTTGCCATCAAAATTCCTCATATCCATCTTTGGAATATGGTGGTTCTTCAATCCAACATTAGAGTTTATGAAATCACGATTAACATTTATTTTCGTTCTCATCATGAGTTTCCTCTACTATCTTTCCACCATTAGGAATCATTTATTGTATTAACCTTGTCATCAAACCTTCCATGTCTTCTTTTAGATAATTCTTCATGTATTCCATGGTGTCTTTCATTTTTTCATTGATCTTAGCTTCCATGTCATCCATCTTAGCTTCCATTCCAGCTTCTATGCCATCCATATTAACTTCCATCCCATTCTTCAAACCATCCATCTTAGCTTCCATGCATTTCTTCAAACCATCCATCTTAGCTTCGACACCTTTCTTCAAAACTTCCATTTCAATTTTTGTTTCTCTTTGTGAGAGCAAAATTTGGTGCACTTGCTCTTGTAATTTTGGTATGTCATGTTGCGCTTCTTCCTCTTCATGAGTCATAGTAGAGCCTTTTGAAGGCTTAATGGGTGTTGAATTATTTTTAGGTGGGATTTTAGAACCCAATACTGATATCTATGGTTCAATATGCCCTTGGAATCACTTCAAACTGATTTTTCACACAAGATTTATGCAATTCGAAGAAAAAAAAATACACACCTTTTTCTTGCTTTTGAGGAGCTCGATATTGAAACTGAATTATCTCAGTGATTTCGGATCTTTCATATCTAAAATTTGGCCCTGTAGTAGCCCTCTAAATATTCTTTCGAATTCCACAAGTCTGACCTGATTTGGATTCTTCAAGGCAAAATTATGCCCAATCTCCCACAATGACCTAATTATGGACTGGTTCAATAGAGCGAACTTGTACGACGTGCCTCGTGCCACTATTTCCTTTTTCGTCTATGAAATTGGTATAAAAGAAACTATAGTCTGTGTACTTGCGACCACTTTTTACAAAATTCCAATCCGATGCTCAAAGAGAGAGTTATGACAATTTTCCCACGGTTACCTCTTTGAGATGAAATTCGAGAGCCTGAAAAAACCCTAACTTCCACAGATCATATCTCCGAAAATATTGCGAACCAAGATCTGAATTTTTTACAGGAAGTTCCTCAGGATTTTGGCTTCGCGTGATAAAAATTTCAGCTTCTAAGCCTTTGTGGAAAAAAATTTATAGCGAAAATTCCACGATGACCTGTTTGGAGCAGCGAAACCCTTGAATCCAAAGCTCTGATACCAAATGTTATGAAACCAACTCCAAAAATAGAAGAAAAGAGAGATCAACGCCTTATAAATTTTGTGCCAAAGAAGGAATTCAAAGAGAGTTGACTGCGCCTCATAACCCACAACAGAATGCAGTTTCAGAAAGAAAGAACATAACAATTGTGGGTGCGGCACAAGCTATGTTACATGATTAGGGCCTACCGTTGCATCTGTGGGTAGAGGCATGCAACAAGATGGTATTTGTGCAGAACTGTTGTCCTCATCGGATACTTGGCATGAGTACACCAAAGGAGGCTTTTTCTGGTAAGAAACCCGATGTTTCATATTTTAAATTTTTCGTCTCATTTGTCTATTGCCATGTGACCAAATATTCTAGAAAGAAGTTAGAACCAACAATAGAGATTGGGATATCTATGGGGTACACTAATACTCCCCACAATTATCGGGTGTATTTTCCAAACAACAAGATGACAGTTGTCAGATGGGATGTAAAATTTGATGAGAAGAAAACCATGCGATTGTCCCTTGAGAGGGAGCTTGATTTTCATGCAGATGAGGAACTCTTGGTTCCAAAGGATGAACCTCAAGATGTGGAGCAGCCACATGCGAAGGATCATGGAGTGGAAAAAACCACTCATGTAGAGCCATCGACTAGACATGGTAAAAGGTGCACCACAAAAGCTGACAGATTGAGACTTGATGCAGCAGAACATGTAGGAGCACCTACATCACTGCGTGGACAGAGACAGTGACCAGACATGTTTACTGGATACATGGCTCTTATGAGCAAGTGTATTGTGATAGAACCATCCTCTTTTGAGGAAGCAGTGCAACAACCAACTTTGGTTGATGCCATGGTTGAGGAGTATGACTCCATCGTCAGGAACAATGCAAGGGAAGTTGTCCCAAGAGCAGTCGGGAAGTCAGTGGTTGGATCTAGATGGATCTATAAGGTGAAGTAGGCTAAATATGGGAGTGTGGAGAAATACAGGGCTAGATTTGTAGCCCGAGGATTCTCATAGGTTGAGGGGATAGACTATGAGGAGACTTTTGCACCAGTTGCAAGGTACTCATCGATTAGATCTATCCTTGCACTCTCAGTGCAGATAGGGTGGCAGATACATCAGATGGATGTGAAGACTGCATTTCTCAATGGATTTATTGAGAAAGAAGTGTACATTGAGTAGCCAAAAGGTTTTGAGACCTTTGACAATGAGTCACATGTGTGCAAACTCAAGAGAGCACTATATGGGCTGAAGCAAGCACCTCGTTCTTGGTACACCAGGATGGACAACTATTTCACCGGGTTGGGCTTCACGAAAAGTGAAGCGGGTGCGAACTTGTACTAGATTGTGGTTGATGGTAAGATTTTGATTATCATACTTTATGTTGATGACATTATTATGACAGATGATGAGAAACTCATAACTTATTGCAAAGAGGATACTGCAAGAGAGTTTGAGATGAAGGACATTGGAATCCTTCACTATTTCCTTGGTTTGGAGATATGGCAGCATGATGGGGAGCTATTTGTTTCTTGAGATAAGTATTCCAAAGAGATTATGAGGAAGTTCCACATGGAGAGTTGTAAACCCATGGAGACTCTTGCAGGAAACTGGAGGAAGGAGGATGCTACTTTAGGTGAGGTAGTGGACGCTACTGTTTACCGACAACTTGTGGGTTCACTCATGTACTTGGTGAACACACGACCAAACATATGCTACGCAGTTAACCAGCTTAGTCAAGCTATGCTTAAGCCGACCAAGCTCTTTTGGAAGGCGGGGAAGTATGTCTTGATATATCTTAGGGGCACTACAGAGTATGGATTATGGTACAGACAGATAGAGGGAGTGAAGCTTCAAAGCTTCACCGATGTAGATTGGGCAGGCAGTCCATCAAATAGGAAGAGCACTTTAGGAGGGATCTTCAACATATGATCGACAACAGTTTCTTAGTACAACAGGAAGCAGAGATCAGTTGCACTTAGTTCAACTGAGGCAGAGTAAATGGCAACCAGTCAGGTGGCATGTGAGGCCATATGGATGAAGCGGATACTTGTCGGATAGTTTGGTCGTCATATGGATCCGACAGTGATACATTGTGATAACCAGAGTTGCATAAAACTCTTGGTTAATCCACTATTCCTTGATAGGTCCAAGCATATTGACATTCGGTATGACCATCTCAAATATTGTGTTCAGAGACACATTATGTTACTTCAGTACATTCCCACGGAGGATCAGGATGCAGATATTCTAACGAAGGTGCTTGCCAAGAGAAAATTCGAATACCACAGAGGCAGGATCGGGGTAGCTGATAATCCCTTTCTTGTTGAGAGGGAGTGTTGAAAATTCAACATGAAATGTGTGTCCAATTTAATTTTCCCTTAATTAAATTGGATAATAAATTGTAATCTTATCTCATAATCACTTGTAAATCACACTCAGTTAGCTCATGAAATTTGAGTTGAGGGTAGTTTATGAGGCATGTAGAATGATTCTATTTGTTTTAGATGTTGAAAATGCAGCAAGATGATGGAGCTTAGTGAAATGAAGTCGCCTTCACTAAGTGGGCCCGCAGGCAAATTCTGGCGCAAAATCTATTTTTAGACTATGTCTATTATTAGACATATGGAGCATGGTCCGGGGATTGCAGTATGAGATTATTGGAGCATTGGTCATGTTGGTAAAAATAGATGGGACTCTATTTTTTGGACCTATAGGTCGAAGTCTATTTTTAGACTGCCTCTCCTTAAAATAGGGAAGTCAAATATTATTTACCGTTAATAATATTTGGACTATAAACTTCAGTTTACTCTCTTGGAGCACTTCAGTTCGAGCCTTGGAAGTGGCTCATGCATCTGACAGAGGAATTACGCTATTCCTAGGGTTTGATGGCATCATGCATGGTTGACTTCAGTTAGGACTTCAGTGGCAGAAGTTTGGTGGAGTTAATGAGACGGCTAGTGGAGTTGTGTTCTGTTTATTTTAGTTGAACTAGTTGAGATTAGTTTAACTAGCTAATCAATTAGTTATGAGTGGAGTGAATTAAATATTATTTAATTCATAACTCATTATTCAACTCAAGAACACATCAGTTCACTACAGTGCATGATCAGTTCAGTGGAGACCAGTGAAAGAGGTAGATGAAAGGGTGGAGTTAGCTATCAGTGGCGACATCAGTTGTGCATGAGATTTGCACCACACTTGGAGGAATTTCCCATGATGATTGCGCTGTCAAGCCAAGGAGATTCGAACCTTGGATCTCTATATAGACAAGCCTGGATTGCGCAATAGAGGCAAGGCAATTGGCAGTGAGTTTTGAACCAGTAACCTGTTCAAAACTGAGCTAGTTTGTGTGTAACTTTATGAGAAAGTACTGAGTACTTGTGAGGAGTATTGTACTGAGTTTGTTACATGATTTCTCCATTATAATATACACAATAGCTGTGGGGTTTTCAGCTATAAGCTTTCCCCATACATACTGTGTTAATGTGTATGATGATTTGATGTGTTATCGCTTGTTTTATTTCCGCATGTTTGATGATCTGAGTGGAAGAGATTATGTGTTGCATATGAATTCGAATTGATATGTGATTAGGATAGTCTCGGTGGATAATTAATCATTATTCAGCAAATTTCTACATTAGAGTCCAAGTTGCAGTTAGTGTATTAGTTTAATGCATGAGAAATCAGCTAACTCAATTAATTGAGTTAAAATCAATTTAACTAGTTGTAACTGATTGCTGCACTAGTGAGAGGTCAAGTGAATTAAATCAGATTTAATTCACATGCAGTGATCTGTCAAGTGACTGATGATTTACTATTAATAGCTACATGCATATTCGTTCTTATGAAGACCTAGTTGAGACAGAGGTTAAAGGGATCTTAACTATTAGTTGTATTATTAGCAAATTTCCGGTGCGCAATTAGACACCCATAGGATTTCCCATGAGCATTGCGCAATTTTGGAAGGTCGAAATTCCTAAATAATAGGGATTTAATTCTCTTAGAATTGTGCAAGCAAGGTAGGTTGAGCAGAGGTGGGAAATTGGCTAAGTGTTGGTCGATTTTGTTCGGATCAGTGTGAGACAGTTGGTAGAGTGTAGCAGACTCTTGTGAGAAGAGTGAATTGTATTGTTTCATGATTCCTTGGTTGATTATACAAAAGAATATAGAGGGGTTTTGAGTAGAAAGCTTTCCCAGGAAAAATATTTGTGTTGTGGATTGATTTGCTTCTTTCTTTTACTTGGTGTGATTGTGCAATCATGTTTATTTTCCACAATTAATTTGTAGAAGGTTTCAATATCTTGCTTTAGCATATCACATGATCGGATTGAATCCATTGGTATATATATTGTTTGTATAATTTCTACACATCATTTTGTATACTTAGCTGATGATTTTTTTTTTCAAGGAGTCCATCTAACTCCTTCATGAAGTTCTTGATAAGCATCCTCTTGTTATTGTCCTCAAGGTATTTTAATGGGAAAAGTCACTTATGTTGCTTCAAATTCCACTTCAAATAAGTGGCCTTTAATATCAAATTCCTAAGAACAATCTCTCTCTCTCTCTCATGCACAACATCATCGACACATCAATTATTTTATTAGTCAATCAATGAAAATGTATGCTACAAAACTCCAAGTTAGTAGCCTAATTCATTTTTATAATGCATTTCATATTAGCAACTAATAAAGTATTCTCAAGATTAATTCATTTCACAAATTATCATTTTTCATTTTAATGAAATTATATCAACCAATACAAAAATATAATTCAAGGTAAGACTCCATTCTTAATCTTTCTCACAATTGTGACTTCACTGTCCAATTATCCTCATTGACCTAGTCAATCCCTCCTTGATTGATTCTTTATTCAAAATTTTCCTTTGGTTCAACTTAGTAAGGGAATTTCAAAAGTTTAATATGAACTTTTGCATAAAAATCATATGTAATAATTTTTATTAAAAATTATTATGATTTCAAATAGGCTCAATCTCCCAATTATTTCCTTTGAAAACTTAGAGGACCTTCCCCTCGCACTCTTGTGCATACTAGCTATCTCAATTTCTTTTAATTTGATGATCATTTAAGATATAAATAGTCTTTATTGGAGTAAACCCTACCCTCTTAACAAGTCTTTCCATAGTCCACCCAGAGGACCATCTTCCATGCAATCTCACTTTCTTGCATTGTGCATGATCCAACATGATTAGACTAGATAAATGTCTTTCAGATTAATCACATTATTATGAATTGGTCGACGTTTTAAACCATCTAATGTGGTTCATCCTCAGGACAAGGTGAGAAAAGCTTGATCGATCATCAGAATAAATAGTAAGGATGCATCATTGCCCGAATCTAGTCGTTAAAAACTAGCTGTTATTTAGTTAGTTAATTAGTTATTAATAATTAATAAAAGGGTTAAAGATGATTTTAATAAATATTCTAGTTATTAAAAATTGTTTTACTAAACAATTAAACAATTTAAAATATTTTAATACACACACACACACACACACATATATTATTTTAATAAATGTTTTAATTAAATCAAAAGGAATAATTTTTTTTTAAATATAAGAAGAGGGAATTATATATTATAATAATATTAATAAGGGATAAATATCAAGAAAATAAATATTAATATAAATAAGGGACAAAGCTAAGACCAATAAAATAAATACCAAAGACCGAGGAAAATATCTAAAAGGAAGGAGGAAAAATTCAACAAAGAACAAATATATTTTTTATTATTATAAAAGAACATGAAGAAGAAGGGAGATAAACTAAAGAAAAATCCTACAGAGACCTAAAGAAACAAAGGAGAGAACAAGGGAGATAATCATCTCGAGAAAGCTGGGGTCCAACTCTTACTCAATTTTCAGACATCATCCCTGTTGAGATTCTTAGCATGCCTTTCAATCTCAATAGCCTCCTGAAGCTTCCTATGGAGGAAGCGGTCAGCCTTAGCAATGACCTTGGATTCCTCAATGCAGACATGGTGACAATAATTTTCTGCATGTTGAACAAGAGCTGATGTGTGGGACCAATTGTGTCTAATGTTTGCAACATGCTTTTGGATTTGTTGTTTAATGGATCTCCCTGTTTCTCCAGTATAGGGAATACCACAGGAACAAGGAATCATGTCGACACCTTTCATGTCGTTAGGGTCAACATGGTCCTTGACAGATTCGAGAGAATTCCTAATAGTACAGAAAGGTTTGAACCACGAGGAGACATTATTCCTTCTAAAGACATGGGCAATTTTTTATGTTGTCCCTTGGATAAACGGGAGATGAACCTTGGAAATAGGATCCACCCGAGTAGATTTGTCTCTTAACCCTTTATATGCTATTTGAAAGGCTTTAAGGCCTTGCGATCTCTTGTATCCATTCTTTTCAAATACATCAAGGATATGGGATTTATTTTACTCCAGGTGGCTACCATTAGAGATTCTAAGAGCACGGGTAGCAAGAGTGCAAAGAACACCAAATTTCTGAGCAGGAAAATGATGGGAACTAGCATTGAGATATTTTTCCGTGTGAATTTTCTTGTGGAAAACTTGATGGGAAAGAGAACCATCATCATTTATATAAAGAAGGATGTCTAAGAAGGGGAGGCACCCATCCACTTTGTTAGGTCCTATAATAATAGGCATCATAATTTTGAATTGACTAAGTTTTAGTCTTGTAATATTGTACATACTTTGTTTTTTGCAAAATGTTTTCTCATATTAAAAAATGTAAAGAGGGTAAGTCCTAAAATAAAAATCAAAGGACTAAAAGAAAAAGATCAAAAAATAATATAAAGTATGAACCCCACCAAAAAAGAGATAAAAATAGATCCTAAAAGTGATGCAAATTCAAATTCCACTACTTTTACTTTACTTTGCAAATAAAAATTGTGTGCAGCTTGTCCAAAATGCTACAATCCATGATGATCAAACAATTTAATCTTGATTCATTCATGCTTTAAATTTCATGCTGATAGTTAGTAAATAAGGACTGACCAAACCATTTAATCTTGGCAGATGAATAGTTAGGTAGAGAATAAAAAACGAGCTCATCTGTTTAATTTGAGCCATTGGAAGTTATAAGGTTAGAAGTAGATTAGTTTGCTTATAAAAAGAAAAATAAAAGGGTCAACAAGCTCAAATGCACCCAATAAATGAAGAAAAAATGTTAGGGTAAATGATGGGTAGGTAGATTACTTTCACAAGGCATGGAAAGCATAAATTGGTAATTTCATATCACTAATATCCCCCACAATCCCCTTCCCCTTGCTTAAAATCCCATTGCCACTCTTAGAAGGCATTTTCCCTTGTAAAATATCCCTTTCCCCTCATTTTAACCTTTTCCCCTTCCTAAAAAACTATTTCCCCTTATAAAAACCTCTTTCCCTAGTTAAAAATCATATTTTCATTAGAAAAGTAAATTCCCCTTTACTAATTCCCTTTTTCATTTAAAAACACACTAAAATCTACTATTCCTAAGTTTTAAATAATGAGGAGCCCCATTGAAAATCCCTCCCTGATGTCATTTTAAACACTTATTCTTAATGTATTTTAATATCCCGCACATAAATTAACCCTGGGTCTAACTTCATATATTACTCCCCGATCCCATATATTATTTAACTTTAGCATATAGTTATATGTAAATTCCCCACTTTATATTACAGTTCCTGACCCCACATATATTACCATTCTAATACCGTTTAATATATATTTAAACCCCTCCACTACATAATCCCAACCCACATCAAATAAACCCTTCGTTGATTCATCCCCGGGCCCCGCCTATCAAAACACCCCCCTACTTTCCATTCGTCCGATCACAATTCATCGGATCCTACGACCAATAAGAGTTTTCGCACCCCCGACTACCCAAAGTTTAAAACCATTGGGGGGTTGCGAAATGGGTGGTTTTGCACCCCCGCTCCCCTGCTATGTGGCAGCCCTACAGTTTATCGCACCCCCTCGCCTGAAACCACCAACTTGCCTTTTCGAGTGCGATAACCACCATACTCCCATTCTGTTATATGACGAATACCGCCCATGTTTGAATTTGACCCCGCACCTTATGATTTATTGCTTTAGGTCAAAAGATATTAAAACCCGCTCTTTACTGTTAGTCAATCTATTTCTATTAAGAATTGCAGAGAAGAAGCCACAAAGAAGCCTTACCGACCTCTTTTGAAGCCATTCAGACCGGTGCCAACTAGAATTAAAGCCTTTTGTAACCAAAACCATTGCCGATTCAGATTTGAAGCTTATAAGACCAAAAAAAAGCCTCTGTTGCAACTAGAACCCTTTCTGCAAACAAAAAACACCATTTCACAGGTATTATTAAGTGCCCAAAGCTATTACGTATAGACATAAAGTAATAAATTGCTAAATTGAACAAATTAAAATGGCTTCCCCTGCAACCTCCTGTAGTTTATGTTGAACATACCCCCCTTGTAGACAAAAAATTCAAAATTAGTGACACAACCACTGATTTCAACCTCTTGGACATCCACTATTGGAGCCATGATAAATCCATTGACCAGGCTGATAATATATACCTTTGGGAATCAAATTTTCCTAAATATATCTTCCCCCCATACCTTCCAATTTCCAGAAATCATCAGACTCGTTCAAATCAATTATCTGCCTAATGAAAGAGCCCTATTAACCCATAACAAAGAGATTTTGTTCACAATTACTCCAGAATCAATAAACCAGACGTTTCAAATCCAACCCAAACCTGATGAATCCCCTTTGTCAATTGAAATCCTCGCTAAATTATATCTGAAACTGGACTTTCCCAAGAGGTTTTAAATCTTCCAAACCTTTCTTCCTCCATCAGTGGAAACCCCAAAGATTAAACCTCCTTATTCAACCTCAATTTTTTCAGAAAGAACCAGACATGCTGTCACAATGTTGTCTTGCATTCTAGGGTACTTCACAGATGAATATGTAGATGCTTCTATCTTAGGTTTTCTATCCCTTTTCTTCCCAGGACAACCTCCAGCTTCTACATTTAACTTTTCTCAATACCAATCAGATGCCATCCATGAGCAATTAGTTAAATTACCAGAGGAAGGAGTGTTTAATTATTCACCTGTTTTGTTTCATATGATCTTGTATTTCCAATCTGAAAGGTTTGTAGTAAGCCTCCAAAAACTGGATACAGAGGGTAACCCCCAATCTGTAGTCTTCTGGACTTCCTTAATCAGAAATGATTTCACAAAATTTATCTACAAGGACTTCATTGATGAATTTGTTTATCCAATTGTCAACATGCTAAGCAGTAGCATTCAACCAAGAGTTAGTGATGAGATAAAGAAGGTCTTACAATTGTCTAAACACAGTAGAACAAGATACTGGTACTTACTGCCCAAATACCTCTCAATGACGTTATTTGCATTAGAATACATCAGGCAGATCCTAAACTCAGATGAAGTTAATTTTCTGTCAGCAAAGAAGAAAACTTAGTTTAAAATCAAAAACCAGATTGGTCCTTTCATTTGCAATAATATGAATGCTGGTCAACAAGCATAAAAGTGTTTACAGGACTTCAAATTCAACAGTAGTTTCAAATGGCAGTATGATCCTTTGGGAGTTATCAACAAGTTAAGAATAAAATTCAAATTGATTCATTTTGTCCATGAGTCTAAACCAAAAATTGAAAAGTACTCCAACCAGTTAGAGTTGTTGGAAAATACTTTGCAAGAGGTAGAGAAGCAAGGTGATACTAGTTCCATCTTGCAAACTCCAGCCCCACAAGATAGAAACTCAAAGAGCCCAAGAGAAGAAGGTTCATATTCTGCTGAAACCACTACTAAAACCAAATTCAAACTAATGTACAGGAAGAAGCCCAAGCTGAATCCAGTAGTTGAACAAGAAGACACAATTGAGATTATTGATACAGATGTAATTGTCAAAGATAATGCACCTCCAAAAATTTCAGAGGAAACTCATTAGCCATCAACCTCTAATACACAAATCATTCAGAAGCAACACAATGTAGAGGTATCTTCATCAAGAAAACCAGTGAACAAAGAAAAGGACATAATGGAGAAGTATAAATAAATCAAACTCAGGAATGAGGCGTTAAAAGCTGTAACTTATGCCCAATATTGGAAACAAACTCCTAGTGACCAAAATAGGTTACTTTCAACATTTGATTACAATACTAGGAAGATGCAGATGACCTTCTTGCAGCCAGTAGTTTAGTCTCCAAAGTCATCAACAAATTACAGAAAAACAACATTTGAAGTCATGGCTAAAGATGTTCATCCTATAGACCAAATATAATTTCATAAGCAAGCTGGAGAAATGTTATATTCTACTATGACCAACAGAGCTATGAGCGTACAAAAATTGCAAAATTCTCTAGAAAACATCAAAGCACAGTTAAAACTAGAGAAGGCTTCCTCACAAGCCAAGGATAATAGAATTAAAACACTTGAAGAATTGGTCATAGAGGTAGGATACGATCCCAATAATATCAAAGCACCTGAGGAACTTATCAAAAATAAGAATGCAGACATTGCTGCATTGAAGAAGCAGTTGAAATTACCTCCCACAGAGCATCCACGGACTAAGGAAGTTTTGGAGAATGAAGGTCAGAAAGATGAAATGATGAATCTCATCATTCAGTTGACAGCTCAACTCAAAGAGATGGAGAATGAAATGGATAAATTGGTGCAGGAAAAGAAGGCCATCATGGAAGCAATCCCTGTCACTGCCATTCCTACAATTATTAAAGTAGTTCCATCTACTTCATCAACTCCAGTGATAATAACAGTTCTAGTGGCTACAACAGTTTCAACTACATCAGCAACAGATTCGACAACAACATCTCATCCCAATAATGAGGCAGGTAAATTGATTAAAGCCATGTAGGACATGTCAGTACAGACTACTTAAATAAATAGACTTAGAGAAAAAATAAAAAGTCTAGAGGATGAAAAGAAGTTGATACAAATAATGCATAAATCAGAAACTCAGAATTCAGACAGATTTACTGACATAATACAAAAGTTAGAGAAAGAATTGACATTGAAAGAACCACTTGCCCAAGCAAAGCAAGAACTATGGGCCAATATCATTAACTCTGTTAATGATATTTGGCCTTCCATCCAAGTTATATTTGATTAGAAAGATTTGATCAAGGAAGCTAATGAAACTATTCATAAAGTCAAAGAGGAACTTGGAAAGAAACCAGAAGAGGCCATTGAAATAATAAAGTTTCTTAATTCCAAGAACAAATAGGAATTAGAAGAAATTGGCATAAGTGACAGAACTGAAACAATCCTAGAGGTAAGAAAGGTAATTTCCAAGAGGAACCTGATGACAAAACTTGAAGACAAGTGTCAGACTATGGAGTTAGTAATAACTAGATTCATGGTCAAATTTGATGTTTTGAGGCAGAAAGCTCTGCCTAATCCTTTGATGATCAATGACAAATTAATGAAGCATGAAGACTATGACAAGAAAATCAGATAAGTGGCCAAATAATAGTCCAACAATTCCTCCATGAAATGAATTCCTACAGTCAAAGTACTCTATCAGACATTTGAAAATCTCTTTTACCTACAGCCTGAGGTAAATCATCTCTTTATAAACAAGCCTACTTTTGCAAAATACATAGAGGCTAATGAAATTTATAGGAGAATGATAAAAATCAAATTACCAGATGAAGAGGCTTGGGAAAAGTTATATGATTTACTATGACAGTGAAGAGTAAAACAGGTAAACAGAGCTATCAAAGTTAGAGTGAAAACAAAGCAGTCAAGGTTAAAGTGAAAGGAAAAGTTTAAAGAGTAGTAGCAGATTTTAAGGATGTGTTACACTAAAAACTTTCACCTTGACATTCTGCTGACTGTATGAGCTCATTAACACTCATACATGCCTCCTTTGCAAGTCTTACAACCTTTACTCCTCATGTCAAGCCCTGAAACAAGAAGAAAAACCCTAAAAACCTCTGAAAGAATGGGTACGCAGGTAACATGAAGCCTACCTGCGTTCATGGCTTGGGTACGCAAGTAATGCATGGCTTACCTGCGTTCTAGAACGCAGTTTCCCTTAAGAATGCCTGCGTACCCCCTCCAAACTCAAAAAGGCGAGAAAGTAAAGTTAAAAAGTTGGTTTGAGGTCAATTCTAGAAGGTTCTAGATGAGAATTTTTGGGGATGAGTACGATTTGATAAGGTGCATGTATCCCTCACCTTAAGGAACTAATCCCTTGATGTGAGGAGTCTATCCCTTTGAAGGAGGATTCTATCCCTACAAAGGTGGAATCATAACCTCCTCATCTGCTCTATAAAAGGAGGCATTGGGTAGCCTCAAATGGTGGAGTTTTTGGCGATTGAGGATTAGAGTTCAAGCTTTATGTGTGATTGAGTTGAAGTGCTGTTGAGATTTAGACTTCTTTCTGCTGAGCTTTTGAGAGGAAAGATCACATACCTCTTTGTGCTCCTTGAGGAAGAGTGCAAGACTTATCAAAGTAGAGGAGACTCCTGCTTCGGACCCTGGGAAGGCCTTTCGAACATCAAGGCTAAGGCTGTAAGGTTCTTCTGTTATTTTAAGATTAATACAATCAAGTTTTGTTTTTCTCAATAAATTGTCGTTCGATTGTTTATTTCAATAAGCCTTCGTTTGATCGTTTATTTCGTAGATTCCTTGATCACTATGATAGATATTTTTTATGATTATTTGTTATACAGGTGCTATTAATATTTGTTTGTTTGTGATTGCAGATCGGAAAATGACGACACTTTCTTGTGACGAAAGAACTCTTGTTGCGACGGAAGGATTATTGTTGCGACGAAAGAACTCTTGTTGCAACGAAGGATTATTGATGCGACGGAAGCACTACGACCGCAAATAAGCATTTGGATCTAAGGTAGGATCAACACCTTCATAGCATTTATTTGTAAAACGATTATATTTAGAGAAAGACAAACTTAGTTTTTCGTTTGTTGCTAGATTGTCTTCTGACACTAGGGAGATTGGTCTTTTCTGCAAGAACGATTTATCCGACCAACAAATTGGCGACTCCGCTGGGGAAAGAACTTGTTGTTTTTGGTTCTGTTTTATTTTGATTTGAGGAAAATTTTTTCCTAGTTTTTGATTGATGGATATCTGCCCGGGTAGCTTAGTTTTTCTCTGTTTTTGAAAATTTTGAAATCTTTTAAGTTTTTCTTGAACTTTTCTAGGGACCGCACTTTGTTCTTTTGCACAGTGCGGGCAGTTTCACACTTTCCTTGAGTAAACAGTGCGGGACCGCACCTGTTACTTCTGGAAGCCTGCGGACCCTGTTAAATTTTTTGAAAAACTTTAGATTTCTTTTTTCCAATTTAGTTTAGATTTAATTTAGGATTCTTAGCATCTACCCAGATCTGTATTTTTCTGTCAAAAATCTCTTGTTTATGAGTTTCTTTCAGCAATTCTTCATCTGATCAATCTCCATTAAGTTAATTGGGTGTTTTGAGTCTCTTTTTTGAGAAATTCTTAATTTGATTTCCTTTGTTCATTACTTGGAGGTTTGTCTCAGTCTTTTCACAATTTTCCATATTTTTGCTTTTGTTTTTGCAAAAAAAATTCCCCCTCATTTGCCGCAGGGGGGGGGGGGCGAAATTGTGTATGAGTGTTAATCGCCTCTCCGAGCGTTTTTCGATCTTGGAACTCTCATTTTCACCCGATTTTCTTGTTCTTCCCCCTGATTTTGTCTTCTGGGACATATCAATATGAATCGTCTTGTGTTTGTTAATTTCGTATGATCACATTTGCATAATTAGAATTCTCATTTTCAGAATATGAATGAAAAATGTGCATAGATTACATTTGCATACTTTTCATGTGAATTGTGCATAGATTACAACTGCATAGTTTACATTCTGAAAAATCAATCGTAGATTTAGATTAGTTTCTCTGATTTGAATTTAGATGCTTTTATGTTTTTTTTTAAAAACACAAAAATAAAAAATTGTTTTGGGATTGATTTGCATTAGATTTTCTTAATGAAATTAGTGCATTAGAGAATTTGTTATATTTTCTCTTATTTATCAATCTTTGCATTATTGGAAGTGAATGGAAACTCTCTCCTTACTTTAGTTAGGATTCATCGAATTGAAAAGATTAAATTATCATATTCGATTTCATTCAGTTTCGGGTCGGGTCATAACACCATTGGTTTCATATCCATTTACCCTTTTGAGTAATAACAGACTAAATAACACAACACTTAATTAAAATTCATCTAGTAATTTTTACATTTTTAGGGCTCTTTCCACCAATATAGCTTAGGATTAATGCTTTGGAATAAGTTGTAGTTAACTTTCCAAAGCAACTAAAACAAACAAGTAGATAAATCTTGCGGTAGGAAATAAATCCAATTGTAATTGGTACAATCTGGGAAGCTTCTCTTAAAGAATTCAATCACGAGATCATGTCCGAACCTTTGAGACAATCAATTCTGTTTCATTGGGGAAGATAGAATATTTTTCGTGCATTACAAATGGTAAACCTCAGATTAACCATTGTCGAGGAGCCTGGGGTCACTTGTCGATAAACCTCGGATTGACTATGTCGAGGAACCTTCAAGGGGATTGAGCTTTGTTACTTTGCCCTTGCGTGTGGAATCGGATCGTAGACTGTTCCCCCAATTGTATTTGTTACTGTTGGTAACCTTACTGTCCATAAGCTTAAGATTATTTCCTAAGGTGACGGTGAAGGAAAGATCTCACTGTACCTGGAGCAGACGTCGACTAGACTCACTTGGAATTTCTGGGGGGTTCTCTTCACTCGAGATGGTTTTGTGAAGAAACTGTGCTTTTCATCGTTTATTGCGGGTGTTTGTCGTGGTAATCGTTCCAACCGCCTCCTTCGTATTAAATCAGACGATGTTGGATTTCATCACCAACTAGTGTTTTTAGTATGGGAAGTTACTGTTTGTGTGTGGTTTGAATCCTAGATTTGATAGCGCGTGTTAATTTGTTTGTTTCTACTTTTAGAGACCATAGGTGTGAATTTTGAATTTTAATTGTTAGGTGTGAATTGTGAATTGTTGATTTTAGTTTTAAATTGTTAATAAAATTTAGAAGTTGAATATAATGGAAATTGTTCAGGAATTTACCAACCAAGGAACCCCTCTTAACGAGAATCCTAGTACTTTTCCTTGCTTTGGAAATGTTGGTCCTCCTTATATGGCCACTTTTTCATTACCTGGATTTACAATAGGTTTACTGATATGGTTATTTTCAACTTCGTTGGCCCCAAATAATCCAATTGTTCCACCTCAACCGGATGCTTCACCTCAACAGAGTTCACCATCTCAACATCGCCAACCTTCTGTTGACCCTTTACCTTCTTCGCCTAATATTTATTCCTCCATTTCTTCCTCTTCGCTTGGTAAAAGCCTTGACGCTAGTAACCAGGCGGCTAAGAAGAAGAAGAAAGGGAAGAAGAAGAAGAAGAAGAAGCAAGATAAGAAAGAATTCAACCAACCAACCATGGTTGTAAGTGTTAGTTGTGTTGATGAAACCTCCAACATGCATCGTAAACCCAAATACCCTTGCAGGCTTTGTAAGGGTGACTACTTCCTTATCAATTTTCTTGGTATTCCAAAGGTTTTGGAAGTATGGTCAGAACATTCTCATCAACTTACTCCATCAACCAGTGATAGTCAGGCTCCTGGGAAAAAGGGTAAAGTTAGGTTTCCTTGTAGGTTATGTAAAGGGAGTCATCAAACTCACATTTGTCACATGGATGAAGCCTAAAAATTATTGGAAAACCTTACTATTCCACAGCAAGAATTTCCAATTGGTTACCATAAAATTTCTTCCAACCTACCGTCAACTGACGGAGTGATTGATCTAATTTCAAATACAGTCGATCCCACTCTTCCATAGGAGAGTGAAACTCATATCACTCAGGTTGATGATCCATTAGTTGATCAAGTGGTTGATTCCATTTCACATTTGGTCGATCCCATTCTCCCCGTAGAGAGTGAACTTCATACCGCTCAGGTTCTTCTTGTTACATCAGATTCTTCTACGCTAGGGGGCATTTCACCTTTTTCTACAAAACCCCATCCAAGTATTGAGGTCTTTTCCTTTGATTGGAATAGACCTGGGATAGAACTCTCATCTTCTTCTCTTCCATCCTTTCCAAACTATCATGGAATTTAGTGGATAGGACATACACTGTCAATAATAAGTAGATGAAGGTGCTTCTATTAGTACGATCCTCAATCACAAATTAACTTCACTTGTGCCCATTACGAGAATCCAAAGCTTTTAACGAAGATATAGAACCTTTTGTGGATCCTTCAAGTTCTCTATTACTTTAAAAAACCGTTTTTTATTGATACTATAGTAGATATAGTAGTTCGAGGTCCCTTGGATTTCAATTTACTCCTTGGGCGAGACTATGTCTATGCAATGAAAGCTGTCGTATCGACACTCTTTCGCGTGATGTCTTTCCCTCACAATGGAAATATTGTGACTGTAGACCAGCTTTCATTCCCTAGTCTTGATTCGACTACCAATAATCCGACATCCCTGAATGTTCCTCATATGCAAGTGGTATCTACCCCGCCACGGGTTAATTATGTGAAAACTAGTCCCATGTTTTCAATTACCGATGTAAGTGAGCCTCTCACTTTTTGCTCAACTTCCTATGACTTAGATCTGGTAGTTGACATGGAAAACTCTATGGGATTATTTGAACGCGATGTTCTTATCCCTTTTGAGTCCCTTGACATGTGTTTCTTCCAGAGAACTATTCTTCCTTCTGATGAAGACCTCTTGGAAGCCATGATCAAGGTATGTCCATTGACACGTGTTTCTTCCTGTTGGAAGCCATGATCAGTGAGTCCGAGGATAGTTCCTGTTACTGAGTCAACCTCGTTAAAAAATGAATTAGGTATGAGGACAGTTCTTTTCCTGTGTCAACCTCGTTAAAAAATGAATCAGTTGGTCCGAGGAAAGTTCCTATTACTGAGTCAACCTCGTTAAAAAATGAATTAGTCAGCGATGAGGACAGTTCTTTTCCTGTGTCAACCTCATTAAAAAATGAATCAGTAGGTAGATTGTAGAAGAGTGGATTGATAGATTAGAAATAAGTAGTTTCTGAGGATAGTTCCTTTTACTGTGTCAACCTCGTTAAAAAATGAATCAGTGAGTATGAGGATAGTTCCTATTACTGAGTCAACCTCGTTAAAAAATGAATCAGTTGGTCCGAGGATAGTTCCTTTTACTGTGTCAACCTCGTTAAAAAATGAACCAGTGGGGATGAGGATAGTTCCTTTTACTGTGTCAACCTCGTTAAAAAATGAATCAGTGGTTGGTGAGGAAAGTTCCTTTTACTGTGTCAACCTCGTTAAAAAATGAATCAGTGAGTTTGAGGATAGTTCTTGTTATTGTGTCAACCTCTTTAAAAAAAATGAAACATGTCTTTGAGGATAGTTCCTTTTACTATGTCAACCTCATTAAAAAATGAATCAGTAAGTCTGAGGATAGTTCCTTTTACTGTGTCAACCTCGTTAAAAAATGAATCAGTGAGTCTGAGGATAGTTCCTTTTACTGTGTCAACCTCGTTAAAAAATGAATAAGTGAGTCCGAGGATAGTTCCTTTTACTGTGTCAACCTCGTTAAAAAATGAATCAATGAGTTTGAGGATAGTTCCTTTTACTGTGTCAACCTCGTTACAAAATGAATCAGTGAGTCCGAGGATAGTTCCTTTTACTGTGTCAACCTCGTTAAAAAATGAATAAGTGAGTCTGAGGATAGTTCCTTTTACTGTGTCAACCTCATTAAAAAATGAATCAGTGGCTGGTGAGGAGAGTTCCTTTTACTGTGTCAACCTCATTAAAAAATGAATCAGTCGGCAATGAGGATAGTTGTTTTCTTGTGTCAACCTCATTAAAAAATGAATTAGTAGGTAGATTGTAGAGAGTATACTGATAGATTAGAAATAAGTAGTTTCTGAGGATGCTTCCTGTTACTGAGTCAACCTCGTAAAAAAATGAATCAGGTATGAGGATGGTTCCTGTTACTGAGTCAACCTCGTTAAAAAATGAATCAGGTATGAGGATAGTTCTTTTCCTGTGTCAACCTCATTAAAAAATGAATTAGTTGGTCAGAGGATAGTTCCTGTTACTGAGTCAACCTCGTTAAAAAATGAATCAGGTATGAGGACAATTATTTTCCTAAGTCAAACTCATTAAAAAATGAATCAGTAGGTTATATAGGTAGATTGTAGAGAGTAGATTAATAAATTAGAAATAAGTAGTTTATGAGGATGGTTCCTGTTACTGAGTCAACCTCGTTAAAAAATGAATCAGGTATGAGGACAGTTCTTTTCCTGTGTCAACCTCGTTAAAAAATGAATCAGTTGGTCAGAGGATAGTTCCTGTTACTTGGTCAACCTCGTTAAAAAATGAATTAGGTATGAGGACAGTTCTTTTCCTGTGTCAACCTCATTAAAAAAATGAATCAGTAGGTTATATAGGTAGATTGTAGAGAATAGATATGAGGATAGTTTTTTTTTTTACTGTGTCAACCTCGTTAAAAAATGAAACATGTTGCCATGAGCATAGTTCTTTTCCTGTGTCAAGCTTGTTAAAAAATGAAACAAATCCTCCCCTAATTGAGTCGAGTCCTTGACTAGATCTCATAAATGTTAATTCATATATTTAGGTTAGTTATTTCAGTTTTTGCATAATTTTCTTATAGTTTTAGGTTAGGTCTTTCATATGATCTCGTAAATGAACCTTCATTCCATCCAGCTATTAATTACCAGCAATGTACTTAGTTGAATGAAATGAAGTTGGGGGGGCATGCACTCTAGTAGTTACGCTTAGGGGGCATCAAGCACAGTTTTCTTTCTGTTTCAAGCTTGTGTAAAAATGAAACCACTCTGAAGCATAGTTTTTCTTTGTTTCAAGCTTTTGTAAAAATGAAACCTATCTTGAGTCAATTTTGGTTATTTTCAAGACTCGTTAAACTCATGAAAATCCCGAGATTATTTTTCTATCTTTCATTCTTGTAAAATACATGAAAATGTCGAGTTCTTTCCGTCTTTTCCTGCTCGTAAATTAAATTGAAATTCGGCCACAGGAGTATATTTTAATCCCTTTTTCGAACTCGTTAAAACTTACGAACAAGTGAAAACCATGAGTACATTTTTATCCCTTTTTCGAACTCGTTAAAACTTACCGAAAAAGCGAAACCCTGGAGTTCTCTTTTAAGCCCTTTTCAGACTCTCTAAATATGAAAATATTGCCGAGTACTTGATTGTTCAAACTCGTTAAAGTAAATGAACGGTCGTCCCTTCAGTATAAGTTTACCCCTTTTCCAGACTGAAATGGACTATTTACGAAAAAGGTATACGTTGACTAATTACGGTCAATAGAGTTCTCTCCCGTGTTATTTTATCCTTTTTCGGGCTCGAGAGACTAAATTTACGAAAAAAGTACACCCATGGAGTTTTCTTAAGTTTTTCTTCTGACTCCCTAAAATTGAAAAACACCGAGTTTCTCCTATATTGGACTCGTTAAAATTTAACAGTAAAGGACCTGTTTAATTTTCAACAGGAACGAACCACTCCTTCTTAGGGTTCGAATCTTAAACTAAGTTGGAATCATCCGAAGGATGAGCTTATAAACAAGCAAATGTTATCCTCCTCAAGCTTGTCAAAAATAAAGAGGTACTTGCCAGAAATGGTGGGGGAAAAGAGAGAAAAACGAACCTGTTTGTTACATTTTGATTATTCGGAAAACCGTTAACCACTCTTTAACACGACACTTTTTGTTCACCTGGGTTGGGAAATCCTTTGCCTAACAGTTAATCGAACCATATTGAAAGTCTTCAGCCGGTTTCTGGCTATTAGCTTTGGGTCAATTGTCACCAAGCCATTTGCAGTGTCGTTGTGTGTTCAAGAGGACAGTTCAAACAAACCATTCATTTGCGAAATATTTGTCTTCCATTTTGACCATCCCTGAGTCAGTACTTGACAATATATTTCTTCAAAACTTGATCTATGATTTCGTGTTGTGGGCTTGCCTACGACGGATCACTTTCTATCGACGAAAAATCATTATATAGGAATTTGATCCAGAAATTGTCAGTACCTTGAAATCTGCATGCCTCAATGGCAGGTTTCTCGCCTTCGACGACAGGTTACATCATTGACCTTCGATCGAATGATTCCATGACATGTTCGACTTCAGCTCATTCATTCACATTTCATGGACTGTACTGAGTACTTTTAGAGCCTTGACATTACTGGTGGTTTCTATCACACTTGTTAACAGTTTGCATCATTGACTGGTAATCAAGTGGTTTCTACCATGTTCGACTTCAACACATTTAATCGCATGGATAGAATCGTACTAGTTCGAGAAGTAGAAATCAGGACCCTGGATCTAGTTTCCACCATCCAGGCTGCAAGGAGTTTTATTATTATATAGTAGACTATTCATTACAGATGGATGTGCCCATGCTATGTCTACACTATTGATGTAATATTAAAATCATTTCTGTATCAGAACAAGTTTAAGTTAGTTTGATCTGAGTATGGGAATGCCTACCTCAGCGATGATATGATTACATATATATATTTTGCATTGAATGTTTTTACAGGTTCTGACTGGGGTGTCCACAGGATGATCCTTGAAATGATAAGGTACTTCACTCTTCAAATATGACAGACTTCATCTTCATCTATTTCAGACTTCGCACTTTAGGGGGCAATATGTTACACTAAAAACTGTCACCTTGACATTCTGCTGACTATATGAGCTCATTAACACTCATACATGCCTCCTCTGCAAGTATTACAACCTTTACTCCTCATGTCAAGCCATGAAACAAGAAGAAAAACCCTAAAAACGTCTGAAAGAATGGGTACGTAGGTAACATGAAGCCTGCTTGCGTTCCTGGCTTGGGTACGCAGGTAATGCATGGCTTACCTGCGTTCTAGAACGCAGTTTCCCTTAAGAATGCTTGCGTACCCCCTCCAAACTCAAAAAGGCGAGAAAGTAAAGTTAGAAAGTTGGTTTGAGGTCAATTCTAGAAGGTTCTAGATGAGAATTTTTGGGGATGAGTACGCTTTGATAAGGTGCATGTATCCCTCACCTTAAGGAACTAATCCCTTGATGTGAGGAGTCTATCCCTTTAAAGGAGGATTCTATCCCTACAAAGGTGGAATCCTAACCTCCTCATCTGCTCTATAAAAGGAGGCATTGGGTAGCCTCAAATGGTGGGGTTTTTGGAGATTGAGGATTAGATTTCAAGCTTTATGTGTGATTGAGTTGAAGTGCTGTTGAGATTTAGACTTCTTTCTGCTGAGATTTTGAGAGGAAAGATCACATAACTCTTTGTGCTCTTGGAGGAAGAGTGCAAGACTTATCAAAGTAGAGGAGACTCCTGCTTCGGACCCTGGGAAGGCCTTTCGAACATCAAGGCTAAGGCTGTAAAGTTCTTATGTTATTTTAAGATTAATACAATCAAGTTTTGTTTTTCTCAATAAATTGTCGTTCGATTGTTTATTTCAATAAGCTGTTGTTTGATCGTTTATTTCGTAGATTCCTTGATCACTATGATAGATATTTTTTATGATTATTTATTATACAGGTGCTATTGATATTTTTTTGTTTGTGATTGCAGATCGGCAAAAGACGACACTTTCTTGTGACGAAAGAACTCTTGTTGCGACGGAAGGATTGTTGTTGTGACGAAAGAACTCTTGTTGCGACGAAGGATTATTGATGCGACGGAAGCACTATGACCGCAAATAAGCATTTGGATCTAAGGTAGGATCGACACCTTCATAGCATTTTTTTGTAAAACGAATATATTTAGAGAAAGACAAACTTAGTTGTTCGTTTGTTGCTAGATTGTCTTCTGACACTAGGGAGATCGGTCTTGTCCGCAAGAATGATTTATCTGGCCAACAAGATGAAATTAGATGACAAGGCAACATAAAGGATACTCAACAGAAAAAAGGCAGCCAGCGTGAAAGCAACAGTTAGAGAGATAAAGCAACAAAATATCAAAAGGAAAACAACAAACCAAATAAGCAGAGACAACTTGCATTAGTTACATAGGTGTCTCTATCTTATTGCATAAAGATATTTTGTATTCCTTGAATAATTCCTGAATTAGTTTTAGGATATTTTGTATTAGCTTTTGTATAAATACTTCAAAATTTTAAGTATTGAGTGTGTATTTCTGAACATTTCTATAGTTGTAATTGATCTAAATACCTAAGGGTTTATTGTACCATTTTCAATTCAGCAGACAGGACAAGTAATAAAGGCATTACATTATGGGATTCATGTGTTGAGCCACTTCAGTGAAGTATCTTTCAATTGTTCATGTTTTTCCTTAAGTATTCCATAAACTTGCATGTTTTCCAATTTAAATGTTATAACATGAATATTATTGCAGAAATTGTTTGAGTACACTATGTTATGATCTGTTATTCATTTTAATGTTTTATTCTGATATCCGGACTTGAGAACCCTTAATTTCTCTCCCACCTCGATTGATCTCTGTAATCTTCCTCATTATCCGGTTTAAGGAATCCTTAACTGCTCCTTGATCCCGATTGAAAACCGCTTCACCATCCAACCTAAAAGATCTGATTTTTCTCAGCTACCTTGCCCTATGAACACTTCCTTTAGAACTTGATTCTGCCCTGTTTTATTGATACATTGACGCCCTAGCCCAATGGAAAATAGACAGAAATCTATCCATCCAAATCTATAATTCCACCACCAAACCAAAATCAAAACCAATCAATGTTACATAAATAGCCTAAAATCAATTAAAAACAAGAAAGTTAAATCACGAAGAGAGAGCCCTCTCTGAGGCAGGCTAGATCCTGATCTCAAAAGTAGGTTGATAGTTACCTCTAATAATTCTTTAAACAAAACATAACAACCCTAGGAATTATTGGAATGATAACATACTAGCAACTCCACTGGGGATATCAGTCCTCATTTTAAAATAAACCTTAAAAGAAACACTTTTCCTCATCTTTTCACCTTAAGGTTGTTTTAGGGTTGTTAAGATTTTTCATTAAAAGTTAAAATTCTGGCTTCTAAAATAACATACTATACCAAGGCTCATCCTAATCCACAGCCTGCTATAATTGTTGATGATCCTGACAGAATTTTAAGAAAACCTAAAAAAGTAGAAAGTCTAGGAAGTACTAGTCAATTAATCAAAGCAAATTCACTCCCAAAGAATTATCAAGCTTACAGGATACTGAATTCGATTTATCATTTGAACACTCTTTGTTTAGAACTAAATTTGAAAATTCAATCTATGATAGTGTAATAGATCCTAATTTTATTCAATTTATTGAAACAAAGAAGGAGACTTTTTCACTTGATTCAGATCAACAAGCTGTAGAAACTTTTGATAAACTTGATGCTTTGACTGCAATATTCATTAAGGATATTGATGAAGCCTATTTTCAACATTCTGTTGAATTAGTTGATTTATCTGCTTTTACCCCTAAGCCTTCTACCATTCCTTCGGAGTCTGTAGATTCATCTTTATTTAGTACCACATCATCTATTATATCCACCACAGTCCATTCCACAAAATCATTCATCCCCAAGCTTCCTCTTCAACCTAGAGTTTTATTTCCATCTCCAAACACTTCAAGTTCATCTTCTAGCACTTCTGCTACATTTTCAAGTATTTCAACCTAATTTCCAAGTACATCTTCTAGTGTTCCAAGATTATCTGCAAGTACTTCAACCTCATCACCAAACACCACAAATTTACCTCTCAGTCAAACTAGCATCTTATCCATGGCATCCATATATGCCCCTTTGGTCTTACCAGCTCAATTACATGCCATGCCCCAGGATTACCTAAGTAAAATATTTCAGTTTGATGGTACTGGTCAATATACTACACAACAACATGTAAACAAAATGACTGATTACTTTGAATTACATGAAATTGATGAAGCTGATGTTCAAATGAGATTGTTTGCTCAAACATTAGCAGGAGATGTAAAGAAATGGTTTAAAGCTTTACCTGCCAATCATATAGCTGATTTAGTTGCTTTTCATCAAGTATTTATTAATATATTGGAAAGAAAGAAAAACCATTTACAAATATTATCTGAATATGAAAACATTAGAAGAGCTCCTAATGAACCTGTTCAGGATTATTGTACTAGGTTTAATAGCATCTACAATGCTATTCCAACAAACATCAAACCTCCACTAGATCTAGCTTTAATCAAATTTCCAGATGGTTTTGATACTGATATGTCAGACCAATTGAGAGAGAGAAACCTCGAAACATTAGAACAAATGCAAAGCAATGCAGTTAGTGTAGAAGAAAACTTGTTAGCTAAAAGAAATAGGATGAGAAATGAAAGAAGAGTTACCATTAAGGATGAACCATCCACATCATACAGTAAGATAGATAGTTTAGAAAAGAGTGTGGAAAGAATAATGGATAGATTAGAAAATATGGAAAGAAAACCTCAGTGGGATAATCAACAACAAGGTTCTCAAATTAGAAATCCCAACTTTAGGAAGAATACCAATACTGGTAAATCAAGAGAAACAACATCTGATCAATTGATTAGACCACCTTTCCAAGAAAACTATATAGAGAGTTCCCAACAAAATGATGAAGACCAGGACAGCCATATTAACTTAATGGGAATAAATGATGATAATACTATTTTTCTTACCCAAGAAGAACATGAATTATACATGCTACAACAACTACAGTTAGAATCTGGGGAGTCCTTTGACTATAAACAAGGTTATGAATTTTCTATTAATGAAGTACACAAACAATATAACCTTAGAAGTAAGAAGAATACAAAAGCCCCTACTAAGAAAACAGTTCAATCTCAGACCAAGAAAACAGTAGAAACTCCTGTGTCCAAGGTGTTACAAATCCTCCCTAGAGAAACTCAAAAAACTTCCAATCCAAAAATTACAGCCAATTCAAAAATTATAGACATCACACCCACTGATACCAAAACATCTACTGTTGCTAAAACTTCAACTGCTGCTAAAGTTACAACTGCAACTCAAACTCTTCTAGATAAGAAAACTGAAAGTAAAACAATGGAAACACAAACTGAAATAACAATTGCTAATAAAAAAGATAAAAACACTCAAACTACAATTGGTAAAGAAGAAAACATTCAGTTAGGTAAAACTCAAGTCCCATTTAATATCCAAACTGAAAATTCCAAATTGAAAATAATAGTTCCTTTAACAGAGATGGTGAAAAATGATTTATACAAAGCCCAAATCATTGAAACACTGAATATAAGTGAAGGAGAAGATTCTGTTAATCTGAATGATGACCAACCATAATTACTATTTGGTCCTGAGGTAAATGGTAAACATCAAGAAGGTGGTGTTCCTCCATTTTACATTAGCTTGAGTATTCATGATAATATTTTACGCAATGCTATGCTAGATTTAGGAGTATCTTACAACTTAATGCCAAAAGCTATCATGGAAACTGTTAGGTCCCTATATTACTAGTATAGTCCCTTATTTTTGTTAGTGTAACCCCCATTATTGTTATTTTTTTACTCCTGTAACCCCCATATTGTTATTATTGTGCCCTTCAATTATTATTGTTAGGTTGGCTAGGATTACATTGTGGCCCCATGGACTCCTATAAATAGAAAGGAGGTTTTTTCATTTGTATCATCTAAGAATTGTTCATTCATGTAATGAATTTGAGGTTTCCCCCTTGAAATGGCTTATTTCTAAGGCGTTGATATCTCTTTTCTTCTATTTTTGGAGTTGGTTTCTCAATATTTGGTATCAGAGGTTTGGATTCTAGGGTTTCACTGCTCGAAACAGGTCATCGTGGCATTTTTGCTATAAATTTTTTTCTACGAAGGTTTAGAAGCTGAAATTTTTATAGTGCGAAGCTGAAATTTTGAGGAACATCTTCGCAAAATTTCAGATCTTGGTTTGCAATATTTTCAGAGATATGGTCTGTGGATGTTAGGCTCTCGAATTTCATCTCAAAGAGGTGATCGTGGGAAAATATTCATAACTCTCTCTCTGAGCATCGGATTGGAATTTTGTAAAAATTAGTCGCAAGTACACGAACTGTAGTTTCCTGTCTATCAATTTTAAAGCTGAAGGAGGAAACAGTGACACATGGCAAGTCGTACAAGTTTTTTCTACTGAACTAGTCCATAATTAGGTCATCATAGGAGATTGGGCACAACTTTGTCTTCAAGAATCCAAATCAGGTCAGACCTATGTCATTCGAAAGAGAATTCAGAGGGCTACCTCAATGCAAAATTTCAGATATTGAAGATCCAAAATCATAGAGATAATTCAGTTTCAATATCAAGCTCCTCAAAAGCAAGAAAAAGGTATGTATTTTTTCCGAATTGCATAAGTATTGTGTAAAAAAAAATCAGTTTGAAGTGATTCCAAGGGCCTATTGAGCATATATTTCAATATTGGGTTCTGAAATGCCTCCTAAAAATAATTCAACACCCATCAAGCCCTCAAAGTACTCAACTATGACTCATGAAGATGAATAATTGCAACATGATCCAAAATTACAAGAGCAAGTGCACCAAATTTTGCTCTCGCAAAGAGAAACAAAAAATGAAATGGAAGTTTTGAAGAAAGGCATGGAAGCGAAGATGGATGGTTTGAAGAAAGGCGTGGAAGCTAAGATGGATGGCATGGAATGTTAGGTCCTTATATTACTAGTATAGTCCCTTATTGTTGTTAGTGTAACCCCCTTATTGTTATTATTGTACCCTTGTAACCCCCATTTTGTTATTATTGTGCCCTTAAATTATTATTGTTAGGTCGGCTAGGATTACATTGTGGCCCACTAGGATTACATTATGGCCCCATGGACTCCTATATATAGAAAGGAGGTTTTGTATATTGTATCATCCAAGAATTGTTCATTCATGTAATGTATTGGAGGTTTCCCCCTCGAAGTGGCTTATTTATAAGGCGTTGATATCTCTTTTCTTCTATTTTTGGAGCTGTTTACACAACATTTGGTATCAGAGCTTTGGATTCTAGGGTTTCGCTGCTCGAAACAGGTCATCGTGAAATTTGCGCTATAAATTTTTTTATACGAAGTTTCAGAAGCTGAAATTTTTAGGGTGCGAAGCCAAAATCCTGAGGAAGATCATCTAAAAATTTCAGATCTTGGTTCACAATATTTTTAGAGATATGATCTGTGGAAGTTAGGTCTTTTTTCAGGCTCCTGAACATGTCATCGTGGCATTTGCGCTATAAATTTTTTTCTACGAAGGTTCAAAATCTGAAATTTTTAAGGTGCAAAGCCGAAATCCTGAGGAAAATCGTCAAAAAATTTCAGAGCTTGGTTCACAATATTTTCGGAGATATGATCTGTGGAAGGTAGTGCTTTTTCATGCTCCCGAATTTCATCTCAAAGAGGTGATCGTGCGAAAAGATTCATAACTCTATCTTTAAACATCGGATTGGAGTGCCGTAAAAAGTGGTCGCAAGCACATGGACTATAGTTTCTTGGCTATCAATTTCAGAGCTGAATGATGAAACAATGACACGTGGAAAGTCATACAAGTTTGCTATACTGAACCAGTCCATAATTAGGTCATTGTGGGAGATTGGACACAACTTTGTCTTGGAGAATCCAAATCAGGTCAGACCTGTGGCATTAGAAAGAGAATTCAGAGGGCTACGTTCATACAGAAATTAAAATATTTAAGTGCTACAATCACAGAGATATTCCAATTTCAATATCGAGCTCCTTAAAAGCAAGAAAAATGTGTGTATTTTTTTTTTTTCCGAATTGCATAAGTCTTGTTTGAAGAATCAATTTGAATTGATTCCAAGGGCATATTGTAGAATAGATATCAGTATTGGGTTCTAAAATATGCCTCGTAAAAATAATTCAACACCCATTAAGCCTTCGGAAGGCTCTACTATGACTCATGAAGATGAATAATTGCAACATGATCTATCAAAATTACAAGAGCAAGTGCAACAAATTTCACTCTCGCAAAGAGCAACAAAAAATGAAATGGAAGTTTTGAAGAAAGGCATGGAAGTGAAGATGGATGGTTTGAAGAAAGGCATGGAAGCTAAGATGGATGGCATGGAAGCGGACATGAAAGACAACATGGAAAACATGAAGAATGATCTCAAAACAGACATCGAAGGTTTGACAAAGTTGATACAATAAATGTTTCCTAATGGTGAAAAGATAGTAGAAGAACCTCATGATGAGAACAAAATAAATGTTAATCGTGATTTCATAAAATCTAATGTTGGCGGGAAAAACCACCATATTCCAAAAATGGATATGAGGAAGTTTGATGGAAAGGATCCTGTAACATGGATACTACAGATGGAGCAATATTTTGATCTTCATAACGTGCAAAACACACAAAAGGTACGCATTGCAACTTTACATTTAGAACAAAATACATTTGTATGGTATCGATGGCTTTGCTCCCGTAAAAAAATTGTCACTTGGTCAATTTTTACGGAGGAAATGATAGCACATTATGAGGATACAAAGAGAAACACCTTCTTTAGCCAATTGATAATCTCAAACAAAAGGGTTTAGTGGGGCAGCACATTGAGGACTTCCAAAAATTGAATATAAGGGTAACTGATATTCCAGAGGAACACAGGATTGATCTCTTCATAGGCACTTTAAAGGATAACATCCAACATGAAATTCGTGTTTTGGAACCTGATTCATTGGAGAAGGCATTCAGGTTGGCAAGAAAAGTTGAATGTAAAATTATGGCGACAAGGAAGCCTACCACTCAATTCTATAAAGGAAGTGTTGCTACGCCTAGATTTCCACAACCTACAAGGTTGACACCACAACAATTGGAAGAAAAAAGAGCAAAAGGGCTTTGCTACAGTTGTGATAGCAAATACACTAAAAGTCATAAGTGTGTTGAGAAGAAATTATTTTACATAGATTGTGAAGAGGAAGAAGAAAATGAACAAGAAGAGGATATACACCAGGAACCAACCCTAGAAGAGGAAGAAATGAATCCGACCATATCGTGTAATGCACTGGCAGGAATTACCACTCCTCGAACTCTCAAGATACAAGGACAAATCAAGAAGAAAAAGGTAATAGTGTTGATTGATTCAGGTAGCACCCATAATTTTATTCATTGTAAGGTAGCCAAAGAATTAAATTGTTTCCTATACCCAGCACCAGAATGTCAAGTGATGGTTGCAAATGGAGGAACTATAAATTGCTCTGGAAAATGCCATAATATCAAGCTAACCATGGGGGAATATGTATTGAATAGTCCAATGCTTTCCATTTCCTATGGGAGGTGTTAATGTTGTACTAGGAGTACAATGGTTACAATCTTTGGGGACGGTAGCTTTTAATTTTCAAGAACTTTTCTTGAAATTTTTTTATTTTATTTATTTATTTATTTAATTTTTTTTTATTTTTTGAAGGAAAAGGAGGTAATTCTGAGGTTCTGAATTATTATTTGGGAATTTGGGAAAGATAATAAGCTCTAATGTCATGAAAAAGCTTCTAAAGAAATAACAACGAGGCGTAATTGCACAATTATGCTCACTAGAAGTTCCAACATCAAAATCATCTATTTCTGCAGATCTCCAACAAGTCTTGGATAATCATTCCAAGGTGTTTGAAACTCCCAAAGGACTCCCACCTATTCGTGATCATGATCATGCTATTAATTTGATTCCAGGAAGTGTTCCTCCAAACATCGGGCCTTATAGATATCCTTACTTCCAAAAGAGCGAAATTGAACGTATGATTGCAGAAATGTTAGAGGCGGGTATAATTCAACCTAGTTAAAGTTCTTTCTCTGCTCCTGTAGTATTGGTACACAAGAAGGATGGATCATGGCGAATGTGTCCGGATTATAGGGAGCTCAATAAGCTCACCATTAAAGATAAATTTCCCATTCCTGTGATTGATGAATTATTGGATGAATTACATGGAGCAATTATTTTACCAAGTTGGATCTTCGTTCAGGATATCATCAAATTAGAATGAAGACTGAAGATATTCCAAAAACAACATTTCGAACTCATGAGGGTCATTATGAATTTTTGGTCATGCCTTTTGGCATTACCAATGCACCTTCTACATTTCAAGGATTGATGAATTCCATTTTCAAACCCTTCCTTAGAAAATTTGTGCTAGTATTTTTTGATGATATACTAATCTATAGCAGGTCTTGGAAGGATCATGTTGAACATGTTGACGGGGTGCTCAAACTATTGCAGGAGAAACAATTATATGCAAAAAAATCCAAATGTTTCTTTGGAGTACAAGAGGTGGAATATCTGGGTCATATTGTATCTCACGAGGGTGTTAAAGTATACCCTAACAAAATTAAAGCCATTAAGGAATGGAAAGTTCCCACAACCATAAAGCGGTTGCGAGGATTTCTCGGGTTAACAGGGTATTATCGCAAGTTTGTTAAGAATTATGGGAGAATAGCAGCACCTCTAACAACATTATTGAAGAAAGATGCATTTTCATGGACTCCTGAAGCAACTAAGGCCTTTGAACATCTTAAAGTGGCAATGTGCCTAGCACCGGTCTTAGCTACGCCAGACTTCACAAAAACCTTTATTGTGGAATGTGATGCCTCAGGAAATGGAATTGGTGCAGTTTTAATGCAGGAAGGAAGACCCATTGCTTTTGAAAGTCGTCCGATCAAAGGAAAGTATTTACAGAAACCTATTTATGAGAAGGAAATGTTAGCAATACTGCATGCACTAAAGAAATGGAGAACTTACCTAATGGGAAGACACTTCAAGGTAAAAACTGGTCATGATAGTCTTAAACACTTTTTGGAACAAAGACTATCTTCAGAAGAGCAGCAAAAATGGGTCACAAAGATGTTGGGTTATGACTTTGAAATAATATACAAAAAGGAAAGCTTAATGTTGTTGCAGATGCACTCTCAAGAAAGAATGAAGAGGTGGAAGCATTGCTTTGTGCCATTTCTATTATCCAACCAGATTGGATAACTGAAGCAAGAGATGAATGGAAGAAGGACAAAGATGTATGGAGACTCATTCAAAAGTTGCAGCAAGATCCTAGTACATCTGATACATTTAGTTGGAAAAATGATTCCTTATGGTACAAAGATCGCTTATATCTTTGTAAGAATTCCCAACTAAAACAAAGATTCTTCTGGAATTGCACACTTCTCCTTTAGGAGGACACTCAGGATTTTTAAAAACTTACCACAGGGTGAAGAAAGAATTTTTTTGGGATGGCCTTAAATCTGATAGTCAAAATTTTGTGGCAGAATGTTTGGTTTTCCAGCAGAATAAAGTTGAGACAATTAAGACCCTGGGACTTCTACAACCTTTATCCATTCCAAGTCAACGTTAGGAGGAGATTTCAATGGATTTTATCACAGGTTTACCTAAGTCCGAAGGAAAGAGTGTCATCATGGTGGTAGTTGATAGACTTACCAAGTATGCACACTTTTGTGCATTATCTCATCCATTTAAAGCAAGTGCGGTTGCTACTACATTTATGGACAGAATTCAAAAGCTACATGGAAACCCAAGGGTTATTGTGAGCGACAGAGATCCCATTTTTACTGGAAATTTTTGGACGGAGTTATTTTCCATTTTCAAACCCTTCCTTAGAAAATTTGTGCTAGTATTTTTTGATGATATACTAATCTATAGCAGGTCTTGGAAGGATCATGTTGAACATGTTGACAGGGTGCTCAAACTATTGCAGGAGAAACAATTATATGCAGAAAAGTCCAAATGTTTCTTTGGAGTACAAGAGGTGGAATATCTGGGTCATATTGTATCTCACGAGGGTGTTAAAGTGGACCCTAACAAAATTAAAGCCATTAAGGAATGGAAAGTTCCCACAACCATAAAGCAGTTGCGAGGATTTCTCGGGTTAACAGGGTATTATCGCAAGTTTGTTAAGCATTATGGGAGAATAGCAACACCTCTAACAACATTATTGAAGAAAGATGCATTTTCATGGACTCCTGAAGCAACTAAGGCCTTTGAACGTCTTAAAGAGGCAATGTGCCTAGCACCGGTCTTAGCTACACCAGACTTCACAAAAAACCTTTATTGTGGAATGTGATGCCTCAGGAAATGGAATTGGTGCAGTTTTAATGCAGGAAGGAAGACCCATTGCTTTTGAAAGTCGTCCAATCAAAGGAAAGTATTTACAGAAACCTATTTATGAGAAGGAAATGTTAGCAATACTGCATTCACTAAAGAAATGGCGAACATACCTAATGGGAAGACACTTCAAGTAAAAAATGATCATGATAGTCTTAAACACTTTTTGGAACAAAGACTATCTTCAGAAGAGTAGCAAAAATGGGTCACAAAGATGTTGGGTTATGACTTTGAAATAATCTACAAAAAAGGAAAGCTTAATGTTGTTGCAGATGCACTCTCAAGAAAGAATGAAGAGGTGGAAGCATTGCTTTGTGCCATTTCTATTATCCAACCGGATTGGATAGCCGAAGCAAGAGATGAATGGAAGAAGGACAAAGATGTATGGACACTCATTCAAAAGTTGCAGCAAGATCCTAGTACATCTGATACATTTAGTTGGAAAAATGATTCCTTATGGTACAAAGATCGCTTATATCTTTGTAAGGATTCCCAACTAAAACAAAATATTCTTCTGGAATTGCACACTTCTCCTTTAGGAGAACACTCAGGATTTTTAAAAACTTACCACAGGGTGAAGAAAGAATTTTTTTGGGATGGCCTTAAATCTGATATTCAAAATTTTGTGGCGGAATGTTTGTTTTGCCAGCAGAATAAAGTGGAAACAATTAAGACCCCAGAACTTCTACAACCTTTATCCATTCCAAGTCAACGTTGGGAGGAGATTTCAATGGATTTTATCATGGGTTTACCTAAGTCTGAAGGAAAGAGTGTCATCATGGTGGTAGTTGATAGACTTACAAAGTATGCACACTTTTGTGCATTATCTCATCCATTTAAAGCAAGTACAATTGCTACTACATTTATGGACAGAATTCAAAAGCTACATGGAAGCCCAAGGGTTATTGTGAGCGACAGAGATCCCATTTTTACTGGAAATTTTTGGACGGAGTTATTTTCTTGTTTGGGTACTCAATTAGCTCATAGCTCATCTTATCATCCTCGATTTGATGGTCAAACTGAGATAGTAAATAAATGTTTGGAAGGATATCTTCGTTGTTTTGTATCTGATAAACAAACACAATGGGTCAAGTGGTTACCTCTCCTTGAATGGTGGTATAACACTTCCTTCCATACTGCAGCAAAAATGACCCCATTTATGGCACTTTATGGATATGTCTACATGTCATATCCACATGAGGAAAATGCTAGAGTTTAACGGTGGAGGATCATCGAGCATCAACAAGAAGTTCTCCAACTCTTAAAGGATAACCTAAATTTGGCACAAGATGAATGGCCCATGAGCATATCAACATCACGATTGAAAGAAGTTTTGATGTGGGAGGCGGGGATTTTACGACTACAACCATACAAGCAAATTTCCGTCAAGCAAGCTAAGAAGGATAATAAATTATCGCCAAAGTACTATAGTCCTTACAAGGTTTTGTAAAAGATTGGTACTATGGCATACAAATTGGAGCTTCTTGCTTCTTCGCGAGTGCATCCAGTTTTCCATGTTTCATGCTTAAAAAAGGTTACAGGGGACAAACTTCCAGTTCAAAAAATATTGCTAGAACTTGATGAGGAAGGAAAAACCATATTTGAAGCTGAAGCAGTCATAGAAACAAGAACTGTGATCCGGGATTTATGCGAGGCAAACGATAAACACCTGTACTAAAAATACAAAAATTACGTGAAAAATCACTTTTATTCATTAATATCAAAAGAGCGAATTTGCTTACGGACAAAATGGAAATAAACTAGCTGAGTGCTTGGTAGAGTTGTCTGCGAGAAGAGATGTGACGGCTACGAGCCTACGAAGCCCGAGTTACAATGAGGCTCGAGGGCCTATTGATTATTTAGAAACAATGGGAAATCCTAAACAGCCAAAACCCTAACCCTAGGAGATGAAGCGCCAAAACTATGGGCCCCGTTTGGGTAAATTGGTGTTTCAACTTCCCAGGGGCGTAACTTTGGCATACGATCTCCGTTTGACGCGTACCATACCTCGTTAGAAAGATCTATCTGAGGAATATAAATTTGGAATGGGCAACATCAGTCCATGGACCCATGTTGCCCTCCGTTTTCCCCAAAAACGTCGTTTAGGGCCTCAAAACGGCTCCGGAAGTTTAGGACCCGAAAAACTGCTAAAAATAGTAAACTGTGCCGAAACTGAAAAACTGAAATAGACAATGGTGGAGCCCCAAGTGGAATAGGCGGGTGACCACCAATATCCCCCTGGATCATTCCTCCCCCCTTAGGAAGCAATGGTCCCCATTGCGTTAAGTTCCTCCATGAGATGAGGAAATTTCTGCTGAACTTGGTCCCTGGTGAACCACTTTCCTTGGTGCAGGAGTTGGCCAGCTTTGACAACCCGATACGGTTGGATCTGCTGTTGACGAGTGTTCTTGATTTGCATGTCCATGATACAATCTGTGGTGGCCTGTTCCATGCAGTCTGGGTTTAACTCTGTTGGTGTGAGTTGTTCTGCAATGTCCGAGGTGTCCAGTAGAGGTGGAAAGTAAGGACGAAGGCGATCCACATTGAAGACTGGGTGCAGACCAAGGAGTGGTGGAATACTAAGCTCGAAGGCATTGTTACCTACAGCCTTGGTGATGGTGTACGGCCCGTATCGGAGCGGGCGAAGCTTGCGGTCAGGTCCAGTGAGGCGCTCCTTCTGCAAATGTAGCCATACTTTGTCGCCCACCTGGAAGTGGTGTGGCACCCGGTGTTGATCATGGCGCTGCTTGTACTTCGCATTGGCTCTGTCCAATATATCATGAACCTGTTGGCGGATGTGTTGAATACGCTCGATGAAGCTACTTGCTTTGTCAACTTCAGACTGGACATGAGCTGAATTGGCCTGAGCAGCTGCAAATGGCATGGCTACGTCAATGGGACATAGTGGCTGGAATCCCAAGCCCACCTGAAAGGGGCTATGGCCGATTGAACTGTGGAGAGCCCGATTATAACTATGTTGTACATAGGGGAGGCTCTCGTCCCATGTGCGTGGATGCTTGGAATTGTACATGCGCAGAATGTGTACAATCATTCTGTTGACGACCTCTGTCTGGCCATCTGTTTGGGGATGGAAAGCTGTGGACTTGGTGAGCTTTGTGTCCAACATTGACCAGAGGCTGGACCAAAATGTGCTGAGGAACCTGCTATCTCGATCTGATATGATAGACTGTGGGATCCCAAAGTGCACCCACACTCGTTCGAAGAAGAGTTTAGCAGTGGCTTCTGCTGTGATATTCTTCTTACAGGCCGCCATGATGGCCATCTTCGAGAATCTGTCAACGACCACGAAAACACAGTCATTTCCATTCTTAGTAGAAGGCAGGCCCGACATGTAATCCATGGAGATGGATTCCCACGGTCGACTAGGGGTAGGTAGTGGAGTATATAGGCCTTTCTTCTTGATGGTCGGTTTGGCAATGGCACAAGCAGTGCAGGATCTGATGTGCTTCTCGACATCCTTTCGAAGGTTCGGCCAATAGAAATAATTCTGTAGTATTGCTACTGTTTTCTCGACCCCGAAATGCCCAGCGACTCGACTGTAGTGTGCTTCCCATATCATCTTGGCACGCTCGCTTGAAGGAACACAAAGGTGTCCCAAGTGACATAAAAGTGCATCTTGGAGGTGAAAATTTGGAACTTGCGTACCCCCCAAGAGTGCCTTGTAAGTGTGGCTAAATTCTGGGTCACTCTCATAGAGAAGCGGCCAATCAGAAGTCTCGTGCCCACAAGAGTTGAAGCGGTGGTGTCGGGAGGTCTGCAGTAGTGAGAAATTTGAGACAATGTTTGCAACATTATTGGTGCTGCCCTTCTTGTACTTGATGTTCAAATGGCCCATTCAGAGATTCTCTTAGGCACCACTTTTGATGTCATTGCACTTCCTATGTTGTATGAGCTGAGAAGTAGGTGGAGTGCCGTGTGGATATGATTGCTTCCTTCCCAAAATCTCATGCTTCCATTGTCAACAAAGCTTGCATAATGAAATACATTTCTTTGTCATAGTGGGATACTGCAATTGTGTCGGATTAATGTCTCAGCGTTATGCCCTTTGGATGTCCATTTTGTTGAGTAAGAACGCCCCTGATAGCATAGTCAGAGGCATCATGATATCAAATGGATGTTGCAAGTGCGGTAATGTGATCTTGGCGAAACAGACGATTTTCAATTACGTAATGCCCATTACATTGAGATTACAACAAAATTTTGCTCTCACTCCTCCCTTGGTGACTTGACTCAAGGGCCAAGTGATATGAGAGAATCCCAACATGAACCTACTGTAGAAATTAGCAAGACCCAGAAAGATGCGAAGCTCTGTTATAATGGTTGGGGCTGGCCAATCCCGAATGAATTGGATCTTGGTTGGATCCACATGCACCCCCATTTCATAAATAATGTATCCCAGATATTGAACCTGGGTCATGCCAAAAGTGCACTTCTCCAAATTGGCACACAACTTGTGTTGCCTTAGTGTTTGGAGGACTTGTCGGATGTGGTGGAGGTGCTCTTCCCAAGTCTGGCTGAAGATCAGAATGTCATCCAAGTACAGCACTACGAATGAATTGGTGAATGGCCGCAAGATGTCATCTATCAACCTCATGAAGTTTGCGGGAGCATTCGTCAACACGAAAGGCATGACCAGCCATTCGAAAAGGCCTTCCTTGGCTTTGAAGGCAGTATTCCACACATCAGAGGGTTCAATTGGTACCTGGTGATACCCAAACTTCAAGTCAATCTTGCTGAAATATTTCACCCCTTTGAGTTGGTCCAAAAGGTCATCAATCCGTGGGATCGGGTACCTATTCCGGACAATGATCTTGTTCAGTGCCCGATAGTCAATACAGAGTCTCCACGTCCCATCCTTCTTTTGTACCAACACGATCGGGCTCCCATAGGGCAATGAACTTGGTCAGATGTGACCTTTCTGCTGTAGCTCCTAAATCTGCCTCTTGATTTCATCGTTCTCCAGATTAGAGCGCCAATAGATTAGTCCATTGGGTAGCGACGCACCTGGGGTCAGATCAATCAGGTAGTTGACCTGACAGTGCAAAGGAATCCCTGTGGGTGAGGTGAAGATGTCCTCATACTCCTCCACAACGTTGTCCATTTGTTGTTGTCGTGCAGAGGAGCCCTATTTGGAGGTCGTGGCCACAATCTTCTTCTCGCCCTGGGGGCGGATCATCTGGAAAAAAAATTTACTGGTTTGGGAAATGAGCTTACTGCATTATTTTGCAGTAACCAAAGAGATAGCGACAGGAGGTGGTACCTCCGGTATCCTGTACAACTTATTTCCCAAAGTAACAATAACAGCGCGAGGCCGAGACTCATACATAGCATGATGTTTCCATAAGTATGGTTGTCCTAATAATACATCAGAAACATCAATAGGAGCAATGTCACATAATACCTCATTCGTGAAGGGCTTGATGCTGCAGGGAAGGCGACACTGCTGGCTGACGCGGAGATCTCGTCCTTGGTGAAGCCACCCGATGGTGTATGGATGTGGGTGCGCTGTGGTCGGCAAGCCCAACCGCTTCACGGGGTCTGTTTAAATGAGGTTCTTTTGGCTCCCATTATCGATAATGAACTGTACCAGGGATCCCCTTACCCACATTTGGAAGTGGAAGAAACATTCCTCCTCCTTTGGATCTTCTGGTTCCTCCTTCTGGATCTTCGTAGTGGAAACAGTGGCGTTGGGCTCCACATCAATAATCTGTTTCCCTTTTTCATTCCCCTTGTCAAGTTTTGATTCAGAGTCGGAGCATGCATCTGACTCAAAAGCCCTCATCTCGGCCACTAGTGACTGCTTGGCCCGACAGTCACTTGTGTTGTGAGTGGAGCTCTTATGGAACTCACACCACTTTCCTGTGTCCTTCTTTGGCTTTACGGTGTTGTTCTTTGCTTGTGGCTTCGACAGGTTGTCTTGAGCCGCCATGCCTTGGCTCTGTCCTTTGTTCTGCGGTTTGGGAGCACATTTCCCTTGCTTTTTATTCGTTGATCCAAAGTCTCGCTTCTTTTGTTTTAATTTCTGCTCGATCTTGGAAGCATACCGGTATGTCGTACCAAGCGAGGAGATGTCAAGGAACTCCATTTCCTCCTGAATGTATCTGTGCAGACAACTACGATACTTTAGCACCAGATGTTTCTCTGAATCTTTGATACCCAACATTGTGCGCAGGGTATGGAACAGATTCGTCAGCTCATGCACATCTTGACCCCTTTGTTGTCGCAGTGTGGTCCATTATATGTACTTGTCCTCATAGCTCCCCACGGGATAGTAATGTTCCTTGATGGCGTCTCGGAAAGAATTCCAAGTGGGTACGGCCGAAAACAGAGAGGGTTCTGCCTGGTCCTTGTTCTCACAGTAGGTTTCCCACCAGTCCTTGACATGGGGGGTAGCTTTTAGGAGTGCAAAAATAATCTTCTCCTGGTCGGAAAAGTCATGAACCAAGAAATATCCTTCTAATAGATTCAACCATCTATCTATGACATATGCATCTATTTGACCCTCAAATACGGGAATGTCAAAATTTACTTGTACCTTAAAAGGAGTTGCATCTCCAGAGTGGCTGCTGGATGCAGATGCGTTGTCGGTGGGTAGTTGTTGAAGGATCTAGGCAAAGTTATCCATCATTGCGTTCCTTTTTTTTGTTCGAGGGCCTGCTCGAGCAAAATTTTGATAGGATCTCCTCCTCCCTCATCTTTATTTGCATCCCCCATGGGCATCCGTTAGGTTTTGCGAGGCCCAGTCTGGGTTCTCGAGATCGAGCCCTAACTCATACCAGGCCTTGAGGACATGCAAGAAAGGATGAGAAAAACGGGAAGCTCACGTCTAACGATCGGTTATGCGAGACGCAATAGAATTAACATATAACCATAAATACAAATATGCAGCGGAAAAATCACTTCATTTCATTAATATCAAATAACTGAAATTTGCTTACAGACAGAATGGAAATAAACTAGCTAGGGCTCTGGTAGCTATCTCTGAGAAGAGATCTGGCGGCTACAGGCCTCTGAAATGAGTTACAATGAGGCTCAAGGGCTTATTTATTATTTATAAATAATGGAAAACCCTAAACATCCAAAACCCTAACCCTAGGAGATGAAGCGTCAAAACTATGGGCCCCGTTTGGGTAAATTGGTGTTTCAACTTCTCGGGGATGTAACTTTGGCATATGATCTCCGTTTGACATGAACCATACCTCGTTAGAAATATCTATCTAAGCACTACAAATTTTGAGTGAGAAACATCAATCTATGGATCCATGTTGCTCCCGGTTTTCCCAAAAAACGTTTTTTAGGGCCTCAAAACGGCTCCGGAAGTTCAGGACCCGAAAAACTACTAAAAATAGTAAGTTGTGCCGAAACTAAAAAACTAAAAGAGACAATGGTGGGGCCCCAAGTGGAACTCAGTGATTTGACCACCAATATCCACTGGATCAACTCGGCAAATACGAAATCAGTCAATTGAGTATCATCAAGTGGAAGAACTTACCCACTGAAGATTCTACATGGAGGATGAGAATTTTATACAGAAGCACCCAGAGCTACTCAAGCGTTGAGGACAACACTTTTTTGAAGGAGAGGGGCATGTTAGGTCCCTATATTACTAGTATAGTCCCTTATTGTTGTTAGTGTAACCCCCTTATTGTTATTATTATACCCTTGTAACCCCCATATTGTTATTATTGTGCCCTTGAATTATTATTGTTAGGTCGGCTAGGATTACATTGTGGCCCCACTAGGATTACATTGTGGCCCCATGGACTCCTATATATAGAAAGGAGGTTTTGTAATTTGAATCATCCAAGAATTTCTCATTCATGTAATGCATTGGAGGTTTCCCCCTCGAAGTGGCTTATTTCTAAGGCATTGATATCTCTTTTCTTCTATTTTTGGAGTTGGTTTCTCAACAGAAACATTGAATATAAATATCACCAGACCATACAAAGATATTTTATCCTTTGATTCTATTAAAGTTAAATGTCTTGGCTTGATAAAGGACTTGTGTGTCGCTCTAGTCCAGTACCCAGCTAAGAGTATTGTCATGGATATTATAGTTGTTGATATCCCTCCAAAGTATGGAATGTTATTATCTCGCTCATGGGGAACAAAATTGCAGGGATCACTACAGTTAGATATGTCCTATGCCACAATTTCAGTATTTGGAAACCCAAAAATCTTTACAGAGAAACTTTAATGAAATACATGGCTAGTAGTGCAGAAAAACCACAAAATTATCCTATTTATTCTGTACATTCTGATATGGATTCTTTCATCTTATGCAATTCAGACACTGGCACAGATAAAAACACAACATTACAACAAAAACATAAAGAAATTGACAGTGAAAATACATTTCATGAATCTATGTGGCACTTAGATTTCGATGGTTCTGTCAACAGATTAGGAGCAGGAGCAAGAGTGTGGATTTATAACTTAGAGAATGATCATTCAGAAGGTCATGCCTTTAGGTTAAACTTTAAATGCACCAATAACATGGCAGAATATGAGGCATTAATCTTAGGACTGCAAATTGTAAGAAAAATTGGAGCCAAGAGAGTTTCTATCTTGGGAGACTCAGAACTTATAATAAAACAAATTAAAGGAGAGTATCTTGTGAACAATCCTAGACTGAGCTAATACAGAGAAACCATTCTAGATCTGATTAAAGATTTTATTGAAACTAAATTTGCTATTATTCCAAGGAAACAAAACATGCATGCACACAGTTTGGCTACTTTTTCCAGTACATTCAGATTACCTTTTCAGCCAAATCATCAATACACTGCTGAGGTAAGACACAGGCCAACTATACCAGACAATAAATATTGGCAGATATTTTCACAAGATTCTCAAATCTACAATTTTATGAATGCTGAGGGAGAATTTCAAAACTATAATATAGATATTGATTGTATAGTAGATTACACTAAAAATAGTGAGTTAGATGTAAATGATGTAGATAAAACTGAACCAACTAGATTTACTAAAGTAGAGATAGATAAATTATAAACAGTAGAAATAGAAGAAATAACTAGTGATGAATCAGAGATTTTAAACCTTAAAGATAATTTTTTGCCTAAGGGATTATCCCCATTAGAAGATCTTTTTGATTCGAATGATGTAGCTAGAAAACCAAAAATGGAACCCTTAAGATCAAACATAGAAGAATGTAACATAGGAACAGAACAAAAACCCAAGCTTATCAAATTATCCAAAGCATTACCCCCAGAAGAAAAGCTGAAATACATAATTTTGTTTAAAAAATTTCAAGATGTGTTTACTTGGAGTTATGAAGACCTCAAGTCTTATGACACCATCATCATACAACATAAAATACCCATCAAAGAAAATAAAAAACCCTTTAAAAATAATCTTAGGAGAATTAATCATGTTCTTATGCCTTTGATAGAAAAACAAGTAAAAAGGATGTACGAGGCACAAAGCATAGCACCCATTAGATATTCTGTTTGGGTCTCAAACTTAGTTCCCACTAGGAAGAAAACAGGGGAAATCAGACTTTGTGTTGATTTCTGAAGCTTAAACAAAGTGTCACTAAAGGATAACTATCCTCTCCCCAAAATGGATCATATTTTACAGAGGGTAATAGTGTCACCCAAAATCTCATTGCTTGATGTATTCTCTGGATACAATCAAATCTTAGTTCAACCCAAAGATCAAGAAAATACAACATTTACCACTCCTTGGGGAACTTTCATGTATTTGAAAATGCCTTTTGGATTGATGAATGCAGGAGCCACATTCCAAAGAGCTATGGACATAGATTTTTCCAAGGATATCCATGACTTTCTAGTCATTCATCTAGATGATATAAAAGTATTCTCCAAAACAGACAATGAACATCTAGATCATTTAAGAAGAGTTTTCATTAAATGCAGAAAATTTGGTATTTCCTTAAATCCCGAAAAGACACTCTTTGGACTAGAAGAAGGTAAAATATTAGGACACATAATTTCAAAAGAGGGAATTAGGGTAGATCTAGCTAGAATAGATGAAATTTTAAAAATTAGTCATCTTAGAAACATCAAGGAATTACATGCATTCTTAGGTAAAGTAAACTTTCTTAGAAGATTCATTTCTAATTGAGCAGAATGAATTAGAGAATTAAATAACATGTTGAAAAATGATTCAACACTTAAATGGACAGTAGAGGCTAAAAAATCTCTTGAAGCAATCAAACAAGCCCTTACAAAAACACCAGTCCTAATAAGTCCCGATTTCAAAAAAGATTTTATAAATTTTTTTTTTCTTCTTCAGAACACACCATTGCAGCAGTCTTGCTGCAAAAGAATGACCAGGGTTATGAACAACCCATTGCTTTTTTCAGCAAATCCTTAAGAGATGCGACATTAAAGTACAATATAATGGAAAAACAAGCACTTGCTTTAGTGAAGGCTATTAAAGATTCCAGAGTGTATATTTTATACTCACACATAATTGCATACGTTCCAAATTCAGTAGTAAAGGACATTGTGAATCAGAATGGGCCTGATGGAAAGAGAGGAAAATGGATTCCCACTATATTGGAATATGATATTGAAATAAAGCCTACTAAATTGATTAAAGGCCAAGGTTTAGCCAAACTCATGGTTGAATCGAACTATCGAGCCTTAGATATAAATTTCATTGCAGCAATAGATGATAAGGAAGAGATGGCGATTCCACAGATCAGTGAAGCTTTTTTAGATTCACCATGGTATGTAGATATCATATTTGTTTTACTCAACCTACAAGATCCTCCTGGTTTATCAAGAACTAAAGGTAGATTCTTAAAGTTAAAAGCAATGAAATATTGTACCATAGATAATGATTTATTTTGGAAAGATCATGGTGGTATTCTATCAAAATGTTTACTAAAAGATGAAGCTGATAAATTTATGCAAGAATTTCATGCAGGTGACTGTGGAGGACACCTTTACTGGAAATTAACTGCTGATAAAATCTTGAGGGCAGGTTTTTACTGGCCCACTCTTTTTGCAGATGTTAGAAAGTATGTGACCTCCTGTCACAAATGCCAGATATTTGAAGGGAAGAAAAAACTATTACCTTTACCCCTCAAACCCATCTCTACAGAAATTCCATTTCAACAATGGGGTTTAGACTTCACAGGTTAAATTCACCCAGCCTCCTCAGCCGAGCATAAATGGATTTTGACAGCCACTGATTATTTTACCCAGTGGATAGAAGCCATCCCTTCTAGACAAGCCACTGATTCTGTCATTATCTCTTTCCTTGAAAACAACATCCTTTCTAGATTTAGATGCCCTGAAAAGCTCATTACTGATAATGCAGTTGCCTTCAAATCCAAGAAAATGATTGAATTTTGTAACAAATACCACATAAAACTTGGCCATTCCACTGCCTATTACCCTCAAGGTAATGGACTTGCAGAATCCTTAAACAAAAGCCTAGTTAATATCATCAAGAAACTGTTAGAAGACAACAAGAAGACCTGTAACAAAAGGTTGGTTAATGCCTTATGGGTAGACAGACTAACTACAAAGAAATCCATTGGTACCTCTCCCTATCAATTAGTATATGGGATGGATGCTATTTTTCCATCCTCATTGGGAGTACTAGTGATGAAAATGATTCAGGATCTGCAAGCAGAACCAAATGATATCCAGAGGAGGATAAATTAGACAATACATTTGCAACAAACCAGGGAGGAAGTCTATGTCAAATCACAAGTTATCTAAGATAAAATCAAAAATATTTTTGACAAGAAAACAAAAGAAGATGATTTTTAGATAGGTGATAAAGTACTCAAATGGGATTATAGAAGAGAAGATAAAGGGAAACGTGGTAAATTTGATTTTCTTTGGAAAGGCCCATACATCATTTATGGTTACAGAGGTAATAATGCATTTTTATTGAAGGAGTTAGATGGAATAGATTTACTGGGTGGACCAGCCAATGGTAGAATGCTGAAGCATTACTTTTCTCTAGATTAACCAATAGTTTTTTCATTTGTTTACTTTTCTCATTGTAAATAACATTGCAAAGTTTAGATTGGACTGGATGAATATCTTTTGAAGTTGAAGCCTGAAGAGAAGGCCCTAAGATTTGGAAGGTATAATATCATATGATTGAATAAAGGAGAGCTCATAAAGCAGTTTCAAGGCGAGCAAAGTCAAATTTCCAAGACCACTGATCTTAAATTTCTTGACATTTCACTAGGAAATGCCATCCCCAAGTGGAGCCACTCTTAGGGTCCTATAATAATAGGCATCATAATTTTGAATTGACTATGCTTTAGTCTTGTAATATTGTACATACTTTGCTTTCTGCAAAATGTTTTCCCATATTAAAAAATGTTTCTGCAATTTTTTTTCCCATATTAAAAAATGTAACGAGGGTAAGTCCTAAAAGAAAAATCAAAGGACTAAAAGAAAAAGATAAAAAAAGAATATAAAGTATGAACCCCACCAAAAAGAGATAAAAATAGATCCTGAAAGTGATGCAAGTTCAAATGCCACTACTTTTACTTTACTTTGCAAATAAAAATTGCGTGCAGCTTGTCCAAAATGCCACAATCCATGATGATCAAACAATTTAATCTTGATTCATTCATGTTGATAGTTAGTGAATAAGGTTTAACCAAACCATTTAATCTTGGCAGATCAATAGTTAGGTAGAGAATAAAAATGAGCTCATCAGTTTAATATGAGCCATTGGAAGTTATAAGGTTAGAAGTAGATTAGTTTGCTTAGAAAAAGAAAAATAAAAGGGTCAGCAAGCTCAAATGCACCCAATAAAAGAAGAAAAAATGTTAGGGTAAATGATGGGTAGATAGATTACTTTCACAAGGAATGGAAAGAATCAATTGGTTATTTCATATCACTAATATCACCCAAAATCCCCTTCCCCTTGCTTAAAATCTCATTGCCACTCTTAGAAGGCATTTTCCCTTGTAAAATATCCCTTTCCCCTCATTTTAACATTTTTCACTTCCTAAAAAACTATTTCCCCTTATAAAAGCCCCTTTCCCTAGTTAAAAAGCATATTTTCATTGGAAAAGTAAATTCCCCTTTACTAATTCCTTTTTTCATTTAAAAACACACTAAAATCCACTAATCCTAAGTTTTAAATAATGACGGGCCCCACTGAAAAATCCCTCCCCGATGTCATTTTAAACACTTATTCTTAGTGTATTTTAATATCCCGCACATAAATTAACCCTGGGTCTAACTTCATATATTACTCCCCAATCCCATATACTATTTAACTTTAGCATATAGTTATATGTAAATTCCCCGCTTTATATTACAGTTCCCGACCCCACATATATTACCATGCTAATCCCGTTTAATATATATTTAAACCCCTCCACTACATAATCCTGACCCACATCAAATAAACCCTTCACTGATTCATCTCCGGGCCCCGCCTATCAAAACACCCCCCTTCTTTCCATTCGTCCGATCACAATTCATCAGATCCTGCGACTAATAAGAGTTTTCACACCTCCGACTACCCGAAGTTTAAAACCATTGGAGGGTTGCGAGATGGGTGGTTTCACACCCCCACTCCTCTGCTAGGTGGCAGCCCTACATTTTATCGCACTCCCTTGCCTGAAATCACCAACCCTCCTTTTCGAGTGCGATAACCACCATACTCCCATTCTGTTGTACGACGAATACCGCCCATCTTTTAATTTGACCCCGCGCCTTATGATTTATTGCTTCAGGTCAAAATGTATTAAAACATGCTCTTTATTGTTAGTCAATCTATTTCTGTTGAGAATTGCAGAGAAGAAGCCACAAAGAAGCCTTGCTGACCTCTTTCAAAGCCATTCAGATTGATGCCGACCAGAATTAAAGCCTTTTGTTACCAGAATCATTGCCGATTCAGATTTGAAGCTTATAAGACCCAAAAAAAGCCTCTGCTGCAACCAAAACCCTTTCTGCAAACAAAAAACACCATTTCACAGGTATTATTAAGCGCCCAAAGCTATTACTTACACACAGAAAGTAATAAATTGCTAAATTGAACAAATTAAAATGGCTTCCCAGGGCATTGTGATTGTTAATCCCCTGCAACCTCCCGTAGTTGATGTTGAACACACTCCCCTTGCAGAAAAAGACTTCAAAATCAGTGACAGAGTCACTGATTTCAACCTTTTGGACATCCATTATTGGAGCCATGATAAATCCATTGACCAGGCTGATGATATATACCTTTGGGAATGAAAATTGCCTAAATATATCTTCCCCCAGACCTTCTAATTTCCAGAATCTATCAAATCAATTATCTGCCCAATGAAAGAGCCCTAACAACCCATGGCAAAGAGATTTTGTTCTCAATTACTACAGAATCAATAAACCATACATTGCAAATCCAACCCAAGCTTGATGAAGCCCCTTTGTCAATTGAAATCCTCACTGAATTATATTTGAAATTGGACTTTCCCAAGAGGTTTCAAATCTTCCAAACCTTTCTTCCTCCATCAGTGGAAACCCAAAAGAGTAAACCTCCTTATTCAACCTCAATTTTTTTTAGAAAGAACCATACAAATTGTCACAATGTTGTCTTGCAGTCTAGGGTACTTCACAGATGAATATGTAGATGCTTCTATCTTAGGTTTTCTGTCCATTTTCTGCCCAGGATAACCTCCAGCTTCTACATTTAAATTTTCTCAATACCCATTAGATGCCATCCATGAGAAATTAGTTAAATTTCCAGAGGAAGGAGTGTTTAAGTATTCATCTATTTTGTTTCACATGTTCCTGTATTTCCAATCTGAAAGGTTTGTAGTAAGCCTCCAAAAACTGGATACAGAGGGTAACCCCCAATCTGTAGTCTTCTGGACTTCCTTAATTAGAAAGGATTCCACAGAATTTACCTAAAAGGACTTCATTTATGCATTTGTTTATCCAATTGTGAACATGCTAAGCAGTAGCATTCAACCAAGAGTCAGTGATGAGATAAATAAGGTCTTACAATTTTCTGAACATAATAGAATAGGAGACTGGTACTTATACTAGAACCACACTGAAATTAGGGTGTATGGATGTCAACTCACTCCATATAAGCTGCCAAAATACCTCCCAATGAGGTTATTTGCATTAGAATACATCAGGCAGATCCTAAAATCAGATGAAGTTAATTTTATGTCAGCAAAGAAGAAAACTCAGTTTAAAATAAAAAACTAGATTGGTCCTTTCATTTGCAATAATAGGAATGCTGGTCAACAAGCAGAAAAGTGTTTATAGGACTTCAACTTCTGCAGTAGTTTCAAATGGCAGTATAATCCTTTGGGAGTTATCAGCAAGTTAAGAATAAAATTCAAATTGACTCCTTTTGTCCATGAGTCTAAACCAGAAATTGAAAAGTACTCCAACCAGTTAGAGTGGTTGGAAAATACTTTGCAAGAGGTAGAGAAATAAGGTGATACTAGTTCCATCTTGCAAAATCCAGCCCCACAAGACAGACACTCAAAAAGGCCAAGATAAGAAGGTTCATATTATGCTGAAACCACTACTTAAACCAAATTCAAACTAATGTACAAGAAGAAGCCCAAGCTGAATCCAGTAGTTGAATAAGAAGATACAGTTGAGATTATTGATACAGATGTAATTGTCAAAGATAATGCACCTCCAGTAGTTTTAGAGGAAACTCATCAGCCATCAACCTCTAGTACACAAATCATTCAGAAGCAACACAGTGTAGAGGTATCTTCATCAGGAAAACCAGTGGACAAAGAACAGGACATAATGGAGAATTATAAAGAAATCAAACTCAGGAATGAGGCATTAAAAGCTGTAACTTATGCCCAATATTGGAAACAAAATCCTAGTGACCAAAGCAGGTTACTTTCAGCATTTGATTACAATACTAGGAAGATGCAAATGACCTTCTTGCAACCAATAGTTTAGTCTCCAAAGTCATCAAAAGACTATAGAAAAAAAAAAATTGAAGTCATGGCTAAATATGTTCATCCTATAGACCAAATAGAATTTTGTAAGAAAGCTGGAGAAATTCTAAACTCTACTATGACCAACAAAGCTATGAGTGTACAAAAATTGCGAAAATTCTCTAGAAAACATCAAAGCACAGTTAAAACTAGAGAAGGCTTCCTCACAAGCCAACGATAATAGAATTAAAACACTTGAAGAATTGGTCATAGAGGTAGGATATGATCCCAATAATATCAAAGCACCTGAGGAACTTATCAAAAATATGAATGCAGACATTGCTGCATTGAAGAAGCAGCTGAAATTACCTCCCACAGAGCATCCACGGACTAAGGAAGTTTTGGAGAATGAAGGCCAGAAATATGAAATGATGAATCTCATCATTCAGTTGACATCTCAACTCAAAGAGATGGAGAATGAAATGGATAAATTGGTGCAGGAAAAGAAGGCCATCATGGAAGCAATCCCTGTCACTGCCATTCCTATAGTTATTAAAGTAGTTCCATCTACTTCATCAACTCCAGTGGCAATAACAGTTCTAGTGGCTACAACAATTTCAACTACATCAACAACTACAATAGCAACATATTCAACAACAACATCTCATCCCAATAATGAGGCAGGTAAATTGATTAAAGCCATGCAGGACATGTCAATACAGACTACTTAAATAAATAGACTTAGAGAAAAAATAAAAATTCTAGAGGATGAAAAGAAGTTGATACAAATAATGCATAAATCAGAAACTCAGAAGTCAGATAGATTGACTGACATAATACAGAAGTTAGAGAAGGAATTGATATTGAAATAACCACTTGCCCAAGCAAAGCAAGAACTATGGGCCAATATCATTAACTCTGTTAATGATATTTGTCCTTCCATCCAAGTTATATTTGATTAGAAAGATTTGATCAAGGAAGCTAATGGTTATTCAGAAAGTCAAAGAGGAACTTGGAAAGAAACCAGAAGAGGCCACTGAAATAATAAAGTTTCTTAATTCCAAGGACAAACAAGAATTATAAGAAATTGACATAAGTGACATAATTGAAACAATCCTAGAGGTAAGAAAGGTAATTTCCAAGAGGAACCTGATGACACAACTTGAAGACAAGTGTCAGACTATAGAGTTAGCAATAACTAGATTCATGGTCAAATTTGATGTTTTGAGGCAGAAAGGTCTGCCTAATCCTTTGGTGATCAATGAAAAATTTATGAAGCATGAAGACTATGACAATAAAATTAGAGAAGTGGCCAAAGAACAGTTCAACAATTCCACCATGAAAGGAATTCCTACAGGAAAAGTACTCTATCAGACATTTGAAAATCTCTTTTGCCTCCAGCATGAGGTAAATAATCTCTTTATAAACAAGCCTACTTTGCAAAATACAAAGAGGCTGATGAAATTTACAGGAGAATGATAAAAATCAAATTACCAGATGAAGAGGCTTGGGAAAAGTTATATGATTTACTATGATAGTGAAGAGTAAAACATGTAAAGAGAGCAGTCAAGGTTAAAGTGAAAGGCAAAGTTTAAAGAGCAGTAACTGAGTTGAACGATGAAATCATGTGACAAGGCAGCATAAAGGATACTCAACAGAAAAAAACCAGCCAACGTGAAAGCAACAGTTAGAGAGATAAAGTAGCAAGAGATTAAAAGGAAAACAACAAACCAAATAAGCAGGGACAACTTGCATTAGCTACATAGGTGTCTCTATCTTATTGCATGAAGATATTTTTTATTCCTTGAATAATTCCTTAATCAGTTTTTGGATATTTTGTATTAGTTTTTGTATAAATACTTCATAATTCGAAGTATTGAGTGTGGATTTCTAAACATTTCTTTAGTTGTAATTGATCTAAATACCTAAGGGTTTATTGTACCATTTTCAAGTCAGCATACAGGACAAGTAATAAAGGCATTGCATTACATGATTCATGTGTTTAGCCACTTCAGTGAAGTATCTTTCAATTTTTCATGTTTTTCCTTAAGTATTCGATAAACTTGCATGTTTTCTAATTTAAATGTTATAACAGGAACATTATTGCAGAAATTTTTTAATTATTATTCATTTTAATGTTTTCTTCTAATATCCGGACCTGAGAATCCTTAATTTCTCTCCCATCCTGATTGACCTCTATCACCTTCCTCATTATCCGTTTTAAGGAATCCTTAATTTCTACTTGATCCTGATTGAAAACCACTTCACCATCCAGCCTAAAAGATCTGATTTTGCTCAGTTACCTTGCCCTGTGAACACTTCCTTTAGAAATTTATTCTTCCCTATTTCCTTGATACATTGACTCCATAGCCCAATGGAAAATAGACAGACATATATCCATTTAAATCAGTAATTCCACCACCAAACCAAAATCAAAACCAATCAATCTTACATAACTAGCCTAAAATCAATTAAAAACAACAAAGTTAAATCATAAAGAGAGAGCCCTCTCCAAGCATTAGGAAAGCTATATCCTGATCTCAAAATTAGGTTGATAGTTACCTATAATAATTATTTAAACAAAACATAACAACCCTAGGAATTATTGGAGTGATAACACACTTCTACTTCCATTGTGAATTTAATGGAATCTGACTGGGAGTTCAGGTGGCTCAGAAACAAATCTAATTTATCCCGACCATGGGGCCAAATGACACAAGTATCATCCATGAACCTCTTCAACTTTTTAGGGCGAAATTGAGTTGAGGCTAATGCCTTGGTTTCAAAATATTCCATAAATAATTTAGAAACTATAGGGCAGAGAGGGGAACCCATAGAAACACCACATGCTTTCTTATAGAACTCACTTTAGAAATTGAAGAAAGGTGAGGTGAGGCAGAGGCCAACTAGTTTAGCTATGTTCTGGTCTACGATTCTATTAGTTAGATAAATGGCTCCATGGATGGGGATTTTTTCTAAATAATGATACAATACCAAAAGTTATTAACAACTCCCCGGGTTCCAGCCTAATATCCTTCCACTCTTTGATAAAGGAAGCTAAGTCCTTAACATAGGAATCAGTGAGACCCAAAAGGGGCTTAATTCAGTCCTTAGACACCAACTTAATGATTAAACTACTTAATCTCTTGCTCTAACCAACGCTTACTCAGTTGGCATTCACATAAATCTTTGTAGTGACTTTCACTTCACAAGAGATTCAACTAGCTTTAAAATCTTAAGTCATCCCATTTTCCCTCAAGGATGAAACCAACATGTCCATTTTATTTCTTTAAATGACTAGACATTGGTCCTTATAGCCCCATTATATGCTCATAAAAATTAGCTTCTCCGTAAAGAGATTTTATCTTGCTCTCATACAACCATTAGCCTTGCAAACACTTATTCTATTGGTCCCCATACATATTTATGTGAAATAACACATTCCACATTAATACTTTGGGTTCTCTCATATCAATAACAACATTAACATATTCTTCCAATATCTATTATCACTCTCATGGCCCTACCATGGGCTTTATTTTTTAATTTCAAAGCATGTTCAAGGCCTTACCATTACCCCAATGGCAATTCATATAGGCACTCAATATACTTTTACGTATGCCTTGCATAATTTGATGTGCACATACACATATATCGATATGCACCACTTTTCCCATGTTCCTTTTTTCTTTATATTATAGTACTAACCTAATATGTAGGACTTTACCTTCGTGCTCGTCCAATCAACGATAGTCAACCATACTCTTCAATAATATGGCTCTTGTTTACCGAGAGAGTTTTCTTTTTCACCCTTGCTTCTACGAGTGTCATGTGCCACATTGTCTCCCACCAAGGCGATCAAGAATTGTTAAAATATGCCCCAAAACAAGTCAAGCGAACATGATGATTTGCTTATTAGTTTAGACGATCCATGCATATATACCTAGGAAATTAAATCATCACAAACATGCACATTCTTGATTCATTAAATCACTTCATGTTTCATAATAAACATCATCCCTTATCCTTTCTCTTGGAGGCACCATACCTTAGCCATCCAACTCACCTATCTTAGAACTAGAACCAACACCTTCTAACTCAATCCCTCCATTTTTCATACCCATTGAAAGGACTGTTTATTATCCCTAGCATAACCAGGTTCAACAATTTAGGCCTTTTTACCATTTACTAGACTTCCCATCCTTAAGAGAAAATTTAGTATAACCACATAATCCATCCAAGGATGCAATATTTCAAGAATATTCAAGCATGGACAATGCCATACCACCTTCTCATAAAAAGCTATCCCTTAACCATTCAAAGGAATTCATAACTGTTAAAATAGAGTTGCTAGGTAATATCAAAATTGACCAAGATTCCCGCAAGTCATAACTTTTTCTCCTCCATCAAAGCTCATAAGCATCCCAAATGGTATCCATCCACTGTAATATTCCTAAATTAGCTTGCAGCTAATTGGAATATTAAAGTTTTGTTTTGTCACTTAGATAGGTGAATAAGTGGGGTAGGGAGATCCATAAATCTCTTTATGAAGAGTAAAACCACTTCTCATGTGAAAGTGGATCATATTTTCAGTTTAATAAAGCACCCTAAGGTGTGAATAGGGGTTGGAGCACTTTGACTGGGTCAACTTTTACCAAACCAACAACGCTGTCATGGAGTAGTGGACATTAATGGAGGGACAACACAATTTTAGATGGAGACACATTGCATGGAAGTAGTGTAATTAATGGATGGGGCTTAGGGTTTGGAAGCTCATATCTTATAAAAGGAAGAGGATGGAAGCCATATTGATTATGTTCATGTATATGATATTTCTGAATATATGGTTTGTTTAGACATATAGCTTTCTTCAACTGTTTAGCTAAGATTGCAAGTGTTGTTTAGCACTGGGTGTTCCTGATCGGGAATCCCACCTCTTCCAATGAGAAGCTCTTGCAGGAGTCTTTCACTATACTTCCACTATCAGGCATTTGGCCAAGCTTCAGTCTCATGTACAACACAGTTCTGTTTAGAGTTGGGTTGTGTTGTGTTGCAGGGGTGTAGCAGTGGAGGAGATAGATCTCCAATTTCTGAGCTAGTTTTCTATTAGAGGGATCATCCTTTCATCCAGAAGCTTGTGAGGAAGTTCTTAGAGCTTCATTACATATTTTGGCACCAAGCCAAGTAGCAGTCATTAGCTACAACACAATTTCCCTCAAGGACTATGTTATTTTGGAGAGCAACTGCAACAATGGGTTTATTCCCCTATTTGGAGTGTTTGGGTTTCCTGTGTGGGGATCAACCCTTCATTTAGGAGATATGTTGGAGGAGGATCAACCATCTTTTATATCAGATCATCTGTCTCCCATCAGTGATTCAGTTGCAAAGATTATTCATCCTTAGGGCTAAATTTGCTATATTTTGTATAGTGTGTATTTTCAGAAACCTTTCCTAGTTTGTCCTGGAAATCTGTTTTGGAGCATGGATCTCTAGCCTTAGCATTTTCAGAGCATTATATCAGTAGAAATATATTTTTATATCTTTCAGCTACTATTCTCTCTTAGACAACACAATTTTCTGCATTCCTGTATTTCATGTATTAACAACATTTTAGATCTAGGTGTATGCTTTCATGGGAGGCTTGTTTGCCCAACTTGAGTGATATTTTCCTCAAGATCTTGTACCTATTTTGCTATTATATTCATATTGAAATGGATGTACTATTGTCTCATGCTTTGATCTATTTATATTTCTGCATATTTCCAGTTTTATGCACTCTATTCCTGATTTTCCCATTTGGGGATATTACAGTGGTATCAGAGCATAATCTTGGCTCATCCTATGTACTTCAGCCATTATGTCATCTAAGGATGATTCTCATAGAAAGGAGAAGATCTACAGAAGATATGAAGGCAAAACTTCATTATCAGGAGGGAAGGAGTTCTCAAAACTTCTTCTTCAAACTATGTAGGGAATTAACATAGACATCAAAGAAATGAGAATGGAGAATTCTCCAAGAGGGTTTGTACATGAATAAAGCTCCATATTTTCACATTTTTGGTGTGAGCATTCAGCTATACCATCATATCTACAATTCTCTAGCATGCCTATGTTCATAGAAAGAGATATGGAGGAAGTAGATGTACCAAAGGAGGAGTCTCTTGGTGACTATCTTCAAAAGTATGAATCTCAATCTTAGAGGTTCAAAGATCATCTAAACTTCCAAGGGTTTTGCAAGATCAAGGAGGATAGAAGACCTAGAAAACACAATAGAGGCAAGAGGTGCAAGCAACATGATGTGGGTAGATTCTTTCTATCTACTTTTGATGGGTCACCTAAATGCACAACTAGGGCTTGGGTGAAGGAGATAGACACCTATTTGCAGCAGCACCAAGTTTCAGAAGAAGAAGCCATTAGAGTAGCAATGCTGCATCTTGAAGGTAAGGCTTATGCCTAGTGGTTTATGAAACTTCCACCTTGAATCATGTAAATGTATCTACTTATGAAAATTTCAGTAGGAGGTTAGTGAAAAGATTTGATGTAAAACATTCTAAAACTTCCTTGGTTGAGCTAGCCAAGCCTAAACAAACAAAACCTTTGCATTAGTTGGAAGGATCCATAAGCCCAACTCCATTCCAGAATGCTATTGAGGGGGTTAAAAACTTACAGAATACCTTGCTAGATGCAAGATCCCCATTTCAAAAAGAGCTCTCTTCTCAAAAGGAAGACATGGAGATCTCTTTTTCAAAACAAGATATAAACAAAGAGCCTTTTAATGATGATAAGGAAACCTCCATTCATGATGAAGGGGAAGAGAAGGTAAGAGGTAACAACGCTATCACAACAAGAGCAGATCTAGTACCTCATGAAGAGAAATATGGAGCAATTTCTCCAAAGAGAGGAATTCTTGTACCCTTGCAAGGAGTTCCAAAGAATCTCACATGTGGAGATCCGAGCACAGTCCATGAGCAACATGTGCCCTTATTGATAGATTGTGAGATCTTGAAGATGAAAGAAGAAGATAGGGAGGAGGACCAACATCATATGATTAGGAGCACACACCCCTCTCTATTTCAGATGGTTGATGCATAGAAGAGGCAGGATTATTTGCGTAGTCAGAACATGGACAAATTATTCCACTCACATATACAACCTGCTTTAGGCCTTGATGTTTCATTACATGGAGGCATTCCACCAGGGAGATCCCCTGGTTGGAAGATAAACAAAGAATTCTCTCAACATGGTGTAGCATTGATATATTTGGCTAAGGAAGGAGCCTTGGAAGGAGTTAGCATAGCGCATGGAACCTTTGGTGGGTTCAAAGGAGGGATGAGCAATTTTTTGATATGGACATTGCCATCTCCCACTTAGCTATTTGCGCTGAAAGATGATGATTCAAGAATCTATGATGACACAAGCATGGGGTCAAAGGGCTACTCCATCTTCTTGGGGCATCAAATGATGCTTCCACACATGAGGCAGATTTCTGAATATGACAAGAGGTTATTAACACTCTTGCATGCATTGGCAAAACTATGTAAGTTTTGGATGGGAAATACCTTCCAAGAGGAGGTTGACCTCCATGTACTTCAATCTTGTCTCGGGCAAGATCAGCTGCAAGGGAGGTAGAAAAAGTGGGCTAACAGTACTCCAACATGTGACTTTGGCATTGAGCATGTAAAAGAGGAGAGTTATGATGAGACAGATGCTTCATTCAGATTTCTACAACACTGTCATTGTTGCGAAGCCTAGATCCATATTGGGAGTCCCGACTATTGGTGGAATATTCCAAGAACCTCTTCACATGTAAGGTTCTTGATGGGAAAGTGATAGATGGGAGGTATAGAGTGGTTGATGGAGTCATTTATTTCCATGACCAGATCTACTTGACTAGAGACTCCAAGCTCAAGAAGGATATTCTACATGTAGCATATGAGGCACTCTCTTCAAGTCATGTAGATTTCATTGAGTCTTATCACACCATCATGGAGGGATTCTATTGGGAGGATCTCAAAGAAGATGTGCACCAACATATCAAGAGATATGTAGCCTGTTTGATGTATGAGGAGGAAAGCAACCACCTTGCAAGGTTGTTACAATCATTTCCCCTTTTGATGGAGAAATGGGAAGGTTAATCTATGGACCTCTTCACCAAATTATCTACAATATATGGTAAATATTGTGTTTTGATGCTTATTTATCAACTAACAATGTATGTGCATTCCTTTACCACACAATTGCAACACATTCCTCCACAAGAGAGCAAACCTCTCTTTGGATTTCATGGTCCTTTTGGGACTACTTTCAGTGATGAGGGTGACCACCTTATAGAGGACTTTGGGCAAGACATGTTTTTCTTGGTTCATATTCAGCCAACACCTAATTCCCTCTACTATTTTCAACCTTTTGAGAAGCTTATGGAAGCAAGCAAGTGGTTGGATGGCCACTTATCATATCACGTTTGGAGACAACAAGAAGCAGAACAACGCTGGTCTCACTTGAGGGTTATTGTCACCATCCAGTGTGTCATATGACACTTAGTCCATGTTTCTTTTGGAGCCCATATGGTGATGACACTCTATCCACTATATGCAGGGAAGATTGGGCAAGAAATGTTCCTAGAACCAAGGAGTGGGGTATTGAGATTCCAAGTATATTTTGGCTTCATGAGGACTATATTATTATAGCCCAAGACTGGCATCTCCAAATTTATCATAAATGGAGAGAGAGACATCGTAAGTTGAATAATTTTATCTCTCATTTTCAACCATGCAGCCCCTATACATTGCAGAAGCAGGGGATTGGTGTTTGTTCCTATGAGCTGCCAAGGATGGCTCATTTTGTTTGGATGATAGCATGGAGATTGGAGTTTCTTATTGGGATTGAAACACCCAACATTTACCATCTCTCATGCCTTAAGGAGGCCAATGGACAACATATAACCCTTTCCATATATCTCCCACTTTTCATGATGATAGCTATTTGGTTTATCCACCAAAGGAAAATTTGTATCCTTGGGAGGGGACATATCCATTGGATATTTTGTTGTATCCTTGCAGTTGCTTGAGGACAAGCAACATTTTGGAGGGGAGGACTATAATATTCCTAAATTAACTTGCAGCTAATTGGAATATTAAAGTTTTGTTTTATCACTTAGATAGGTGAATAAGTGGGGTAGGGAGACCCATAAATCTCTTTATTAAGAATAAAACCACTTCTCATGTGAAAGTGGACCATATTTTCAGTTTAATAAAGAACCCTAAGGTGTGAATAGGGGCTGGAGCACTTTTACTGGGTCAACTTTTACCAAATCAACAACGCTTTCATGGAGGTGTGGACATTAATGGAGGGACAACACGGTTTTAGATGGAGACATATTGCATGGAAGTAGTGTCATTAATGAATGGGGCTTAGGGTTTGGAAGCTCATACCTTATAAAAGGAAGAGGATGACAACCATATTGATTATGTTGATGTATATGATATTTCTGAATATATGGTTTGTTTAGACATATAGCTTTCTTCAGCTGTTTAGCTAAGATTGCAAGTGCTTTTTAGCACTGGGTGTTCCTGATCGGGAATCCCACCTCTTCCATTGAGAAGCTCTTGTAGGAGTCTTTCACTATACTTCCAATATCAGGCATTTATCCAAGCTTCAGTCTCATGTACAATGCAGTTTTGTTTAGAGTTGGGTTGTGTTGTAGGGGTGTAGCAGTGGAGGAGAGAGATCTCCAATTTCTGAGCTAGTTTTCCATTGGAGGGATCATCCTTTCATCCGGAAGCTTGCGAGGAATTTCTCAGGGCTTCATTGCATATTTTGGCACCAGGCCAAGTAGTAGTCATTAGCTACAACGCAGTTTCCCTCAAGGACTACGTTATTTTGGAGAGCAGCTGCAATAGTGGGTTTATTGCCATATTTGGGGTGTTTGGGTTTCCTGTGTGGGGATCAACCCTTCATTTAGGAGATCTATTGGAGGAGGATTAACCATATTGTATATCAGATCAACCATCTCCCATCAGTGATTCATTTTCATAGATTATTTATCCCTAGGGCCAAATCTGCTATATTTTGTATAGTTTGTATTTCCAGAAACCTTTCCTAGGTTGTCTTGGAAATCTGTTTTGGAGCATGGATCTATAGCCTTAGAATTTTTGGAGCATTATATCAGCAGAAATATATTTTTGTATCTTTTAGTTGCTATTCTCTCTTAGACAACACAGTTTTCTGCATTCCTGTATTTCATGTATTAACAACATTTTAGATCTAGGTGTATGCTTTCATGGGAGGCTTGTTTGCCCAACTTGAGTGATCTTTTCCTTAATATCTTGTACCTATTTTGCTATTATATTAATAATGTAATGGATCTATTGTTGTCTCATGCTTTGATCTATTTATATTTCTGCATATTTCCAGATTTATGCACTCTATTCCCGCTTTTCCCATTTGGGGATATTACATCCACGTATAACTATATCTCAATAATGCATTTCATCATTATCTTAACTCATTGCTTGAAATCATGCCAATATACCTTCCATCATTGCTTTCACCGGTAATCCTAATTATTTCATACATCCATATCCATATGTGTTCATCATCTATGCAAATGCATTCACTTCACTTTTCATGCTTAATCTTTGTTTTTCGTGATTAGCATCAATCACAAGATCACCACTCTTTTAATTGGCTTTCCTTGAGGCATATCTTTCCAAAGCACGACTCTCCTTTCCAAAGAAGCACTCTTTATTTTACATAGTTGCTCAAATTCAAACAACATAACTTTTTAACAAAGGTCATATCCTGGTAGCACTATGCTACCAGATATAATCAACAAGCTCTCTGTCTTTCTCCATATTCATCTCTATTGTTAGTATGAATCTTAATCACAAGCGTACGAAAAAAAACCACTTTAGTTGTGCATAACAAACAACCCTAACAACAAATATGGTTTCCAATATCTTCAGATCTGCAATTAGATGATCAAGATAAATGCTGCAAAAATCTAGATCTATGCATTAAAAGACATTAAACAGTAAATAAAAACGAGATTTACTCCATGCATCTAATAGACAAGACAATAATATGTTGAATGAATTTTATATTAAGGGCACCTGGGAGGAAAACATAGAAGGATGTTACCAGTTCTCCTCAATGGGATGAGTTCTTGTAAGTCCTCATTACTTCAGATCTAAAATTCCTCTCTCTTGATGGTGTAGAAAATCCACAGAAAAATGGAACTCAAAGGGAGCTCATAAGAAAAAAGATAGAAAAATATGACAATGATGGTGGATCAAAGTCAGACCAAAAGTATAGATCCAGAGTGATCTTTAGGCAACAAAAGGTGATGAATGAATGGAAAAACCCTTCTATTTATAACAAAATATTGAGTTAGTCTAGATATTGGTGCATAATTAAAATATTATTAACCAAATCAAGATCCAACTTTTATGGAATATTTTATTATATTTGTTGGAGGGAAAAGGAATTTGACTTGGGTCAAATCCCTTTATTTGTAAATAATAAATAAATAAATGATTTATTTATCATTTTAAGGACGTGGTTGAGTAATAATTAAATAAATAATGATTTATTTAACTATTTATGAGTGATTTAGTCAAATTTAACAAGGAATATTATTTAAATAAGGTTTAAATAATTATTCCTAAAAAATAATAAGATAATAATAATTTATCTAATTAATTTTCCTATTTTGGGTTAAATATGACCAAGAGTATTAATTAAACTACTGTTTAACTAGTTATTCCTTGAGGAAAATCAAACAAATGTGGATTTATTTAATATTCTCTCATGGGGTTTCCTGTTTAGACCATAAACAACTTAATAAAGGTGTTTTACTAAGTTATTTTTCATAGTGAAAGCAATTTTACTTAGGGTAAAATTGGTCTTACATGGTGTACTTAGGTCCATCTAATAGTAACAGGTTATATGACCAAAAAATGGTGTAACAGATTTCCCCCCAACGTGCAAGCGTTAGGAGCTAATTGTATGACCGAAGTACGTTGTAAGAACTCAATCACTAGACACCGAAGGGGAAGTCAAAGAGAGAGAAATATAAGGTAGACCGAAGTGCTAAAGGACTAGACCCTGAGGAGGCAAGACTTACAGGTGTGACAATTTTATTTTATGAGAGAGTACCTGTGCTATAGGTGGCGGGGGAGGCATGCCTATGCCCATCAAGACAAAGTACAAAGAATAGTGCGTCCATTAAACAAGGGACTGAACAATATAGTACATGCTGGCATAAACATGAGCCAGGTAAAAATATGATAGTTAATCCCACATACATAATGTGCCTGGGATAACAGCCAGGACTTATACAATAATATTTGAGTACATGAGATACAAATACAACCCAAATGCCCCTGTAAATAGGAAAGGGCTCTGAAAATCTGACTGATACATGCAAACAAAAAGGCACTGCAAGCGGCTGAGGCCGACATCATCAAATATATGGAGCTGCATCAAAGTCTGTAACGAAGAGGTCATCCGGGCATGTGGGGGCTACCTGTAGGGCCACCCCTTCATGAGGGCTGAAACATCTCACACACACCCGGGAAACACTGGTATCATCTGCTGCATCACTGAACCATAAAGTATATGGATCTCAATCATGCAGAAAGGAGATGGAGTTGAGAAACAATCAAGTCAAAGGGCAATAAGGAGTCCCTTTTCCTGATCCGAGGCACCGAACAAGAGTGGAAGTTGGAACCGAGGTACACCACCCTCTAGACCTGTCTTCTGGAATGAATGATCTGATGTTGACAGAAGGAGGTCCACCATAGGTGAGGCAATAAGGGATCCTCAACTAAGGCACGAGAGAAAATAGTAGAGCGACTGACAGACTGACACCAGGGATGATGATGAAATGGGGGGTACTGAGTAGCGGACAGACGACTTCCCTTGTTAGAGCATAAAGGGCATGGATGATTTGGTAGCGACTGACACAATATCATGAGGGATAGGGGACAGTAGGACTGAAGGCCATAATGGGTGATACGAGAGAGGAACTAAGCAATGAAGGATGGAGGACTATAGCGGGATACAAAGGGACTCTGGATAGACTCCATGAATGCGATGATGACTCAAATCGGATGCTCTAAACAAGGGTGACTCGATGATGCTGCCACACAGAGAAAGTCTGGTGGGGAACATAAAACATGAGTACATGATGGTTACTCATGACAAAAATCCACACGAGCATGGACAAGTATGAAGGAAAAGTGATGCCCCAAGTACAAGTGTTGCAAGTGAAGAAATTCGATTTTGAGGAGTGGTGAAGTGACCCTTCTTGGACAAAATGTGTCATGGTGAAGTATCAAATCACGAAAAACTAATAGATACCCATTTGAGGGATCAGTGAGAGCTTTCCAACGGTACAGACGTTTTATCAAACTGAGCTGTGGTTTGGCCGCATCAGGTGAAAGAAAAATTAGGGGTTTATCTTTTAATAAGGCATTTTCCCTCCAAATTCACTCATTCTCCAGTGGAGCTGTGGTGAATGTAGAGAGGAGGGAAGGCCCTAAATCTTGCGGCGAATGTAGCGGACAAACCGACCATTGGAATCGAGATCCGTAAGTTGCAGGTAAGAGGCCTAATCCTACTCTTTCATTTTAGTGGATTGAAAGTTTAGTTTAGGCAACCAAAACTCATTAACAGGCCAGGTCACACTTTTTGGGGTCTGTTCTGTGACCCAGGTAGCAGGTACTGGGCAGAAAACTGCGACCTGTCCCAGGAAATGACTTGAAAAGTGTGACCTGTTAGAGAAAGGGGGTTTCAGTGCTATTTTTGGCTGAGATCTGGGATTTTTCTGGTTGAGGGGCATAGGTGCCCCCAAGCATGTTATGGTCATGCCAAAATGTATTTAGAAAAGGGGTATCTAAACACATTTAAATGATGTGGTGTGCCATTTGTTTTCGTTATGGTTATGCAATTCAAGAAAGGGAATGGAGGATTACCAATCTCTTTTGGTACTGCATATATGAAGCAAATGGACTAAGTTTTTGGGTTGTCATACGTGGTGTCACTATCCCAAAGAGTGGATTTGGAGATAGTGAACTAGTGCTCTCCTAGAAAGCCCAGAGGTTGGTCAACAAAAATGTCGAAGGGATTGGGTTGTTGATGTAAGATGAAGGAATGATGAGGGGTATCATCCCTAGAGTGATCTGAAGTGATATGAGACTCTATAGGTTCTTCTAAACATGGAAGAATGATGGTACTAGATTCAACACAACCATATACACTAGGAGAGTTGTGGATAATTGCTTCACCCGGTCTCTCGAATATGGGTGCTCCCTTACCCAAACATTGGGTGTCAATATAATGGCCACAAGGTGTATGTGGTTCAAATGCATGGGTTCGATATAAGGGGGGATAGATAAAGTCAGGGGTGGTGACTACTTCCACAATTTCGTCATCGTAATAGAAGATGGGGTGACTGGTGTGATGCGGCGAAGCTACCTGACTCATCATCATGAGAAGAGAGGTTCACATGCACATCATCATAAGGGGTGACGGAAGAACAAGTAGATGAAGGATCCACTAATGTTGAGCCCAAGGTGATCGTTGAAGGGAGGTTAGGCGAAACATAAGGGGAAGGCCCAGGGGGGTCTTCCATCGAGGATCTCATAGATGATGACAGGTAGTGGGCAGTGGCCGAAGACTCTGTCATTTTGACATCTAGAGGGGGAATTTCTAGGGGAGTCAATGTGTCCTCTGGTTCTGCTGAAGAAAAATGCACAAATTAGGGAGCGGTGGACTCGTTGCGCTTGGCCTCGAATTGGCAAACTTCCGCTAGAGAGGTGCGGAAGTCCTCGAGGCAGGGACAGAGGTGGGTATAATGGCCATGGAGATCACACAAAGCACAGGGGTGGTTGGAGTGAATAGTCTTGGAGTTCGTGGCTATAGTTGAGGAAGGAACAGATGTTTCCGGGATCGTAGACTTAGGGAACACGACATTAACCATGGGCTTGAGATGAGGCAACTCCAGACAAATATGGGTGGCATGACGTACAACATCACACAAAGCACAATGGATGGTACGCTTTGGAGGCAGAGGAGGGGCAGGATTTGTTGGGGTAGCCTTGTCTTTTGATACCCTATTGCGAGCTTTGCCCTTCTTACCCGAAGTGGTTGCAACAGGAGAAGGTTCGTGTTGAGGTGGCTGAGGCACTGTAGCAGCGGGAGAAGTCATAGGGACCGGTTGAACCGGGGTCAAAGAAAGATAAGGTTTGGGTTGACTAGGTGGGGTAGCGGCTGGAGGATCAAGGTACTAGACGGGAATCCCAAGGGTCAGGTCATGAAGAGAGAGGGTAGCCATGATAGGTACCATGTATACTCCTGGAGGGGGAGCTAGGAATGGTATTTGACCGAAGCGGTAATGGCCAAGCGCGATGACTCCAAGATGGTTAAGGCCTGGAGGAACCATTCCAGGAGGGTAAAGAGGCTCATGGATACCAGCTGTAGGTGAAGGGCCAGGAGGAGGAAGTACATAAGGTTGAATCGAAGGGATAGGAGTAGGTTGCGGAGGTTGAGGAGGCTGCTGAATAATCAAAGCGGGCCGCTTGAGGGCAGCTTGAGATGATTGCATCATGAAAACATTCGATCAGCAGGGATCAGAGACAGGAGGAGGAAGACTAGGGAATGTACCAAGCAATGAGGAGTCTTTATAGACTCCGGGTGCCAGACACTGGTCAAAGGATCGACGGTTTGCTTATTGGCCACCGAAGAGATGATGGACTTAGGGGAGGTCTGAGACTTAGGTTCGTAATATGTCAACTGGTCAATGGTGACTATCTTTCCATTATGAGGGAAGGAAATTTTGTGGTGAACCGCAGATGGGACAACATACATCGCATAGGTGTAGCTACGACCCAATAGAATGTTGTAATCTAAGGGGGCATATATGACTTCTACGTCAACGCAAACAATCTTGCCCGCAAGAGTAATATGACAGTTGCAGAATAGGCCAATGGGCTGGGAGGCATGGCCATCCCACGCTCGGAGAGTGATCGTGGAAGGAGCCAACTTAGGTGATCTGATTTTCTTTCAAACCGAAGCAGACATCACACAGGTGGATGCCCCCTCATCAATGATGCACCGGGAAACGTTGGCGTTCTAGCTCTTGACTGGGATTTGGAAGGCGACGGAAGCAGGGAGAGGAGGATGTTCTGACCGGTCAACATCAAAGACAATCAATCGATCATCAGAAGGATCTACAATGCCCATGGCAGATAGTAGAGCTTTTCGTTGTGAAGGGCATGACTGGAGGAGTTCCAGAGTTGAAATGGCAGCAGGAGATTGTGCCAAATCATCTACTATGATATAAAAATGGGCAGCTTTGCCAGAAGTATCATTTTAGTGTAGTGTTCCCTTAGGGATCTTGGTATGAACCTCTGCCTTAGGTTGAGGGATCTACAAGGGACCATTAGGTGTCGAAAGAGGCTCTATAGGGACCGAAGGAGGTGGCTCGGGGACAGACGTAGTGGGAGGCTTGTTGTACTGATGGGCCGAGTCTGAAGATTTATGTCTATGGTTAGAGGTTGATCAGAATTCATCATGAGAATTTGGTAATCGGGGGTACCAGATGGAAGAGGTTGAGTGGCCACCTGACTTTCAGGTGATTGGGTAGCCACAAATCCTTGCTGAGGGAAAGGATTAGTAAACACAGCCAGCTGACTAGGCGCAACACTGGGAGGGACGGAAGGGGAGGCTTTCTATCCTCGCAATGTTGCTTGAGACTTCCACATCTGCTTCATCTGTGGTAAAAGAGGAAAATCATGCATGTAATGACCATAAAAACCACAACAAGAACAAGGCTTGCTCGTGCGAACAAGCCTGTCCTTCTTGGGCCGAGTGCCCTATTTCTGGTTAGCAGTGTTAGGAGCATTATTTTGAGGATTAGGTCAGGATTACCGGGAGAAGATTGATTTTGAGTGCCTTTCCTCTTCTTTTTAGAGGGAGGAGGATTAGTCGCGCCCTGCTGTGCATACAGAGGGGGCGGTGGTTGCTGTTGCAGGGGTTGAGAAGGCAAGGGGGCAGAGGTACTAATGCTGGAGGAGCTGGAGCACCAGGCTACGGATATGGATAATAAGGAGGTTTGGTAATAGTGTGGTAAACAGGAGGATGGGCAAAAGGAGGAGGCATGCTGTATCCTGGATACATGCTATCGGGAGGGGGAAAAGTGGAGGAGGTGCTAGCCCCCTGCTGAGGAAAACCATAGCCCATGGGAGGTTGAGTGCATGGATGAGAGAGAGCTCCAATTATACCATCGGCGACATGAGATGCCCTCGGTGCGTTGGCACCATCGGGTCTAGGAAGATCAGGTAGAACGGTATAAACATAACCTGACTGAGCGCAGATCAGGTCATATTTTAGCGCAATTTGGAGAGCAGCTTCTTCGGTTTGAGGGAAATGTGATGCAACATCTTTGCCTATAGCAGGAAAGAGAGATCTAAGGAACCAGTCTATGTAGACATGGTCTTCGAAGGTAGGGGCTCTACATAGGCTCTTTCTTCTCCGTCATTCCTGGACATGATCAGATAGGTGGGTCGCAGACGATTGACGGAAAGAAGTCAAAAGTTCGGTACCAGTGTCATAATGAAGGGGAAGCTGGAATAAGACATAAAATCCCAAGAAAGAGTCGCAAAGGTGGTATGAGAGGATGAGGCCTGATCAACATACCACTTAGAAGCTTCACCTGTAAGCGTACGTTGGAACAACCAAAGACGGACAAAGTCATCGGTAATGGATTTAGACGAACACGACATGTGGAAAGATCTAACATGATTTGTAGGATCTTCTCCAGCAAGATCTTCAAACTTGGGGATGTTCGAAGGGAGCTTGGTCGGCATAGTAGGCCAACTAGCGTCATGGTGTATAGGGTCATTGATCAACTGGTTAAAAACAGGAAGACTGAGGCCTGCCATATAGGGGAGCAAGGGAGCAGCCGGAGTAGTTCATGTTGCGGTCCCACTAGTAGTATTCCCAGCATTAGGGTCGGGGATACCACCAGCGTTAGGTCTTGAACCAGACATAGTGAAGGTGACAGGAGGAGAACCAGGGGTGGAACCAGAAGGAGAACCCAATGAACCAGAAGAGGAGTCAGAGTGCAGATTCGGTGGAGGACTAAGTTGAATCCTACGCGGAGGAGTAAGTATTCCTATTGGAAACTGAGGATGAAGGCCAAGAAGTCTCCGGGATAAATGCCTTGGTAGCGCAATGACGACGACACAAACAAAACATAAGGGGAAGAGAGACCAATAAGGGCGGAAAGGTGCAGGATCAACTGATTACAATGTCAAAACAAGGGCAGAGAGGTGTAGGATCAATTGATTTCAATGTTAAAGTCTTTGCTTGGCGGTGTTAACCAAGCTCTTCTTCACTTAGGGTGTGTGTGTAAAAGTGTGTAAATTTTATTTTTTAAACCTAGATGCTTGTAGAGGAAAAGAAAAAGTGTGCTGTATAAATGTAGATAAACCTGAAAATAACAGTATATGAAACTGAAATAACAGAAAATAAACAACTAATAATGCAATAATCTGAACCCAAGGAGGCGGGCCTCTCAACAAGTAGTCTGTAGGTGGGCAAAAAACTAGTCAAAACACACCAAAATAGCTAATAGATCTAAGGTCAGGAGGGACAGGGATCTAAAGGTCATATTTGTTGGAAATTGGTGTAGAAAAACAACAACAAATCAGAGGAAAGATTGCTGTGAATGAGGTGGCGAAAGGCTATATCTTGGAGGGAAGCAGAGGGGACCCTAGAGGAAAACCGAAACAAAACTAAATGAGGTGATTTGGATGGATAAATAGCCAATATGAAGCGCATATGAAGGTGAGGTATCAGATCTGAAAAATGGCTGAACACTTTGAAAATTTCAGACAACCTGCAACAGCTAAATCTCTTCCAAAAAGTGTGGAGGGTACTGAAGCCCTAGGGGGCTAGGTTCCCACTTAGATGAGTAAAACACAGCAAGTACAAGTCCAAAATGGGTGGAGACAGAGGTCAGACAACCTTGAACAGAGGCCCAAACAAACCCATAAAACTTTCAGAAAAACTCCCACAAAAAGTCCAGGTCACAGTTTCTGACCTGTTTCTTGCTGAGGTCGTAGTTTTTGGGTAGATATTCGCGTCCTGAATCTCTAGGTCGCGGTTTAGGGCAAAAAAGTGAGACTTGCACTTCCGGCGTTCTCGGGATTAGGTTTCAGCAAATGTGTCGTCTCAGCTGTGGCTGATGTCGGTCACCTACGCAATAGGTCTGAAAATACACAGAAGTTAGAATTTTTAATGTTTTATGGTTTTATAGGTTAAAAACAACATCAATAAAAGAAAAACAAGATGCTAAAGAGAAATCCTAGGGTTTGAAGCAGCTGGATATGCAGGTATCAGAAAAACGACAATGGTCATAATCGTAAATCTCCAGTGGAGTCGCCAGTTGTTAGTATGAATCTTAATTGTAAGCGTACGAAAAAAAAAACCACTTTAGCTGTGCATAACAAACATCCCTAACAATAAATATGGATTCTAATATCTTCAGATCTGGAATTAGGTGATCAAGATAAATGCTTCAAAAATCTAGATCTATGCATTAAAAGACATTAAGCAGTAAATAAAAATGAGATTTATTCCATGCATCCAATAGACAAGACAAGAATATGCTGAATGCATTTTATATTAAGGGCACCTGGGAGGAAAACATACAAGGATGTTACCAGTTCTCCTCAATGGGATGGGTTATTGTAAGTCTTCAGCACTTCAGATCTAAAATTACTCTCTCTTGATGATGTAGAAAACCGAGACAAAAATAGAACTCAAAGGGAGCCCACAAGCAAAAAGATAGAAAAATATGACAATGATGGTGGATCAAAGTCAGACCAAAAGTATAGATCCAGAGAGATCTTTAGGCAACAAAAGGTGATGAATGAAAGGAAAAACCCTTCTATTTATAACAAAATATTGAATTAGTCTCGATATTGGTGCATAATTAAAATATTATTAACCAAATCAAGATCCAACTTTTATGGAATATTTTATTATTTTTGTTGGAGGGAAAAGGAATTTGACTTGGGTAAAATCCCTTTATTTGTAAATAATAAATAAATAAATGATTTATTTATCATTTTATGGATGCGGTTGAGTAATAATTAAATAAATAATGATTTATTTAACTATTTATGAGTGATTTAGTCAAATTTAACAAGGAATATTATTTAAATAGGGTTTAAATAATTATTCCTAAAAAATAATAAGATAAATAATAATTTATCTAATTAATTTTCTTGTTTTGGGTTAAGTATGACCAGGAATATTAATTAAATCGCTGTTTAACTAATTATTCCTTGAGGAAAATCAAACAAATGTAGATTTATTTAATATTCCCTCATGGGATTTATTGTTTAGACCATAAACAACTTAATAAAGGTGTTTTACTAAGTTATTTTTCATAGTGAAAGCAATTTTACTTAGGGTAAAATTGGTCTTACATGGTGTACTTAGGCCCATCTAATAGTAATAGGTTAGATGACCAAAAAATGGTGTAACATATAAGGTATGTATCTAACCCTTTAAGCTTAATATTTGAACCAAAAATTTGCTACCAATTTGTATCACACCCCATTTATTAAAAAATATTAATTTTATATATAACCAATTTTAAGATAAAGAAGGACAATATACAAAACTTGATTCACAATTTCTTTGTTATGGTCTCATTGTTCTATTTAAGTCCCAACCTTTAGTATACCTTACGGAGACGGGGTTATAAAAATTCATCTTCTTCTAATCACCTTAAACTTATTTTCTAATATCACCACAATCTTATGCTTATTGAGAGCTTTCCAACAATGTAACTTTCATCCAATTTTGAGCTCTAGACACAAAGTTATGGCCATCATAAGATTTACTTTTCTTAGTTCCAAGACAACATCTATACCATTGATGTGTGGCAATCCTTTTCCCATGTTACCATCGTATATTTCCATTTCATATAACACATGGTATGTTGCACCACATGTCACCATTTTACTGTGCCACATTAGTAATCCAACATGTGGCATGCTAGGTCAACATTCAGAGTTGGGTTACTATTTTTCCGTCGCTACAACTTTTCTCCATCCTTTTAGATTCCCGAATTGTAGACCTTTCAAGATTTTCGCTCCAATCAACTAGATAACCTTCCAAATATTCAAATATTCACATATCTAGAACATCTAGATCTTGAAAAACATAGAAAGCCTATTTTACCAAATTTGTATATCTCAGACTCCAAATCTCCATGTTGACATGCCATGACAAGTGTAACATCAAATACCATGTTGAATCTTCCACACTATTTTTCCATGTTAGTGTGACATGCTAGCATGCCACATTGGCATGACAGGTTAGACTTGTCACATCAACATGACACTTCAATGTGCCACATCAACATGCCACATCAACAACCACATCAATAGACTTATCAACATGCTACATTAACAACCGCATCAACATGCCACATCATTAACATTCATCCACCTACATGACTTGGGGTTTTGCTCCATGTAAGTTCCACATCACCAACACATGGTCTATCTAGCCATCATCTAGATCTTGGATTTTCGAAAGTATGTAGTTTAAGGAAGTTCTAGATTCCTATACTTTTGAATATGTATTTCGTTAGATGATGGAAGGAATCTTAGAAATTGAAAAAATGGGCAATTTTTTGGATTTCAAATATTCTCAATATTCATATTCAATCTGGTGATGCGAAAATTCCCGATAACTGAGAAGAAATGGTGAATTTCTTGATTCTAGATCTTCCAAATATTTCGATTCTATCATATGTTGGGGAAATTCCCAGTATTTGATGGAAAAGTAATTATTGGGCTTTGAAAGGGCCCATAAGTTTGTATATCTATATAAAGTTATCTAAAACATGTGTTCATTATTTAAATCCGCCTTTCATCCCTTTCCACTAATTCCATGGTTACAAACTTCCTTTGTCTAGCCCAAAGAGAGTTAACACTGGAAAATCGTACAAGCAAAAGACATTAGAAAATGTCAAGAAGAAGGTACAAATAAGGATTTACAGGGAATGAATACATTACAGGAGCTGAAAAATTTAACTTTTCCTAAGGTCAAGCATGCAAATTTATTGAACTGCACACAGGAAACATTGACCCCAAGCGATCTTTGTGGCTTTTTCTTCGATGGCCGCGAAGATCATCGTGACTATCCCTCAAAGAGCCGCATGGTTCTGAGTATGCAGAAAGTCACCATTTGGGACCACTTGGCACACTTGGAGAAAAATATTCTCACTCAAGCTAGCTAAGTACAGTCACCTTAGAGCCACCTTGAGGCATTAGTGTAGTACACAAAAGAATCATCCTCCCACTCTTGTGTCAACATCCATCTTGTACCAAGAGAGAGAGTGAAAATTTGAAATTTGTATATAAAATACAGCCATGGGAAGAGAAAAATGAGAACACATTGTTATGCTAGCCAAATTTCTTGAGAGAAAACCATTTGTCCAGCAGCAAGAGGATTGGAAGGATTCAGTTGTTGGCCATCCAACACCTCAATCCAAGAGAGAATAAGTTGATTAAGTGTCCATCAATCTACCATCCTTTGAGAGGGGAGAGAAGCTTGCTGAAAGCTTGAGGGGAAGAGACCCCCTTGTCTTGGATATTAGAGCTCAATAGCTCTAAGGATCCATTGCAAGTGTTTTAGCATCCTATTCTCTTGTATGACCAACACCTAATAAAGGGAGAGAGTTCTCCATTTGAGTTATTATTGTGTTTTCTCAATTGAGCTTGTTATTGTAGATGTTATTTTGTTTTTAATTCTTCATTAATGTAGCATGCTATGTTTTTACTTAGTTTACCACATGTTATTTTGTTCCACTAACGATTTAACAAACCAATTGACCTGTGAATTTCTTGTAGGAAAGCAACCTCCCTATTAAGCACAGTGTATTTTGTTTGCTCATGTGTCAAATACACTACAACAGGAATGACGACTCCACTGGATTCTTTCTTTTGAGCTAATGGTTGTTGTTGCAAGTCCTCTCTCCTGCTCAGACTTGCTGCAAGATCACTCTTGCTTCCTCTCAACACTTTTTAGTCACCCTCAGTGAGAAATTTGGCTTATAGAAGGGGAGTTTGCGGTAGGCAGTGAGCTCATTTTTCATTGTTTTTTCTAAATTTTTTGCAGTTGTAAGGTGTTGGCAACCCATAAGAATTTTTCCATCATTGTGCTTTGGTATTTCATGACTAGTTAGAACAATTTTTGCTGGAGTATAGCTTAGCAAATATTTTTTTTTTAATTTTATTTTTTTATCATTGCAAATCACACATAGTTTAAGTAGGGGAAAATAAGTAGCCTTCAATCCAAAAATGCTATCTGAACAAACAATTTGCTGGTAAAAGATACCAAACACATAGAATAATTTTTGGAAAAGAAAGTGGTCCATACATCCACACATCTTTAGCTAATTTCTTGTTTTTCAATTTTTTGCATTAGTTTAGTTCAATTTTTACATTAGGATTCGAGACTAGGACCAAAATATCGAATAGAAGGCAAGTAATCTCTGTCACCCTTGCACCTCTCGGTGAGCCTGGTATGCATATGAAATATCTCTTAAGATAATTTTCCATCTCCCTATAGTGCAAAACTTAGTCTAACTAGGCAAGGTGTAAGCGGCCTATCATCCGCACATTGTTTATTTCTTGCAAGGAACAATCACACATAGCATAATTAGAGAATAATTGTAAATGATCACCGCATATCCACATCTCATAACACTTGTGATTGTACAATCCAAAGAACACACAAAGGATCTATAAGAATTGGACCAAAAGGAACCCAGTGTTTTGGGACCTTTTTCCTCTTCTTACAGTTACTTCACCAAGGCACACCCTAAAAAAGTTATGACTCTCTAAAACTAACCACTAATTGAAATCACTAAATTCTCCCCACAAGGGCCATAAAATAAATTATAGTTCATGTTAGGACCATCATGGGTAGGCATCAAATAAGCCATTGTGGTCATTATACATTTTGAAACATAGATGTTCACCTTTTAGGGAGCTTAAAATCCATTTATCTTCACACATAACAGAATACCCGAGCGTTACAAAGACCCATTTCAGAGGGGGTTAAGCTTAGGCCCAGTGCGTGCGGTAATTTTTTGGGCTACCTGACCCATCTGGTGCTCGGTACTGGTAGCTGAATACCAAGAAGCTCAAGACTCAAATGCTCACGTGGGACGATGGTACTTTAGTGGCCAAATATAAGGCATCCTTCCCCATAGGTGATGGTGCATGCAACACTAGATCCCCTTACCTTTACCTTGGTTGATTCTTCGGCTGCTGGAAGACATCGCTAGTTCTTTCGGGGCATTAGCCCCAGTACCCATCAGAAGACATCTTCGCAAGGCCTAGTCACATTTGAGAGTGTGAGGACGATTAGGTATTTTTAGGCTTTTGAGTATCATACACAAAACAACCAAACCATATTTTTTTCTTGCTTGATCACATAGAATTAATCTAAAGGAAAACTTACCTTTTATTTTTTCACTTTGTTTTATGTATGAAATCATATTTTCTTTGATAATAATCTTCCTTCTCTCAGTAAACCAAAATTATTTCCAAATATTAAGCTAGTCGACACCATAATGGACCTAAGAGGACCTCGTCGATCTAGACATTTTTTGGACCTCCCCCCATTAGAACGAGGAGTGCTAGGTCTTTCGCCATTTAGGCATCGAAGATGACACACTGCCACCATTATTGTTTCATCCTTATCGGGGCATATTTAGTGGGAAACCCCCATGGGTCACCCAACACCACACTAGTGAAAACCCCGACAGGGTCACCACACTCAACTCCTCCCACAACCCCCAGAGGGCATAGGAGCGCTACCCCTTTGAGGAGACAGAAAAACACACAACAGGGTATGTCATAGGGTAATATTCCCCAGGTAACCCCCATACATCATTACATTCAGATACCCGTGTTTCCATAGTAAATAATGGTAGTCAATACTCAATTACCCTTTTTAGCATCATTAAACCTTCCAGATCTATCAAATATAACTAACAAGCCCATTTCACATAGCCCTAATTGGCCCCCCATGCCCACGAAGCTCCCCTCGGACATACCAAAATTCAAAGGGAAGCAAGCGGAAGAACCCAGAAATCATATTATGACTTTCCACCTATGGTGTTTGTCCAATAGTATTATTGACGATACTATTTGACTTAGACTATTTCAAAGCACCCTAACCGGGCCTGCCGCGAAATGGTATGTGGAGCAGCCTTCTGCTTTGCATGGAACCTTTAGCATCCTCGCTACTGCATTCCTCACTTATTTTCAGCACCCATACACCATGATTTGGGGATGGAATTGTTGACTCATTTTAGGCAAATGCCAGTTGTCCATATCTCAGACCATCTCCACGAATGGCGACGATGTTGCAGTTTGTGCAAATCCAAACTCGATGATAGAGTTTTACTGGACTTGTTTTTGAAAAATATGACAGCAAAGATCTCAAAATATGTGGCGACACAAGGACCTACCTCCGAGGAGGACGCCATTTGCAAAGCCTAGTAGCTCAAACTCATCTATACCCAGTCAGGTTATTTCTATAATGTCCTGCCAAACTCCCTGCACCTGCAAAATTATAGAGAATTGTCAGGCATGTCTAATACCGCAGACGACTTGATCAGGTCGTTGACCCAAGGTCACCTAGGAAATAGTATCCAGTATCCAAGTTACTCCCATGATTCTACCTAGAACATGATGCAACCTGGCTACCACCAAATTCAACTAGCACCTTTGCAAAATATGACATTAGGGTGTCATCATACCACCAACAGAAGGGAGTCTCGTACCCTCCCTCACAGGGAACCTGGTACACAGCTAGGAATGCCGATGGAAGATATTCCCCCTAACAACCATACACTATTCAGGGAAAGGGAAACCAATATTCTCCTTTCCTCGCACAAAATCCACCACCGCAGAACAATGCGTCGGTGAACTTAGTGCAACCATCTCAGGCTTAGAAACACTAGTCTTATGGCCATGAGAACCGTAATAATCCACCTAACGCTACAAAAAAGAAGCCTAAGAATAAACAAAAGGGAGACTTTGGACAGGGGGGCAGTAACCAACAACGCCTCCCGTGATCTCAGTTTGGGGACAACCCTAATCGAAATCAAAACCAGGAGCCAAACAAAAACTCCTAAGGGCAGAAAAAGAGGTCCAGTCTAAGGACAAACCATCCTTGTGCCATATGTGGTGAGTATGACCATTACACCCACCATTTTCCAGAACTCCCTGAACCAAAAACACTTCACGGTAATGGTGGACAAGGGGGACCTCAACAAAAAATGCTGTAATGCAGGAGCCATTCCCCCACCAAGGAGTGGTTAACACCCAACAACAACAACCGCCGAAAAACAACACCGGGAGCGGTAACCATGAAATTTACATGACTGGCGAAATTTTCTTCCAGACAATGAATAGGAACTATGATGCCCCCCCGGAACACTAACCCATTAGGTACGAGAATGAGTGCACCTACTACACCGTTGACCATATCCAAAGTACCTGTTGAGCTCATTCCAAAGATGGCTAAGGGGCCAACCAGGTGCGTAGGACACCACTCAAAAACTGCCCATAACTACAACATAGTGGATGATTTAGCATAATCACATACTGCCATTTCAGCCTTATAAGTCCTACAATCATGCCCAAAACAATGAAAAGCCTTACTTTCTGCATTAGGCACAATTGACCCCTCCGAATCACGCCCAATGGATTTTGACCTAGAAAAAGCCACCCCCAGGCTTCCTTCTCCGGTTGCCTTCCAGATATTGGCGTATGTCCAAAATATCACCATACACCAATGTATCATTGACGAAGGTGTATCTACATGCATCATGTCCAAATCCATTTGGAAGAAATTGGGTTCACCTGAACTGAAACCATCCGACATCATGCTTAGAGCATACGACGGTCGACCTTCAGATCTCGTCGGTCTATATTAGAATGTCCCTGTAAACTTGGACGGAAAGATGGTAATTATAGATATTGAAGTCTTGGATCTACATCTTGACTACAATATACTCCTCGGATGGGGTTATATGTATTCCATGACTGCCATAGCATCCTATGTATTTCGGGTGATGATGTTCCCCCATGAAGATCGAATCATCACCGTTGACCAACTTACATACTATGATAGTAAACCCATGACGAATTTTGATGTTGTTTTGTTGATATTGCAACAAGATGATGAGCTTAGTGAAAAGAGTCGCCTTCACTAAGTGGGCCCGTAGGCTATTTTTGGCGCAAGTATATTTTTAGACTATGTCTATTTTTAGACATGTCGATCATATTCTATGAGTTGCAGGATGCTATTTGTGGATGGTTGGTCAAGTTGGAAAAAATAGATGGACTTCTATTTTTAGACATATTAGGTGGAATCTATTTTTAGATTTCCAGTCTAAAAATAGATATGTCGAATATTATTAGCTCTTAATAATATTTGGACTCTAAACATTATCTTATTCTCTTGGAGCACTTCAGTTAAGTGCACAGATGTGGCACAGGAGCTGACAGAAGGAATTACGCTATTCCCGAGGGTTATGTGGAGCTATTGCATGGATACTTCAGTTAGAACTCATGTGACAGAGTTTGGTGGAGTTGATTGAGGAAGTTAGTGGAGTTGTATTCAGTTTAACTCAGTTAAACATAGTTGAGCTAGTTGTATCTAGTCTAACCGATTGATACACTAGTGAGAGTGGTGTGAATTAATTATTAATTAATTCACTAATTATTAACTCATTAATCAACTAAAGAATACATCAGTTAACTACAGTGCATGGACAGTTTCAGTGGAGACCAGTGAAGAGGTAGGTGAAAGAGCAGGTTGACTATCAGTTGTGACTATAGTGTTGCATGATTTGCAACACCCAGTGATTGGAGATGCCAATGAGGATTGCGTGAGCAAGGCTGGAACAATTTGAGTTCATTTAGAGCCAATATTCAGCAGGGATTGCGCAGTAGAGGCAGGCTAGCAGGTGGCAAAGATCGGTGCATGGATTTGCTAGATTGGGCTTGATTGGTGTGTAGCGATTGTATTGTACTGAGAGCTTGACATGATCAAATTTGTATGAGGATTGTTACATGATCTCTATGAAATATATTATATACAGATAGTTGGGGTTTTTAGCTTCAGGCTTTCCCATTAAAACACTGTGTTCATATGTGTGAATTTTTATGGTTTCAATGTGTGCATGCAATTGATTTAATTTCCGCAAGTAATGATCAATAGTAGAAGAGATTCTGTATTATGCATGAAGTCAAATAGTGTGTGATCAAGAGAATATTGGATGTATAACGCATTAGTTATATAATTTATACATGGTATCGGAGCTATATTGATCATTGGAGCAATTGCAAATCATTGAAGCGGTTGAGTTTTGTATTGGTGGAATTCGAATTTGCAGCAGTGTTTTCTTGGTGTCGAAGTTGAGATGTATTTCAATGGAGTGCGATTGGAGTATGCCCTTGAGGGTAGTGTTAGCCACCTATAATATTTGTTATAGCAAAAGGTGGCTAAGACTTTTCGACCCTTCAGAGAACAAATTTTATTGCTAAAAATTGTTGGCTCTTGAAGACTCTTGAAAGGCCTCATGCCTCTGTCCAAAATCTTCATTACTATTTCCATCTTATACTCAGAAAATTCTGCTGATTCCAAGTGAAAGACTGCTGAGAGACCTTCATTTTCCCCCTTCTCAAACCTTCATTTGCTTCCATTTTTCCTCCATAAAAAATCCCTTGTTTTCATAAATCCTCTTCTTCCATTTGTGAAAATCACTTTTCCATAGTTAAAAACTCATTTTTAAACTATTCCGAAACTCCCAATTCCTTTGAAAACTATGAAAAATTCATAAAAAATACAAGTATTTACTATGGAATTAAGCCCCTTGGGCTAAGTCGTAACCACTTCCCCCTCATATGCCTACATCCTGGGACCAAGCGCTAACTCTGGAAGTGCTTATCGCATCGCACAAATCCAAAGTGTGCAAGTCTTTGTGCCATATTCCCAAAGTTGCGATGCGATCAGACTTTGTATTATAAAACTCCCGATCACATTGTTATTTTCATATTTAACGTGGGCCCACCTCGGTGCTTAAAACCATTGAAAATCCTTTCCCAATCCGCTTTTTGTGCCATATTCCCAAAGTTGCGATGCGATCAGACTTTGTATTATAAAACTCCCGATCACATTGTTATTTTCATATTTAACGTGGGCCCACCTCGGTGCTTAAAACCATTGAAAATCCTTTCCCAATCCGCTTTTTCCTTTGTAAAATCCGCTTAGCCATAAGAGTAGATTGTCTTTGTCTCATAATCGTAGCTAAGTTTTGAAACAGAGTTAGGATATTCTTAGAAACCACACAACTGAAAAATAACTCAGAAAAATAAAAAATATTCCAGATTGGAATTCAATAAACATGGTGGTGGACCATAAAACCTTTTACCTCCAAAAGAGCTAAAAAATTCCACTTGGCGACTCCACAATCCTAAACAGACCTTAAGACTCCACTGGGAAGAACCCTTATCATTATAATATCATTCAAACTCAGTTAGAGGACTGTAGGATTAAAATTCCTGTAAACAGATTAATTAACCTCTTAAAGATTGTCATACCTGGTTGAGCTTATCTTGTTTATTTTTGGGTCTGAAAAACACAGCATAGTGGCTTCTAGAAAGATTCACACTAGAGCCTATCCTGACCCTGATCCACCTGAGATAGTTGATAACCCAGAAAGTATCCTTAGGAAGTCCCCTAAGATAAATTTGTCAACCGTTTTCAGATCACCCTTGAGAGCCAATTCTGTCCCTGAAAATCTCACAGCTCTACAACAATAACAAGCTGACTTAGTAAATCCTTTTAGAACTAGGTCATTTGATGATATAATTCAGCTAGACTCTGAGTCTTCACTTTCATCCCTGGAGAAAAGTGAACATCCTGGTAATAGAGAAACAACACCTCCTGATTTGCATTTATTTTACAATTTAGGTGTCTCTCATCCAAGATCAGCTCAGCAATCTATTGCTGTTCCATCCACATCTGCTGCTCCTACATCCACTGTTCAAACCACTCCACTTCAGCCCACTTTACCTTTTGTTAATCCACCTCTTGCAAATCCACCTCCACCTCCTATCATGGCAGCATGGTATGCTCCCTTAGTCCTTCCTGTACCATTAGTCAATCTTCCACAGGACTATCAGTCCAAAATTCCATTATATGATGCTAACAATACCACCACATCATCACAACATGTGGATAAGATGGATGACTACTTTGACAGAAATGAAATTGACGATGATTCTGTCAAACTTAGATTATTTGCTCAAAGTCTGGGGGGTGAAGTAAGAAAATGGTTTAAAAGCTTAGCCCCCCATAGTATCAATGATCTCCAAGATTTCCATCAAACATTCTTAAACAAATGGGAAGTAAAGAAGAATCCTCTCCAAGTCCTTTCCGATTACAAGAACCTCCATAGAAACCCTGGGGAAAGTGTGCAAGCTTATTGCACTAGATTCAATAGTGTGTATAATGCACTTTCCCCAGAACTAAAGCATCCACAAGGCTCAGCTTTAAACAAGTTTCCTGAAGGGTTTGAATCTGACATGACTTATCAGCTGAGAGAAAGAGATTTTGCAACCCTTGAAGATATGCAAAGAGGTGCTCTTTCTGTGGAAGTCAACTTGATGGAGAAAAGAGCAAGGACGAAAGCTGAGAAGAGAGTATCGTTTAGAGAGGAACCCTCACCTTCTACTTCCAACTCAAAGATGGAAAGAATGATGGAGGAAATGATGAAAGAGATGAGCATAATTAAGAGAGCACAAGCAAGTCAAAATCAAAATGCTCCTCAAAACAGAAACTAGAACCAGAATTAGAATTCTAGAAGGAACCAACCTCCAAACAGACCTAGGGAAGATGATCAACAGATCACCCCTCCCTTTCATCAAAACTATGTGAGTGAGGTTGAGGAAACAGATCAAATAACAGAGGAAGATGATATAAACCTGTTTGGGGTGGATGATGATGACTTTGAAGTTCATTATGATAAAAAACAGGGTCTGTACACACCTTATGATGACAAAAGATATGATAATGAAAATTATTATCAAAACATGGAAAACACCATCACAGAACCTCAAAGAGAATATGACCTTAGAAGAAAAACTAGTCAACCAACCCCCAGCAACAAAACCTCTGAAAAATCTTCACAAAACAACACTACAAACAAACCTAAAGTTGTCAAACAAAAGGACAAAACGGTGGCTGTCAATTCTGATAAAGGTATAGAAAAAGACACTCAAAACAATGAAAAACAGAGTGCAGACACTAGTAGTACTAACACTTCAGCTAGTACTCCTGCAAAAACACTTTTTTCAAGTGTAAATAAAACAAATCAGCAAGCTGATATTGCTGATAGAATGACAGCTAATAAGGCTGAAACCAACACTTTAAAGAGTCAAATTCCTTTCAGCTTGGAGCAGGAAATTTCAAAGATCAAAATCTCTGTTCCCCTAATTGAGTTAGCTGCCCAACATGTATACATAACTCAAATTTTGAAGGCTTTAAATTTAGAAAACAACAATGATACAGTCAATCTTAATGATGACCAGCCAGAACTCATTTTTGGTCCAAAGATTGAAGGAAGATATCAAGAGGGACCTGTTCCTCCCTTTTATGTAAGTTTTAACGTTCATGACAAGATTTTGCACAACACTATGCATGACTCAGGAGCCTCTCACAATTTAATGCCTAAAGCTGTGATGGAGAGCCTGGGTCTAGAAATCACCAGACTTTATAAAGACCTTTACTCTTTTGACTCAAGCAGAGTAAAATGTTTAGGATTGATCAAAGACCTTTGTGTTAACTTAGCCTAGATTCCAGCCAAATGCTTAGTCATGGATATTATTGCTGGTGATGTGCCCCCAAAGTATGGAATGTTACTATCAAGGTCTTGGGGGCCTAAGTTACAAGGGACTATGAAAATGGACATGAACTATGCGACTATCCCTGTTTTCAATCAAACTAGAAGACTTTACAGGGAGTCTCATATGCAGTACATAGTGACAAGTCAAGAAATACCACAAAATTATCCTATATATTCTGTCAATACAGGCCTTGATTCTTTTATCATGTTTAATGATGAAACACTCAGCGAACAAGTCACTTTAACAGAATTAATGGTCGATAGAGAGGAGGAGGTAAATATCACTGAACTATCAAAACAGTTTGCTGAACCTTTGAACAACAGCAAACCAAATATGGGTCTTGAACTACAAGTCATACGTCCTTTGCTTTTAAACCTTGACCCTCAAGAAAATGGTTTTCCACTTAACAAAAAACCCGAGGAATAAAAAAAAATTCGACTAAGTGTAGACATTCAACAACAATCAGAAAGCACATTAGTTGAAGAGGACAGTAACCGAGATGAAACCGGAAAGGGTCCTCTCTGGAGTATGTATTTTGATGGGTCATGCACTAGAACTAACGCTGGTGCGGGTGTCTGGATTACTAACACTGAAAACAACCACACAAAATGAATTTCATGCAAATTAAACTTTCAGTGTTCCAATAACATAGCAGAATATGAATCCCTTCTCTTAGGCTTACATCTATTGAAAAATTTAGGAGCCAGAAGAATCAATGTGCATGGGGATTCAGAGTTAATCATTAGGCAAGTCAATGGGGAGTATAACGCAAATCATCCCAGACTTAGAGCCTACAGGAACGATGTCATGGACCTTTTGAAAACATTTGAGGAGTCCGAATTGATTTTTGTCCCAAGAAAAAGAAACGTTGCGGCCCACAATTTAGCCTTTGCAGCTAGGACATGCTTAATGCCATTTGAAACCAAAGATTGCACAACTGAGATAAAGTTTAGACCAGCAGTGCCAGATAAAAAAAAGTATTGGCAAGTGTTCGACAATGACAAACAAATAGAAGACTTCATGCAATTCAGAAATGAATTCGAACTAAACAGTTCGGACTCAGACTACGAAACAGACTGCAGTGAAGAAAACTTTCTTGGTGAAGAAGAACCATCTCCTAAGCCTATCAATATTAACCTACTGTCTAGAAAACTTACAAACGAAACAGAGGAGTTAGAAACCCTGCACTCTAGAGATGAAAGTTTTCCTAGAGGTCTGGCACCTTTAGAAGAGTTGTTTGATTTTGATAATGTGGCCCAAAAGCCAAAACTGGAACCTGTAGAGACTGAAGTGGAGGAGTGCAATATAGGCAGTGAGGAAAAACCGAAAATGATTAAACTATCTAAGAGTTTACCAGCTCACATTAAACTCAAATACATTGAGCTGTTTAAATAATTTTCTGATGTTTTTGTATGGAGTTACGAAGATCTTAAATCCTATGACACTGAAATAATACATCACAAAATTCCCCTTAAAGAAAACCAAAAACCATTCAAACAGAAGCTGCGCAGAATAAACCCTGTTCAGTTACCTTTGGTTCAGAAGGAGATCATGAAAATGTACGATGCTGGCATTATTGTCCCTATCAGATATTCTGAGTGGGTATCTAATTTGGTGTCTGTTAGGAAGAAAACTAGAGAAATCAGGCTTTGTATAGACTTTAGAGAATTAAACAAAGCCTCATTAAAAGACAACTAATCTCTACCCCAGATGGATCATATTTTACAAAGGGTGGTAGGGTCTAGAAGAATTTCTCTGCTGGATGGCTATTCAGGGTACAATTAGATCTTGGTTTACCCTGCCGATCAATTAAAGGCGGCCTTTACCACACCATGGGGCACTTTCATGTATGTGAAAATGCCCTTTGGTCTAATGAATGCTGGAACAACCTTTCAAAGAGCCATGGACATAGCATTCTCGGAAGAATTGGGCTTCTTCATCATTATCTATCTTGATGATGTCACTGTGTTTACAAAAACAGATGAAGAACACTTAGAACATTTAAGAAAATTTTTCGTGAAATGCAGAAAGTTTGGAATATCCTTAAACCCTAAGAAGACACTATTCGATCTCCAAGAAGGTAAGCTTCTTGGACACATTATTTCAGAAGAGGGTGTAAAGATAGATCCGAAGAGGATCGAGGCCATATTGCAAATCTCTCATCCTCGGAACATCAAGGAGTTGCAATCTTTCGTTGGAAAGATTAACTTTTTGAGAAGGTTGATCCAAAATTTGGCTGAGCTCCTTAGGAATATCACAAACATGTTAAAAAGGGAGCAAGGGGTAAAATGGATTTTGGAAGCAAAGCAATCCTTTGAACTGGTGAAACAAGCGTTAACCAAAACATCGGTTCTGATAAGTCCTAATTTTTCAAAAGATTTTTATATTTTCTCGTTTGCATCAGAACATACCATAGCTGCTGTCCTTTTACAGAAAAATCCACAAGGACAAGAGCAGCCCATCGCATTCTTTAGCAAGGCATTGAGGGATGCCCCTTTGAAGTATAAAATTATGGAGAAGCAAGATTTTGCTTTGGTTAAAGCATTGAAAGACTTCAGAGTATACATCCTTCATTCACATATTATTGCCTTTGTCCCAAATTTAGTTGTTAAAGACATTATAACACAAGACCCAGATGGTAAGAGAGGTAAGTGGATTGCTGTTATTCTTGAATACGATTTAGAGATAAAACCCACTACGCTCATCAAAGGCAAAGGTCTAGCTAGATTAATGGCTGAATCAAATTGTGAAGTTCTTGATATTCATATGATTAATGCTTTAGATGATCAAGAGGAAATCTCAACACCCATTGTTGAAAACCATTTTATGAATTCCTCTTGGTATGCTGATATTCTTTATGTTCTGCTTAATTTGAATACACCTCCTGGTTTGACAAAAACAAAGGCAAAGTTCCTAAAATTGAAAGCTGTAAACTATTGCATTATAGATAAATGTCTGTATTGGAAAAATGCAAGTGGTCTATTGCTTAAATGTTTGCCCGAGTTTGATGCAGAGAAGGTTAAGTACCAGTTCCATGAAGGAGAGTGTGGAGGTCATTTGTACCGGAAGACAACAGCCAACAAAATTTTGAGGGCTGGTTTCTATTGGCCTACTCTTTTCATGATGTACACAAGATGATCATAGCCTGTCATAAGTGTCAACATTTTGAAGGCAAAAGAAAAATGCTACCCCTACCTCTGCATCCTATCACGGTTGAAGCCCCTTCTCAACAGTGGGGACTTGACTTCATAGGAGAAATCCATCCACCATCCACCATCTTCTGCCCAGCATAGATGGATTCTCACTGCCACAGACTATTTCACTAAGTGGATAGAAGCCATACCTTGTAGATAGGCCAACGATTCAGTTATCATAAAATTTATGGAGACTAATATTCTCTCCAGATTTGGCTGTCCTACCAAGATCGTCACTGATAATGCAGCAACATTTGGATCAAAGAAGATGGTTGAGTTCTGTCACAGATATCAGATAACATTGGGGCATTCCATGGCCTATTACCCTCAAGGTAATGGACTTGCAGAATTCTCAAACAAAATTTTAGTGAACATAATCAAGAAATTGTTGGAGGACAACAAGAAGTCTTGGCACACAAAGCTGATTCATGCACTTTGGGCTGACATATTGACTTTGAAGAAATCCATTGGTATCTCACCCTTTTAGCTTGTGTATGGTACTGATGCAATTTTTCCAAACAACATTGGTGTACCAGTGATAAAGTTGATTCAAGAGTTGCAGACTGAAGATAATGACATGATCAGAAGTATAAATCAGACCATTCATCTTCAGCAAACCAGAGAGGAAGTGTATAACAAAGCATTGCAGAAACAAGACAGCATTAAGAAGCTTTTTGACAGAAGAACAAAGGCCAGCAATTTCAAGATTGGGGACAAAGTTTTAAAGTGGGACTCAAGAAGGGAAGAGAAGGGTAAGCATGGAAAATTTGACCACTTATGGCTTGGCCCTTACTCTATTCACTCAGCTGCTGGAAACAATGTGTTTTTCTTGCAGGAGTTGAATGGAGCAGAACTGTTTGGGGGTCCTGTCAATGGCAGGATGCTTAAGCATTAATTCTCTTGATCCATGATATGTTCCAAAAGCCTTTTTATCTTTTTTTCCACTATAAATGTTTCACCCACCATTGCATTCAAAGTTAGAAAAAACAAAAATACAAAAACAATGAAAAGAAAGAAAAGAGGGCAGATTGTCAAAACAAGAAAGGTATAGCCCCATACCATAAAAGAGAAACAAATCTGAAAGTGTGCAAGCTTAAATGCCACTCCTACATAACACACTTCTAGTTAGTCAAACTGTCTAATCTTGACTAATTAGCTTTAAATTTTCTGCTGATAGGGTAGTGAATTTGATTTGACAAACTGTTTAATCTTGGCTTATCAGTAGATAGTTTAGGATAGAAATTAAAAGGTTCAAACATGATCAAAATTTGAACCTAAGGTTTCAAAAATAAATGACTCAAATCTGTTCTATTTTCTGAGTCAAAAAGATGTAAAAATCTGGTTCTAATTAACTCAAAATCTGAACCAGAGAACGAAGAAGAAACAACTCAAAAAAGAGTCAAAACAGAGCTGTAAAAGGAAGAAGGAAGTGCTTTAAACTTTCAGATTCTCAAGCCTTCCATTTTGATTTAATTTTCTGCAAAATAAATGTCTATGTGCAGCTTGTTTTTATGCCATAGACCAGCATCAAGTTAGACTGTTCAATCCTAACTTGGATGCTTTTAAATTTCTGTTGTAGAATTTAGAGAATGAAAGTCTGTTGGACAGTTTAATCCCAACAGATGGTAGATTAGGTAGAGAAGCATCTAAACTCAACTGTTTAATCTGAGTTCAGGGAGAAATAAGGAGTAGAAATAGATTAGATTTCCTGCTTTCAAAAGAATAAATGTTGTGAATAGAGTTTGCCAATCCAAGTGCACTCTTATGAAGAAAAAATGTTAGATCAGTAGGATTGGGTAGGTAGAAAGTTTGTATTGATGAAAGTCCGTTGTTTTCATGGCTGTTGAAAAGTTTTAAGAGAAAAATCATCCCAGCAAAGGAAGGGCAGCCCAATGGATTAGGCACAGGTCAGCCTCCCAGAGAATGCAAGTCTGAAGTTCTTGATACCTTCAAGAAGGCACCATCCCCAAGTGGAGCCACTGTTAGCCACCTATAATATTTGTTATAGAAAAAGGTGGCTAAGAATTTTTGACCCTTCAGAGAACAAATTTTATTGCTAAAAATTGTTGGCTCTTGAAGACTCTTTAAAGGCCTCATGCCTCTGTCCAAAATCTTCATTACTATTTCCATCTTATACTAAAAAAATTCTGCTGATTCCAAGTGAAAGACTGCTGAGAGACCTTCATTTTCTCCCTTCTCAAACCTTCATTTTCTTCCCTTTTTCCTCCATTAAAACTCCCTTGTTTTCATAAATCCTCTTCATCCATTTGTGAAAATCACTTTTCCATAGTTAAAAACTCATTTTTTAACTATTCCAAAACCCCCAATTCCTTTGAAAACTATGAAAAATTCATAAAAAATACAAGTCTTTACTATGGACTTAAGCCCCTTGGGCTAAGTCCTAACCACTTCCCCCTCATATGCCTACACCCTGGGACCAAGCGCTAACTCTGGAAGTGCTTATCGCATCGCACAAATCCAAAGTGTGCAAGTCTTTGTGCCATATTCCCAAAGTTGCGATGCGATTAGCCTTTGTATTATAAAACTCCCGATCGCATTGTTATTTTCATATTTAACGTGGGCCCACCTCGGCGCTTAAAACCATTGAAAATCCTTTCCCAATCCGCTTTTTCCTTTGTAAAATCCGAAAACCCACTTTCCCAAAGTTTTAATTAAAAAAAACTTAAATTACATGTTGAATATAAAAATGGGTTGATTGAAAGACCGATCGCGCGATCACACGATCACAGAAAATAGAATGGGTTGATTGAAAAGCCCGGGACCAAAGTTCCGATCTACGATGAGCCCCTTCCCTTTTAACTCCCCGATCATATGTTTCCTCATGCGCCCAACGACCTCGCAATCGGGTGCGTAACCCTATTATTCGCCTATTTCCCCCGCAAAATCATAAAACCTTGTGTATTTTAAAAACTTCGGGTTTTTTTATGATTTTATAAAGTTTCCACCGGTCCAATGTTCAAAGCCCCCTCCGCCGTTGATCTAATCCACAGATCAATGGTGCGGAATCTATCCATCCGGTGGTCGCCGCCAGCCTTGCGCCGTTGCCCAAAACCGCGTGGTATCTATCGCACCGCCTTCGGGCAAAAGGCTGTTTTCCCCCGATGGCCAGCGATTCCATACACTTGCTGCCACGCGTCCCGTGTAATATTTGCAAAACCGCCGTCCATCCGCCGTCCATCGCACATTAACATTTGGACCGGGATGCCCAGCGATATCGTTGTCCACCGTCCGGTCTGGGGCGGGCCATCCAACGGTGATCGCTCGCCGAGGATGCCCGACAATTAACGAAGGTGCCCACGTGATAACCAGGCTATGACGCGGCGGGAAATCAATCTCTCCCGTCGATCTGATTTGCAGATCGACGGTCCATATTCCATCGCCCAATTCCTCCGTTTGACTTTCAGCCTCCGCTCCCGACCGTCGATCTCTGCACGATCGACGGCTTAGATTCAATCTTCTTTCGCCCATTCCACGATCTCTCTCGATCAATCCTGACCGTTGGATGATGCCATCCAACGGCCCCGCTGTCTCCACAAGCCTTCCGATGCAGTTAACCTATAAAAGCAGGATTTTATAATAGTTTTTGTATTTTGCAGGGTTTTAAATCATTTTCTCGTGATTTTCAAAGAAGATTCAGAGGCGGAGCGTGATGACCCTCCCGTCTTCGATTCGTCAAAGGAAATCATCCACAGGGTGGAGATGCACGTTTCATCAGTGTTTCCTCAAGCATAGATGCCTTATAAACCCTGCGAACCAGCAAGAAAGCCATGGATTTGGCACAGGCAAAGAGTATCAGAGACAAAGACCAGAATTAACCATAATAGAGGATTAAAGGACAGATTTGTGGGGATTACGTCTAAGATGCTTATCAAAAGCCTAATCCCCAAATAAAACACAGTTTACAGAAAACCTAAAGTGTTTTATCAAGCAGGAATGCTTCCACTGCCACAATCTGAGGCAAATCGATTCCTCTCAGCTACCACAAAGCCAACTGTGCCACAAAAATACTCAATCAGAGGCCGAATTTATTGGTCCGGATCAGATATTTTTCCTCAACACAACCAAAGAGGAAAGCCTGCCAAGGAAATTAATGCAAAGAACATCTGCAGAGTTACTTCAATGCCACACAGAGCCTCAAAGGTCAACAAAAGCTCCCACCGAGCTTAATATTTATGTAAAAACATTTAATACAAAGGATACGTATGAAAGATTCTTCATTGAGCCCCTCAAAGGCCAAAAATAATTAAGAATGTATTAATTGTAACTGAGATCTTTTATCAGATCTTACCTCCTCATTATTCTATATATACTTCTGCAGAAGATGAGTGAGGGGTTGGTTGTAGAACTTTAATATACATTTGAGCTTAAAATTTTGATTGTACATAGTATTCACTGGCTCTTGGAGCTCTGCTGGTGATAGATAGGTTAGGCTGAGATGTGTAGATGGTTGCTAACCTAAAGCACTGGAATTAAAGCTATAACTGGTTTGGAGCATCAATACAAGCTGATTTATGGGATCCTGGTCTATGTTGACGGTGATGTTTTTCTCATTGTAACTTGTTATTTTATTTTTGTTTCCACTATGTTTCATTTCTCTTATAAAGAACATCATGCATAGGGTTAGGACCTACTGTATAACAGTAACCTTCTCTAACTGAAAATCTTTATCTGAATGTTTTCTTCCAATCTGTGTTATTTAGGAATGATTTAATTCAGTTCAAGCATAGGAATGCTGGCGTTCCCTCGTCTTATTGTCTTAGCTGAATGATTATTCTTAAATGTTATTTTCAGTATAAGTTTAGTGAAGATGAACTGAGGAAGATATGGTGAGCCCTGGTCCCAGTTTGATCCCACAGACTGTCTGACTGTTTCCCTTGGAATGTGTTAAAAGATGGCTAGTTTCAAAGTACTTACCAGATCTTAGGCCATTCTTTGTTGTCTTTGTGATTGTCTTGAAAGTAACCAAGTAAATCAGAGCTAGGAGAGGATTTGTGGTGAGGCCGACCCGCTAGTTTCTAATCCAAAAGTTGCCTTCAAGTTTCTCTTTGTTTTAAAATGTGTTCTATTGAAAGTGTATCAAAGGTTGGCTAGTTTCAAAGTACTTACCAGATCCTAGTTTACTTTAATGTTTTTCATTGAGTCCATGTCAAAGGCTGACTAGTTTAAAAGTACTTATCAGATCCTGGGCTGCTCTTGTTCTGCATCTGTTTATCTCTCCTTCTTATTGTATCATTTCATTCCATAAATCAATCTTCAAAGAGATCCTTAGACATAGATGACTTGCCCCATGGACCACTCTTGCCTCTTGCTGTTCCAATTAAACCCTATTATGACTCCATAGCCCAATGGACTAAAACCTGCAATTATCTATATTTTTGGCCAAAGCTTACTCTGATTGCTTGCAACTTCTCACTTTTGGAACTTTTTATCTTCAGAACTTTCCACCTTGAATAGTAATCATGCTCAACCATCCAAAAAACAAACAAACCCTTGGCTTTCATAACTAGCCTAATACCATAACCCCAAACTTCAAAGATAAATCCATCTTTGCACTTATTGGAGAGATCCCTCTCCGGATTCAGGAGGGCTAGATCCTAGAATCCCAAAGTTGGTTGAAACGATGTTGTTTCTGCAGTTTTAGTCTCACCAATCTGCTAAAATTATAGATTCCTAATAGGCAGCTCGAATTATATTGCATGGAAGGATAGGATGGAGGCGGTGCTGGAGGATAATGGGTTGAAGGAGTTCATAAATGCAGAAATTCCAAAACCTGCTTCTAGCGAAGCTGCCGCACTTGACGCATGGAAAAAGAAGACAAAAAAATGTCGAAGGATTCTGTTGGAAGGTGTGAAGGATCACATAGTGTCCAGCCTTCATGGGAAAGCTTCTCCATTATTGATGTGGAAAGATTTGACAGAATTGTTCCAAAGCAAGAGCGACCAGAGGAAGTTGGCACTCAAGGATAAACTCAGGAAGATAAAAATGGAGAAAGGCGACAGTATACCCAAGTACCTCACGAAATTTTTCCAGTGCATGGATGATTTTGGAAGTGTGGGCGTTAATTTAGATGAAGAGGACTTGGTGAGCTCAGCTCTCCTTGGGCTTCCGAAGAGTTGGCATTCCTATGAGGACTCTGTCAATGGTCGGGAGAAACTGCCAGGATGGGAGCGACTTTGGTCGGATCTTATGCAGGAGGAGATAAGGCGGAGTACTAGGGACAGATCTTCATCAAAGAATGAAGTTGAAGAAAATTGTGCTTTGGATGCCAAAGCAAGGAAGGGTAAGAGCAAGAAGAATACTTCTCAATCCGGTGTGAAAGGCAAGAAGCAAGACATGTCCAAGGTGAAGTTCTTTCACTATCACCAACACGGACATTACGCCACTAATTGTCCACAGAAGAGGAAAAATAAGCAGGCTGCTGGATTTGTAGCTAGAGAGGCCTTAGCCTCGCAGTTTGAGTTGGATTTTTCGCTGATCGCATGCTTGGTCTCAAGTATGATGGGTTCAGTGTGGTTTCTTGACAGTGGTGCGTCTTTCCATATGACTGGAGACAAAGATTTGTTTACTGATTTAGATGAGTAGGATCTTGGAGTGCACATCGAGATGGGCGATGATGGTAGATACAATGCGACTAGTATCGGGACCATTTCCTTTGAGAGGAAGTCTGACAAACCTTTCATCTTGAAGGATGTCATGCATGTTCCAGGATTGAAGAAGAATATTATCTCTGTGGCTATGTTGGAAGACAAGGGATATGATGTTGTCTTTAGCGAGGGAAAGGATTTCCTACGCAGTAAGGCAACTGGTGAAACCTAGAGGATAGGGGTTCGAGTTAAGAACCTTTATCAATTGCAGGTAGATGGCTGTGCAACAATGGCAGGCAAGGCAAAAGGAGTGGTGAGCCAGGATGAGGGCGAGCTATGGCATAGGAGATTGGGCCATCTTCACCATGGTGCTTTGAAAATTTTACAGCAGATTTCTACTGGGCTTCCCAAAGGTACACTTGCGCAGTCAGATCAGTGCAAGGGATGTACTTTGGGAAAATTTGTGAGAGCCACCTTTCATGAGAAGGATAGTCACGCCACGACGATCCTTGAGATAATTCACACAGACGTGTGTGGACCTTTCTTAGTAGCTTCGACAAAAAAACACAGGTATTATGTGATATTTGTTGATGATTTTTCTCGTAAGTGCTGGATCTTCTTCATGCAGCAGAAGAGTGAGACATACTCAAAGTTCTGGGAGTTCAAGGCATTGGTTGAGAAAGAATCGGGGAAGCAGGTTAAGGCTCTTAGGAACGATAATGGTGGTGAATTCATCTCTGGCGAATTCAAGGACTTTTGCAGCGCAGAAGGAATTCAAAGAGAGCTCATAGCGCCTCATAACCCACAGCAGAATGGGGTCGCTGAGCGGAAGAACAGAACGATCGTGGGTGCTGCACGGGCGATGTTGCATGATTAGGGCCTTCCCATACACTTGTGGGATGAGGCATGCAATACTGCGATTTATGTGCAAAACCGTTGTCCTCATAGAGTACTTGGCATGAGTACACTCGAGGAGGCATTTTCTGGTAAGAAGCCTGATATTTCTCATTTGAAGATTTTTGGCTCACTTGTTTACATTCATGTGACGAAGGATGCTAGGAAGAAGCTGGAGCCGACCACAGAGGTTGGGATATTTGTGGGGTACACTGATACATCCCACAATTATCGTGTGTATTTTCCAGACAGTCAAAAGACTGTTGTGCGATGGGATATCAAATTTCATGAGGAGAAAGCCATGAAGTGTTCGCTTGAGAGGGAGCCACACTTGCATGCAGATGAGGAGCTATTAGTTGCTAAGGATGAGCATCAAGATGTGGATCAGCCACAAGAGGAGGTTCATGGAGTGGAAGAAACCACTCATGCAGCGCCAACCATCAGAGGGCGGAAGCGCAGTATAGAAGCTGAGCGACTGAATCTTGATGTAGAGAAGATTGTAGGAGCACCTACATCACAGCGTAGACAGAGACAGTCACCTGACCAATATACTAGATACATGGCTCTGATGAGCAAGTGTATCATGACAGAGCCATCCTCTTTCGAGGAAGCTGTGGAGGACCCTGCATGGGTAGATGCCATGGTGTGGTAGTATGATTCGATTGTCAGAAACAGTGCATGGGAGATTGTCCCAAGGCCGGAAGGGAAATCAGTGGTAGGTTCGAGATGGATCTACAAAGTGAAGCAAGCTGCTGACGAGAGTGTGGAGAAGTACAAGGAAATATTTGTTGCCCGGGGCTTCTCACAGATTGAGGGGATCGACTATGAGAAAACCTTTGAACCTGCCGCAAGGTATTCTTCCATACGGAGCATCCTTGCTCTCTAAGTGCAGATGGGATGGCACATTCATCAGATGGATGTGAAGACTGTGTTCCTCAACGAAGTCATTGAGGAGGAGGTGTATATAGAGCAGCCCGAAGGTTTTGAGATCTTCAGCAGCGAGTCACATGTGTGCAGGCTCAAAAGAGAGCTGTATGGGTTGAAACAAGCACCTCGTGCTTGATACACACAGATAGACAATTATTTCACTGGTCTTGAATTCACCAAGAGTGAGGCAGATCCGAACCTATACCAGATTGTGGTGGAGGGTAAGTTGCTGATCATTGTACTTTATGCAGATGATTTGATTCTGACGGGTGATGAACAATTGATACTCTCATGCAAGGCTGATCTTGCAAAAGAGTTTGAGATGAAGGACTTGGGCCTCCTTCATTATTTCCTGGGATTGGAAATTTGGCAGTGCAGTGATGGATTGTTTGTGTCTCAAGGCAAGTATGCTCGAGAGATAATGGAGAAGTTCAACATGCATGGTTGCAAGCCTATCGACACTCCTCTTCCTGGTGGTTGGAGGAAAGAGGATGCTACATTGGCAGAGGTAGTGGATGCCACTATTTACTGACAGTTGGTGGGGTCGCTTATGTATCTAGTCAATACACGACCTGACATATGCTACGCTGTTAACCAGCTTTCACAAGCTTTGGTTAAGCCTACCAAGCTCTTTTGGAAGGCAGGGAAGCATGTATTGAGATATCTCAGAGGCACATCGGGATATGGATTATGGTACAGACAGTCGGATGAGGTGAAGCTGCATGGCTTCACGGATGCAGATTGGGCAGGGAGCCCAACGGAAAGAAAGAGCACATCTGGAGGGATTTTGAGTATCGGGTTGACAGCAGTTTCTTGGTACAACAGGAAGCAAAGATCCGTGGCACTCAGTGCAGCGGAGGCCGAGTACATGGTAGCGAGTTTGGCTGCATGCGAGGCTATATGGATGAGGAAGATCCTGGTCGGGTTGTTTGGTTCACACTTAGATCCTACTGTGATATATTGTGATAATCAGAGTTGCATCAAACTCTCGGTTAATCCATTATTTCATGATAGATCTAAACACATTGACATCCGGTATCATCATATCAGAGATTGTGTGCATCGGAAGATCATGTTACTTTCTTACATTCCTACGGAGGATCAGGATGCTGATATCTTGACAAAGGCGCTCACCAGGAGAAAATTCAAATACCACAGAGGCAGGATCAGGGTGGCAGATAATCCATATCTTGTTGAGAGGGAGTGTTGAGATTGCAACAAGATGATGAGCTTAGTGAAAAGAGTCGCCTTCACTAAGTGGGCCCACAGGCTATTTTTGGCGCAAGTCTATTTTTAGACATGTTGATCATATTCTATGAGTTGCAGGATGCTATTTGTGGATGGTTGGTAAAGTTGGAAAAATAGATGGACTTCTATTTTTAGACATATTGGGCGGAATCTATTTTTAGATTGCCAATCTAAAAATAGATATGTTGAATATTATTAGCTCTTAATAATATTTAGACTATAAACATTTTCTTATTCTCTTGGAGCACTTTAGTTAAGTGCACATATGTGGCACAGGAGCTGACAGAAGGAATTACACTATTCCCGAGGGTTAAGTGGATCTATTACATGGAGACTTCAGTTAGAACTCATGTGACAAAGTTTGGTGGAGTTATTGAGGTAGTTGGTGGAGTTGTGTTCAGTTTAACTCAGTTAGACACAGTTGAGCTAGTTGTATCTAGTCTAATTGATTGATACACTAGTGAGAGTGGTGTGAATTAATTATTAATTAATTCAGTAATTATTAAGTCATTAATCAACTAAAGAACACATAAGTTAACTATAGTGCATGGACAGTTTCAGTGGAGACCAGTGAAGAGGTAGGTGAAAGAGCAGGTTGACTATTAGTTGTGACTACAGTGTTGCATGATTTGCAACACCCAGTGATTGGAGATGCAATGAGGATTACATGAGCAAGGCTGGACCAATTCGAGTTCATTCAGAGCCAATATTCAGCAGGGATTGCGCAGTAGAGGCAGGCTAGCAGGTGGCAAAGATCAGTGCATGGATTTGCTAGATCGTGCCTGATTAGTGTGTAGCGATTGTATTGTATTGAGATCTTGACATGATCAGATTTGTATGAGGATCGTTACATGATCTCTATGAAATATATTATATACAGATAGTTGGGGTTTTTAGCTTCAGACTTTCCCATTAAAACACTGTGTTCATATGTGTGAATTTTTATGGTTTCAATGTGTGCATGCAATTGATTTAATTTCCGCAAGTAGTGATCAATAGTAGAAGAGATTCTATATTATGCATGAAGTCAAATAGTGTGTGATCAGGAGAATCTTGGATGTATAACGCATTAGTTATATAATTTCTACATGTTCTACCTTACGTAGAAACAACTACGGAATCACTCATGCTGTACCAAGAATTTTTCCCCGGTCAATTCATGTTTAGATTCAACAAGAAGATTCAGCACCCACGCCTAGTGCATTAAGCACCTGGTTGCATTAAGCACCCAAACTAGGGTGGGGCCCACAGTTCTATTTTTGGGTGCATGTCTATTTTTATTATCCCTTAATTTAGATGGACAATAAAATGTAATCTATTCTTAATGTGGAATTGAATGAGTTCACTGAAGTGGAAAATTTAGTTAGCTAGAGGATTTCGAGTTAGAGGTTGGTTAGTGGGACATGCAGAGTAATTCTAGTTGTAACAGAGTTCAAAGTGCAGTGGTGCATTAGTTAATGCAAGTTGTAAATAGTTTAACTTATTTAAGTGAGTTAAACTCATTTGTGCTAGTTGTAACTGAAAATACAAGTAGTGAGAGATCAAGTGAATTAAATATTAATTAATTCACATGCAGTGATCTCACATGAAACTGAGGATTTACTATTATTAGCTGCATGCATGTTAGATCTAATGGAGACCCAGTTGAGTTCTAGGTGAAAGGGAAGTTGACCATAAGTTGTGAAATTATTGGCTTGCACACATGCAACCAACCACCCATTGGAGTGCCCATGATAGTTGCGCAGTCAAGGTAGGCAATAATTCCTATCTTTTATGGATCTTGACCATTAGGGATTGTGCAAGGCAAGCAGGCTGTTAGGAGGCTAGAAATTGACTAAGTATTGCTCAGTTTTCTATGAGGACAATGTGAGATAGATAGTTGAATGTTGGAGGCTCTTGTGAGAAGAGAAATACATTGTATTTTTTTCATGATCCATGCTTAATATTCAATAGAAGATAGTGGGGGTTTTTATATGTAAGATTTCCTCGGGAAATTATCTGTGTTGTGTGTGGTTGATATTTCTTCATGTTCATGTGATTAGTGATTGCATTTTTAATTCCATAAAATATTTGTAGAAGCAATTCAATATTTAACTTTAGTACATTATTATATCTGGTGAATCCAATATATAAATGTTTGTCGTATAATTTCTACATGGTATCAGAGCACAGGAAATTGTAAAAGTGAAGCAGGATCAGAGTTTGTGACTGGATAGAACTCGAATTTGCAGAAATACTTTCTTGGTGCTACAACTGGTTCAAGATCGAAATGGATTTCAATGGCTTGAGATTAGAGTATGCACTTGAGCACAACTCGAACTACATTTCTTAGAAGGACAGGATGGAGGTAGTACTTGAAGACAATGGGTTGAATGAATTCATTGATTTTTTTTTTTCCTAAGCCTGATGCTGTAGATGCTCCAAATATTGATGCATGACAAAAGAAAGTGGCAAAGGCGAGGAGGATCCTATTGGAGGGAGTACGAGACCACATTGTCTCAAGCCTCCATGGGAAAGCCACACCATATGTAATGTGGAAGGCTTTGACAGATCTATTCCAAAGCAACAACAACCATAGGAAATTGGCGCTAAAAGATAAACTCAGGAAGATCAAGATGGAAAATGGCGACACCATTCCAAAATATCTGACAAAGTTTGTCCAATGTCAGGATGAACTGGGGAGTGTGGGAATAAAAGTCACTGACGATGATTTGATGAGCTTGGCTCTCCTAGGACTTCCTAAGAGTTGGCACAGTTATGAAGACTCTGTCAATGGACGAGAAAAATTTCCAGATTGGGAACGAATGTGGTCAGATTTTGTGCAGGAGGAGTTCAGACGGAACACCAGATATGGCTCTTCATTTAAGCATGATGATGAATAGGATTGTTCTTTGGATTCCAAGGAAAAGAAGGGGAAGTGAAAGAAATTCCATTCTAAATCCAAGTCCAAAGGCAAGAAGCAGGACATGTCCAAGGTGAAGTGTTTTCACTGTTACGAACATGGGGTTTCTGCTACTAACTGTCCACAAAAGAAGAAGAATAAGAAGGCTGCTAGATCTGCAGCCGGTGAGGCCCTTTCCTTGAAATTCGAGCTTGAATTCTCATTGATCACATGCATGGTGTAAAAGTCATTGGGAGTTTTGTGGTATTTGGATAGTGGCGCTTCCTTTCACATGATGGGAGATAAGGAACTTTTCAGTGACTTGGAGGAGAAATATCTCCAGATGCGTATGGATATGGGTGAAGACGGATGGTATAGTGCTACCGATATTGGTATCATTACCTTTCAGAGGGATTCAGGAAAACCATTTCAATTAAAATATGTAATGCATGTACCAGGTATGAAGAAAAATTTGGTCTTAGTCGCAATGTTGGAGGACAGAGGCTATGATGTTGTTTTTAGTGATGGAAAAGCTTTCCTGTGGCATAAAACAATGGGTCAAGCCAAGAGGATAGGGATTCAAGTTAAGAATATCTACAAGTTGGAGGTAGATGGTTGCGCTGCCATGATGGGCAAGGCGGAAAAAGTGGTGATTCGAGATGAGTGCGAATTATGGCACAAGCGATTGGGCCATCTACATCATGGAGCCTTGAAAGTCATGCATCAAATTTATACTGGACTTCCAATGGTAACACTTGCTCAGTTAGATCAGTGCAAGGGTTGCACCATGGGGAAGTATGTAAAGTCCACCTTTCATGAGAAGGAGAACCGAGCTTTGGGGATCCTTGAGAGAGTTCACACAGACGTGTGTGGACCATTCTCGGTTGCTTCAACAACAAAACATAAGTACTATGTAATATTTGTTGATGAATTTTCTTGTAAATGTTGTATCTTCTTCATGCAGAAGAAAGATCAAACATTCTCTAAGTTCCGCGAGTTTAAGGCATTGGTGGAGAAAGAGTCGGGGAAGCAGGTGAGGTCTCTTAGGAGCGATAATGGTGGAGAATACATCTCTAACGAATTCAAGAACTTCTGCAGGAAAGAAGGAATTCGAAGAGAACTCATAGTGCCTCATAACTCACATAAAAATGGGGTCGTGGAGAGGAAGAATAGAACGATCATGGGTGTAGCACGAGCGATGTTGCATGATCAAGGCCTATCGATGCATTTATGGGTGGAAGCATGCAACATTGCGGTTTATGTGCAGAACCGTTGTCCTCATAGAGTACTTGGCATGAGTACACCTGAAGAAGCTTTCACTGGTAAGAAACTTCACGCTTTAAGATTTTTCGCTCATCTGTTTATGTGCATGTGACCAAGGACGCCAGGAAGAAGTTGGAACCAACAACTGAGGTTGGGATTTTTTTGGGGTACACAGAAATACCCCATAATTATCGTGTGTATTTTCCAAACAACATAAGGAATGTTGTGCGATGAGATATAAAATTTGATGAGGAGAAAGCCACGCGGTTGTCCCTTAAGAGGGAGATGGACTTGCATGTAGAGGAGGAACTGCTGGTTCCCAAGGACGAGTCTCAAGATGTGGATAAACCACATGAGCAGGTTCATGGAGTGGAGGAAATCACTCATGCAGAGCCATCCATCAGAAATGGCAGAAGGCGCAACACGGAAGCTGATAGGCTAAGACTTGATGCTGCACAGAATGTAGGAGCCCCTACTTGACAACACAGACAAAGATAATCTTTTGACCGATTTACTGGATACATGGCTCTTATGAGAAAATTTATTGTGAATGAACCATCTTCCTTTCAAAAAGTAGTGCAACAACCTACTTTGGTTGATGCAATGGTGAAGGAGTATGACTCCATTTTCAAGAACAGTGCATGGGAGATATTCCAAGACCGGTCGATAAATCAGTGGTAGGTTCGAGATGGATCTACAATGTAAAGCAGGCTGCTGATGGGAGTGTGGAGAAATACAAGGCCATATTTGTGGCCCAGGGTTTCTCATAGATCGAGGGGATATATTATGATGAGACCTTTGCACCTGTCGCAAGGTACTCTTCCATAAGATCCATCTTTGCACTCTCAGCGCAGATGGGCTTGCGCATTCATAATATGGATGTGAAAACTATGTTTCTCAAAGGGATCATTGAGGAAGAGGTGTACATAGAGAATCCTGAAGGTTTAGAGATCTTCACAGTGAGTTGCATGTGTGCCGACTCAAAAGAGCGTTGTATGGGCTGAAGCAAGCACCACGTGCTTGGTACACTCGGATAGACAACTTTTTCACTGGACTAGGCTTAACCAAAAGTGAAGCAGATGAAAACCTGTACCAGATTTTGATTGAGGGTAAGCTATTGATCATTGTTCTTTATGTTGATGATTTAATTTTGACTGGTGATGAGCTGATACACTCATGCAAGGAGGATCTTGCAAGGGAGTTCGAAATGAAGGACGTGAGACTCCTTCATTATTTCCTTGGATTGGAAATATGGTAGCAAGATGGTGAAATTTTTGTGTCGGAAGGAAAGAATGCAAAGGAGATACTGGGTAAGTTTAACATGGAGAGCTGCAAACCCATGGATACTCCTCTTCCAGGAAATTGGAGGAAAGAGTATGCTACTTCTGGAGAGGTAGTGGATGTTACTGTCTATTGACAATTAGTGGGTTCGCTAATGTATCTAGTGAACACGAGACCAGACATTTGCTACGCAGTTAACTAGCTGAGTCAAGCTATGGTTAAGCCTACCAAGATCTTTTGGAAGGTGGGGAAGCATGTCCAGAGATACTTGAGGGGTATATCAGAGTATGGTTTGTGGTATAAACAGATGAATGGAGTGAAGTTGCATGGCTTCACGAATGAAAATTAGGCTGGCAATCTATCGGACAGAAAGAGCACATCAGGGGGGATCTTTAGCATTGAGTCAACAGAAGTTTCTTGGTACAACAAGAAGAAACGATCCGTGGCACTCAGTTCAGTGGAAGTGGAATACATGGCACTAAGTCAAGTTGCATGTGAGGTTATTTGGATGAGAAAGATCATGGTTGGTTTGTTTGGTTCTCAGATGGATCCAACAATGATTCATTGTGATAAGCAAAGTTGCATTAAAATCTCGATTAATCCTGTGTTTCATGATAGGTCCAAGCATATAGATATCTGGTATCATCATCTTAGAGATTTTTTCCAGAGAAAAATCATGTTGCTACAGTACATTCCCACGGAAGATCAGGATGCAGATATTCTGACGAACGTGCTCACCAAGAGCAAATTCAAATACCATAGAGACATGATTAGGGTGAGGGATAATCCCTTTCTTGTTAAGAGGGAGCGTTGAGACTCAACAAGAAGATTTAGCACCCACGCCTAGTGCATTAAGCACTTGGTTTCATTTAGCACCTAGCTGCATTAAACACCCAAACTAGGGTGGGGCCCACAGTGCTATTTTTGGGTGCATGTCTATTTATTATTATCCCTTAATTTAGATGGAAATTAAAATGTAATCTATTCTCAATGTGGAATTGAATGAGTTAACTGAAGTGGAAAAATCAGTTAGCTAGTGGATTTCAAGTTAGAGGTTGGTTGGTGGGACATGTAGAGTAATTCTAGTCATAATAGAGTTCGAAGTGCAGTGGTGCATTAGTTAATGTAAGTTGTAAATAGTTTAACTCGGTTAAGTGAGTTAAACTCAGTTGTGCTAGTTGTAACTGAAGATACAAGTAGTAAGAGATCAAGTGAATTAAATATTAATTAATTCACATGCAGTGATCTCACATGCAACTGAGGATTTACTATTATTAGCTGCATGCATGTCAGATCCAGTGGAGACCAAGTTGAGTTCTAGGTGAAAGGGAAGTTGACTATCAGTTGTGACATTATTGGCTTGCACACATGCAACCAAACACCCATTGGAGTGCCCATGATACTTGCACAGTCAAGGCAAGCAATAATTCCTATCTTTTAGGGATCTTGACCATCAAGGATTGCACAAGCAAGGCAAGTTGTCAGGAGGCTAAAAATTGACTAAGTATTGAGTTTTCTGTGAGGACAATGTGAGACAGATAGATGAATGTTGGAGGCTCTTGTGAGAAGAGAAAGACATTGTATTTGTTTCATGATCCATGCTTAATATACAATAGAAGATAGTGGGGTTTTCTAGCTGTAAGATTTCCCCAAGAAATTATCTGTGTTTTGTGTGATTGATCTTTCTTCATGTTCATGTGATTAGCGATTGTGTTTTTAATTCCGCAAAATATTTGTAGAAGCGATTCAATATTTAACTTTTGTACATTGTTAGATCAGATGAATATAAGATATACATTCTTGTTGTATAATTTATACAATTCAAACCATCATCGATCCTAGGATCACTCCTAGGAGATCCCCCTATCGTACTAGAGGCAACCCCATAAGTCACAGGGGCACCAGTGTGCATGATGCTATCATCAAACACCGAGACCAGCCCAAAGATGGAGATTAGTAGTACAGAAACCGAAGCCACTAACATGGCTTTCTTACCCTACGTCATCGCCCAAACCCCATTTTTATACCCCCACCAGGTTTTGTGTCAAAGCAAGTCTTAAAAACTATTACATTTCCAAACATGGCTTTCGTAATACTTGTTTGGTATTTGGTCCCACAAACCATGCTGGGAAGTCCTACCATCACTTCTATAGGGATAACCCTATCACTCCTCAGGAGGCTACATCGGTTAACGAAACTCTTGTAGTAGCGCTAGCTAAAGCGACCAAGAAAATCAACAAAAAGGTAAGAAAATAAAAAACCCCAACATACCGAGGGCATTGCAACCTTGTGCATTATGTGATATCATAGGCCATCCTACCAATATTTTCCCAGATTTAGATGTATTAAAACCTCTTCTAAGCACGGAAAGAAATGCCGCAGCCTCAAGTTCCCATAAAAAGGAGCAGGCCATGAAAAATCAAGGGAAAGCATTGTGAACCAACCACACGTGCGCCATATGCGACCGCTATGGGCATTACACCCATTATTTCCCAGAGATGCCACGATATAGGGATGCCTTGCAAGCCCTAGAGAAATCATATCAATGGGATCCCTCAAATCCACTCATGCTTATGGATGAGGGAAAACCTAGAACCATAATGTACTTACGAGAGGAGCTTACATCCTGCTCATACAAAATCACCCTAACGGACCAAAGACGTCAAGAAGAGGCCACTTAGCCAACCCCAGTTTGCGCACTATGCGAAGAGCCTGACCACTTAGTCACACAGTGTCCCGAATTAAGGGCGTTCACCCATTGGTACCAAATCCCTCACATTTCCCAAAGAAAATTAGCTTGGCAGTGAAGAAATACATGTCGGATTTGCCGAAGCAACCATCATGTGCGCCGTTGTCCCCACATCCATCGGTTCTTGTCCATGTTAGATTTCATGTGACGATTCATCCCTGAAAATTATGACTTAGCTGACTTAGACAAAAAATCTGTGAACAACACCACCTTTTGAGGGATGGAAACAAAAAGGACCATATTATATGTGTCCGAGGAGAGGCAATTACCTTAACGACCACATCCCCCCCGTTATCGCCATCAAGCTCCTATCCAGCTCTGCGCAGTCTGTGATGAACGTGATCACTTTATTGCTGACTGCGCAACCCTAGAGTTATTTTTAGATATGGTATCCTGTCAATCTCGTATACTACAACAACTTACCAGTAGTCCAGTATTCATGTTGGGTGTGTTCAGGCGATCATACGGTTCGTCGTTGTCCTTATATCCCCCGATTTCGTTCGACATTATACAATTTAAGCTAGGCCATAATACACCTCGACACAATGGACGGATCAGATTTAGAATCTGTGGAAAGTTCAACAATGCAATAAAATGTGACAAACAAGTCCATTTTATTCGTGTCAGCAAAAAAACGACCAATGAAGGGGCACATTGTCACCCCCAACCACCCTCCACGGATAAGAAAAACTTGCGCATTATGCAACACACGTAACCATTTGGTCACCCAATGCCCAGATCTAGAATCATTTTGCAAATGGTATCCAATCACTTTAGCAATCCAAAGGGAAAGGAGTACCAAGGAAAGACAATCTTGTCTTGTTTTTCAAGGAAACCGTCAGACTTGACACTGTACTTACATATCCCAAGTATGCCCTTTTGTTAGAAACGATACGCTCGTTGGATGCCCAATACCCATATATAATTTTTCTAGAGCCAAGACAGCCTAATGCCATGCAACCCTCCTCGAGGCAGTCTACCCCCCATCATTACCCAAACAATAGGAAGGTTGAGACAACCCATAGTCTTAGAAGGGCCCAAACCAACCAAGGACGACATGTGAGCTGTGCGATAGAAACGACCACCGAATCAATCAATGTAAGGAACTTAAGAACCTTATGAACAATCTTTGCATGGTCACCCCCATCCCACAGATCAATCTCTCCAATCAAGAGAAGATCACATGTTTCTATTGTAGGATTTTCTCACAATTCCACCATACGATGGGTTGTGAGTACCTCCCAAGGCTATGGGTGGCAAGGGAAATGTTGAGTCTAAACTCCCCAAAAGAGCTAGGCCAACCAAAACCAAAAACTCGAAGATGGCAGGAGTGAAATCATTCCCCAATGCCCAATCATCTCTGAGCGTCCACTTTAGGGACAAAGAGTAACATTGGTTCTCATACCATTTACTCGATAAGCACCATGACAACATGCACCATTTGCACAAGTCACAATCACAAAACAAAGTCGTGCCCATTAATGCAAACATTTAGGCACCTCTGCACTCAACACAACTTCCAAATCCAAGAAAGCGCAAGCACCCTTAGTACGCCATGTGAGGAACATAAGCTCGCTCTCATGCAAGTCACCACAATGGAAATTCCTCCACCATCCAACGTCGACGACACACAACACCACATACAATTCATCTCATTTTGCATGGGAACCGTGACTCGTGCTGTCTGCTCATCTTTCATTGGTGTCGAGACCGTTGTTAGCGCAAGGAGTCACTCCTTGACTGCATAAGGAGTGAGCCTTACACGTCATAGTTCATTTCAAATTTTAAAGGGGTTTTTTGAGTGGTGGGATGGCTTCTCAAAGATTTTTAAATGATTTTTTTTTTTTAATATTATTTAAGACTTTCATGCATTTGGCAAGCTATGGAAAGTATAAATGTGTGGTTAAATTGATAGTATAGGGAGCAGAGTGTACAAATGAAGGAAGATGGATAGCTGGTACCTATTCTAGGAAATATTCCTATCCTAAATCAGTCACACAACTATGATGATGGCTCTTTACACAAACTCTGCTTATGCAAAGTAAACAACATTCAGAAAATAGATTGCATGTATAAATTATTCCACAAATCCTTTATGAAATATTCACTGACATGTTCTATAACACAGATATAATTTGCAGAAAACTGAAAGCAAATAATTTACTATTAAATCCTTTAACAATTTCTCACTCACACCTTACTAGTTGCTGCAATTCATATTTAGAAGAAACTAACAAAGAAAATAGACACACCACACATTAGATGTTCCTTGAGTCACAAAATCCTCCAACATGAAGTATAAAAAGGCTTTTTATTATATTCAGTCTTTAGGTAGACCAACATCCAACCTAGAAATGGTATTTACAAATGGTATGTATAGCAAGAGAGGCACCAACTCCATCTCTTCTAAAAAGAAGGAAACATTAATCCTAACATTACATAGGTGTCAAAATACATTACAACCACATCCCATTGAAATCTAACTAAAAGTACATATGTAGAATAAAGTAGAGAAGAAATCCGGGCTGAAATCTCGAGTGTGCTGTCATGCTGCCCCTTTTTCTGCCGATTTATCTCCTTGTGTCTTTGGTATTTAAATGAACATGTATATCCATTTAATAAGACCTCCAAAAAACTCATAACCACCTTTCACCATCTCTTGTTATATCCATTTGGTTATGGGTCCTTATCCTTTCTTAACTGGCTCAGAAAATTTGCTGATAGGTGTCAAAATTCAGTTAAAATGGGTGCTACCAGAAATTCCAGTAAAAACCTGTAACTGCGCAAAAACTGGAATGCTACCAAAATTTCTGGTAGTGCTTTGTTTCTTTTTAAATATACACAAAAAATGCTGAAAATCCTGTGCAGACTTATATTCCTTGACATCTAATCTGTTGTTCAAAATTGTGACTGATAAGCGAAAATGTATTTGTATCAAAAAACCTTTTTACCTTCCTTCAATGTGGGCTACAGCTTCAAAAAGCTTATTTAAATCTGTCTTGCTCTCAGCAATTGATTTGGATCTGGTTGTTCTTGTGGCTTCTTCCTTGACAGTGGATTTCTCCTCCTTAGAACCCTTTTGTATCTTTCTTCTCTTTGAGGGCTCTCAGTGCTGCTCTGAAGGGGTTTTGTTTTTGTTTTTCTTCATGGATTTCTCTCTTTTTGACCCTTCATATTCGCCTTCAATATAAATGACCTATGTCATTAAGCTTAGATTGTGTAGAGCCTTGGAATTAAACCTAAACTTGTTGCTGTCTCTGGTATGCCTCTTTATGGTACCAGCAATAGGTTTGGCTTCTTCTTTCTTATTCTTATTGCTGATGTCATATCCAACATCCTTGAGGAGTTCTTCATCTGATTTTGTAGGCTGATACTTTTTCTGCATCTTCTACTGAATATGTGCTTCTAATATTTTCGGTAGCACCTGCACTTTTAATTTATCTGCAGTTGCAGACCTTCCTCTTCGGGCTCTGGTGTAGACATTAGGAAAAGGAGGAACAGGGGGTGCCATTTTCATAGATTTGGGTTTATTTTCTGAGGAGCTCTCTCCCTTTTCCAACTTTCTCTTAGCCTTGACTACAAAAACCTTTTCTTTCTTGCTCTTGGCCTTCTTATGGATATTTTATTTTTTGGGCTTTCTCTTTGTTCTTATTTTTGCAGGCTGAGGGTGTGGTTGTGAAATTGGAGGTGTAGTTCAGGTTGGCCTGCCCTATAAAATAAAAAGTGATCCCAGGTTTGATTTCTTTTCTCTAACTCTTCTTCAACTAGAACCTTGATGAGAGCTCGATGATACAAGCTATATTTTGAAACAACAATGTGAGTTTGGACCCTTGCTGATTTTTCTTTTTCTTTCAGACCCTTCAGCAAGAAGTATGGAATATTTAATGTCTTCATACTTGCAACATGAAAAATAAACCTCATATGATAAAGAAACACAACTGTATACCTCCTTTTACAAGTGAGGTATATCTTGATAAGTTTAACAGCTTCTGCCCAATCATTTTTAAGGTAGTTGCTTGGAATTACCTTGGCCCAATTTGGATCTCTGTGTGCATCCTTGAGGGAACTATTGAGGTATCCTCCTGTAATAATCTAACCTTTAAACCACCTCTCTCCTTCCTGTGGAAGGTTAAATGCTTCAACAATGGAGTCTTCAGAAACCTTCAATGTAAGGCCATAAACTGTGGCTTCTTTTCCATTAAAAGAGTTATCAAACACTTGAGCTACTCCTAAGTGAGAGCTCCCTAACCCGGTGCATAGAGAATACCATCCCACCTGGATAAACAAGCTTCTTACCCTCGAATTTTCATCCACTAGGTCTGCACCCTATGGCTCAATTTGATTTATTTTTCCACCTATTTTAGTCATATTCAGAAAATTAATGACTCTATCTGTTGAAACTGATAGGTGGCAGAGATGGAGGAGTTTCACCTTACAAGTGTTGCATGTTTTCTTCTTTGAAATCCTGTCTGAAATCTAGATTCCTTCTCAAACTACAACTCTAAGGAATTTGATCTCCAACAACTAAACTCTCAAATGATAATGCTCTTTCTTTTTTGGTGGTTTTAAAACAAAAACTATGGTTCATCACCCCATGCAAATCGACTTTCATCATGGAAAATATTCCTCACCGTGGTGTGCACCATGTGATAGCCATTATTACCTTCATTTGGCTGTATATATTCATATAGAAAGCTCCAGATGGCTTGAGACAAGCATATCTATGAATGGCAGTCACCTCCACTATCTTGCTAATTATTGGACGAAATTTCCGGCAGCACTGCTGTGCGACCAACCAAACGGTCATTGCGTTAAGGTTGATGACCACGATCTCCTTCATTCGGAAAAAAAAATACTTTGGCATAAGATTAACTGACTTGGGTTGACAGGAAGGATGAGATTAACGGTTAAGTGTATTACTGCAGGTTGGCACATAGGCATTAACATATACCATAACTTGACTTCAACTAAACTGACTGCATACGACACCTATCATGAGATATGAAATATTAAAAAAAATATTTGAAATGTATTTACACTACAACACGTGGCTTGACAAAAGCGGATGCACTTTTTCATTTATTTAAAAAAAATAGAGTATGCTTCCGGAATTTCCAGCAACATCGGAATAAAAAGAAAAAAGAACAGAAACAAGAATATAACAAACTATCTGAAAAGACTAAAACAAGTGCTTCCGGAATTTTTGGTAGCGACCAATTTTTTTTTTTTTCAAAGTCTAATCCTAAAAAAAAAAAATTTAAAATGGACACATGACTTAGCAAATAACTGTGGTAACAACTCTTACAACTACAACAATAGCTGTACCATCGACGGTGCAAACACAACCATCCTGCACCCTGTTGACCTCGTCTTGTTCCACAACATCAACTATGGAATCCTATTCGTGTTTGTTGACCAACTCTGTTAGGTTCGAACCAACTCCTCATAGCCTCACACAAACCAAATCCCCCTTAGATGCCTTGTTCCATTCAGACGAGGATAGTTTAGAGGCCATGACAGAACTAGATTTTCTGTGGATGCAATGCATCAACGCTCGTTTTTTCTTCCAGAAAAAACATTCGGTCTTAACAACCCATAAAACCAACAGATATACGCCATTGAAATAAAAGACTTCCTCCCATCTGGGAAAGTTGACTGGTTCAAAAATCCCATCCCGACACCTGACACGTTCGAAGAAGGGAACATGTTAAATATTTCATCGACCATCAAGGTGAATATCTCGAGAAAACCAGGAAAAGACGAAGAAATCTCACTGGGGGTAGGATGCTCCCCAGATTAAGTAGTCGCTTACACAAACTTTCTACAAGAGTATAGAGACATCTTCACATGAGATTATTCAGAAATGCTGGGGCTTAGCCCCACTATCGTAGAGCACCATATTGACACCTGACCTGACATACCACCAGTACACCAAAAGCAATGTCAATTGCACCCATCTAAGGCAGAAGCGATCAAGCGAGAAATCAACAAGATTCAAAAAGATGATTTTATTTACCTATTAGCCTACACATCATGGGTTTCCAACCCTGTTCCCTCATGAAAAAATAGGGCACCATTCGCATCTATACTGATTTCCGAGATTTGAACAAAGCTTTTCCAAAAGACAACTACCCTACCCCATTCATTGACCAATTTATTGATTCTTGCACCGGTCACGAGGCCTTGTCCTTCATGGACGGGTTCTCAGGGTATAACCAAATTCAAGTCCTACATACCGATCGATAGAAGACAACATTCACATACCAGGTTATTCCATTCAGTCTTAAAAATGTTGGAGTCACCTTCTAGCGGGCCATGAACTATATTTTGCATGACCTAGCCCACATTATCCTCGCTTACTTGGACGACCTCACTGTCCGATCCAAGAATCGAAGTGATCATATGGAGGATTTACGGTTGGTATTCCAAAGATGTCAACATTACAACCTGCTCTTGAACCCTCTCAAGTGCATCTTCTACATCAATGCAAGGAAATTATTAGGGTTTATAGTATCCCAACAAGGGATTAGAGTGGACCCCCTCAAGGTCCAGGCCATCAAAGAGGTGCCACCACCAAAAACCCTCAAGAAAATCCAAAGCTTGCAAGGGAAAGCCATTTTCCTGAGACGCTTTATCCCAGATTACGCCACTTGTTCGCAAGGATTCCTATGCCTACTCCGTCAGGATATCCTGTTTAAATGGGAAAATCAAGCCCAACAATTGTTTGAGTCACTAAAATATACATTGTATTCAACCCCATTGATCAACCCACCAAATTATTACAAAGATTACACCCTATATCTATCAGCATTAGAAACCGCATTAGCAGGGGTGTTAATCCAAGACGGACTCGATCGTAAAGAACACATAATTTATTACATCAGTAAGAACTTATAAGGCCCCGCCTTAAGATATGAACCTGAATAAAAAACTTCCCTAGCCCTTATACACGTAGTCCAAAAGCTTCTACACTACATTATCTTACAGACTACAACAATCATCAGAACTATCAACCCCATGAGATACCTGCCAACCCGCTATTTGATGAACCATAAATACGCTCATTTGGTAGTCATATTGTAGGAATTTGACCTATAGTATAGCTACCCCAAGAGAAAAAAAACTTTGATCTTAGCTGTGTTCATCACTGACCTCCCAAACTAGAATAAAGGATCCCCAGTCAATGACTCACTACCTAACGAACATGTATTTTTAGTGACAATTGACGATCCTTGGTACGACGATATCCTCTTATTTTTGCAAACCCAAAAGTTCAATCCTAAGCTCACATGTGATGACCAAAGGCACATACAACACCAGGACCCCCGATACCTCCTCATGGGAGACATCCTTTATCGACAAGGCATCGAGACTATCCTACGCCGATGCCTCACGCATGACCAATCTAAGCAAGTCCTAAATGACTGTCATAGTTTATCTTGTGGCAGCCACCTCTCTGGGATGGCCACCACCAAAAAATTCCTACGGGAAGGTTATTTCTGGCCCACCTTATTCCGCGATTGCATAGAGGCAGTTAAAAGGTGTGAGCGATGCCAACGCTTCACCCACAAGGAAAGAGCACCTCCTGCTCCTCTGGACCTGGTCATCGTAGCCGATCCCTTTTAAAAATGGGGAATCTAATTTATGACTTGCAACCCTGCATCGTCCGAAAACCACAAATACATCATTGTAACCATCGACTATTTCACCAAATGGGCAGAAGCCATGCCCACATATGACAACATGGTAGAAACCGCTGCACGGTTTCTATTCAATCATTTCATCGTAGGGTTCAGTGTGCCTAAGGAGTTAGTCTCCGATCAAGGAAATCATTTTGAAAATGAAATATTCCTGTAGCTGTCTCATCACCTAGGATTCACACATGAATTCGAATCACCATACTATCCTCAGTCCAATGGACAGGTAGAGGCTATCAACAAAGTGATTAAAAGAATGTTACAACATATGGTGAATAACCATAAGAAAAACTGGCACCACATGTTTTTTTCAGCCCTGTGGGCCTACCGCACAACAGTAAAAAACTCGATAGGATTTACACCCTTCCAACTAGTGTACAGGGTAGAAGTCGTGATTCCCATCGAATGCAAAATCCCCAACTTACATTCCGCCATCAAACTCATCGATGATACCCAACCTTTATAACAATGATTGGTACAGTTAGAGCTCGTCGACAAAAATTGACGAGAGTCGCTCCAACATAATGAGGCACATAAGAAACGGGTAAAAGCATCATTTGACTGTAACATCGCCCCTCGTTCATTTACCGAGAGAGAGTTAGTCCTCTGCTACGATGTCGCGAATGAGGCCCTAGGACCCAAATTTTGAAACATTATGGAAAGGTCCCTACATCATAAAACATTGCCTCCTCAAGGGGGCATACATCCTGTCAGATCCCGATGGTACATGCCTACCTAACCCTGTCAATGGGCTCTACCTCAAAAAATTTCACCCATAAGGGCAGGAGGTCTCAGCGTTACAGATAATATGCATGTAGCATAATCTATTTTTTTGTGATGATCACAATCGTCAAAGAATTATTATAAAAAATTCTCTGGTGTCATAGATGGATCACCCCCCCCATCCAATATTTTGGATTCGCTGATGGAGCCTCTCGATGGTCTTAAAATCTAGCCGCAGCCTCCTGGGCCATTTACTATCCCGACTGATCACCATTCTTCACCAACGGAGTATGCATCACATCAACCACCAATAATTATGTAAAATATGATGCAGTAATTGAGTTGATGAGCGATGGCTTTAACCAAGGCATTCGCCATTTACATATCTACCTTGATTCCCAGCTAGTGGTTTCATAGTTAAACCAAGATTTTGAAGTACGAGATTCTTAACTATTCAGGAATTATTTGCATGCACAAAGTTTAATTCATCAGTTTGATTATATTACATTCACACATATGCCAAGAAATCAAAACATAACCATTGATCGCGTAGCCAATCACATTCTAGATTAGAATTCATCTCGTATAAAACATCATCCATAGAAAATAAAAAAAAAAAACATAAAAAATAGATATCCATCATAGGTACATAACATCCATCAATAAAATAACCATAGAAAAATCATCAGAGCCGAAAAAATACACATCTTGCATATATATATCAAAAAATATATGAGTCACAATATATAAGTCATGTCCCTGACCAAAATTACAGTAAAAAAATATGTCTACATGTCATCAAAAAATAGGGAAGCATCCTCATATTGAGCGCTTTCCCTGAATATAAAAAATCTCTAGGGCTGATCCCTGCCAGGTGGGTCCTATAGACCCACAACTACACCTGGTGCCAATACATGTGCAACAACCGCAACCACAGGCGCCACACGATGCAATGTCGGGTGATGCGCCCTCTCTCGAGACATCAACGCCTTGAGCCATGTGTCATCCAAATCATCAACAAAACCCTGGGTCAGCATACCTCAGGTCAACCTCTCTAATTGACTCCATGAGTCGTTTAAGTCTGCTACTCGTGCATCCACATCCTGGACTCGAGCCTCAACAACAACTAGTTTCTCCTCGATCGTCGCCACCCAATCCTTAGCCGCCTTGGCGGAGCAAGAAGGGCATCATCTCCCTCGGAAATGAAAGCACTGCTGCCCTCCCACGAAGGGCCATCACCACCTTGCTACCCCCCAACCTAGGGTTGATCAGCCCTGTTAGCGTAATGAGTCTCTCCTTGACTGCAAAAGGAGTAAGACTTACACATCATAGTTCATTTAAAATTTAAAGGTTTTGAGTGGTGGGATGGCTTCTTAAAGAGTTTGAAATGATTTTTTCTCTTTTATACTTTCATGCATTTGGAAAGCTGTGGCAAGTATAATTTGTATGGGTAAATTGGTAGTATAGGGAGCAGATTGTAACAAATGAAAGGAGATAAATAACTGGTACTTACTCTAAGAAATATGCATATCCTAAGTCAGTCACACAGCTACAATAGTGGCTCTTTACATAAACCCTGTTTTATGTAAAGTAAAAAACATTTAGAAAGTAGTATACATGTATAAATAATTTCATAAATCCTTCATAAAACCTTCACTAACATGGTCTACAACATACATATGATTTTCAGAAGACTAAACATTTGATAATTAACTATTAGATCCTATAATAATTCTCTTACTCATACTTTACTAGCTGCTGCAACTCATAAATCAAAAGAAATAAACAATGAGAGAAACACACCATACATTAGATAGTCCTTGAATCACAAAATCCTCCAGCATCAAGTGGAAAAAGGAGTTTTCTTTATTATAATAAGTCTTCAGGTAGACCAACATCCAACCCTGAAATGGTATTTAAAAATGATATATATATATATATATATATATATATATATATATATATATATATATATATATATATATATATATAGAGAGAGAGAGAGAGAGAGAGAGAGAGAGAGAGAGAGAGAGAGAGAGAGAGGCACCAAATCCATCTCTCCTAAAAATAATGAACCACTCTTCCTCACATTACATAGGTGTTATAGGACATTAAAGATATATCCCATCGAAATCTAACTAACATGACATATGTAGATGAGAGAAGAGAAGGCATTTTGGAATATACTGCTGAGTGTGCTGACATGCTGCCCCTTTTTCCATTGATTTGTCTCTCCTTGAATTTGTTTCTTTAAGAACCACATGTATTCATTAAATGTGACATTCAAAAGCCTCATAACCACTTATCAACCATCACTTGTCATATCCATATCGTTATGAGTCCTTATCTTTCATGAACTTGCTAGGAAAATCCACTGACAACTGTAAAAAATAATTTAAAATAGGCGCTACTGGAAATTCTGGTAAAAACCTGTAACTGCTCAAAAACAATAATGCTACTGGAATTTCCAGTAGCACTCTGTTTCTTTTAAAAAAATGCACAACAAAAACTTGAAAAACATGTGTAGACTTATACACTTTGAAACTTTAGCTGCTGTTCAAAAATGTACTTAGTAAGCAAAAAGGTATTATATTAGGAAACCCTTTTACCTTTCTTCCATATGGGCTGCAACTTCTCCAAGCTTGTCCAAGTCTGATTTGTTGGCAACAACTAATTTTTATCTTGTGGTCCTCGTGGTTATTTCTTTGACAGTGGTCTATTTCTCCTATGAACCCTTTTGAATTTTTCTTCTTTTTGAGGATTTTGTTTGCTGGTCTAAAGTGGATTTATCCTTATCTTTCTTCTTGGAATCATTAGTCTTTGCAATTGAAGGGGTTACAGTCTGTAGCCCTTTAGATTGTCCTTCTATATCTATGACCTCTGTTAGAAAACTTGGATTATGCAGGGCTTTAGATTTGAGTCTAAACTTGTTGTTGTCTTTGGTGTGTCTTTTTATGCTACCAGCAACTAGTTTTCCATCCTCTTTCCTTCTATTGCTACTAATTTCATACCCTGCATCTTTTAGGAGCTCTTCATCTGAATTAGTGACATAATATTACTTCTAAATTTTCTATTGAATGTCTGCTTCTAAAACTTCCGGTAGCACCTGTGATTTGGATTTTTCTGTAGTTGCATACTTTTCTCTCTGAGCTTTGGTATAAAATTTGGGAAAAGGAGGAATGGGAGGCACAATCTTCATTGATTTAGGCTTATTGGTTGATGAGCCGTCTCCTTTCTCCAACTTCTTCTCAACCTTGGTTGAAGAAGTATTTTATTTTCTGCATTTAGCCTTTTTATGGATGTTTTCCTTCTTAGCCTTTCTCTTATTTCTCTTACCAATTGCTAAAGTAGTTGGTTTTTAGTTTTTATCTTTTTTCTTGGCAGGCTGAGGATGTTGTTGTGAAGCCATAGATAGTTGAGCTGGAACATCTGGTGTAGGTGCAGGTTGGCCTGCCTTGTAAAATAGAAAATGGTCCCATGATTGGTTTCTTTTCCTAAGTTCTTCCTCAACCAACACTTTGATAAGAGATTGATGATATAAGCTATATTCTGATGCAACTGTGTGTGTTTGAATCCTAGTTACATATTTGTGAAGCTCTTCGGTAGAAATAATGGTAAGTTGAGGGTCTTCATACCTGCAATATGAAACAAAAATATCATATGATAAAGAAAAACCATAGTATACCTCCTCTCACTAGTGAGATAAATTTTGATGAGCTTAACAGTCTCAACCCATTCATTTTTGAGGTAATTGATGATAATTCCTTTAGCCCAGTTGGGATCTCTGTGTCCATATTTATTGAAACTGTTGAGGTCTCCTCCAGTGATGACTTGGCCTTTAAACCATTTTTCTCCTTCCTGTGGAAGTTTGAAAGCTTTAGCAATTGAATCTGCTGATACCCACAATATGAGACCATAGATAGTTGCTTCCTGTCTATTGAAAGAGTGTGAAAATTCCTGAGTACTCCTAAATGAGAGCTTCCCAATCTTGAACATAATGGATACCACCCTGCTTGAAAAACTTCCTTCTCACATTCGGATTAGCATCAACTAGATCAGCTCCTTGGGTTTCAATTAATTTTAGATTTCCTCGTTTCTTAGTCATCTTCAGTAATAAAGAAGGTTTTCTGCTAAAATATGATAGGTGTCAAGATTAGGGGAGCTCACCTAACAGGTGTTGCTGTGTCTTCAATGTAATCTATCTAAATCTAAGTCTCCTTTCTCAAGCTGCTCACTAGAATATCTTGTTCACCAAAAATTAAACTCACAAGTAATGGTCTTCCTTTCTTTTCGGTGGTTTAATATAGATATGTAGGTTCACCTTCCCATGCATGAGAGTTTTCATTATGGTAAATATATTAGACCGTAGCATACACCCTGTGGTATTGATGATGAACTTCAGTTGGCTGTAGAGTTTTAGATGATATGATATAGGTGGATGGAGATGAGTGGAGTTGGAGCTAGTAGTTGCCTCCATTGTATCCTTATTACAGGGCTAAATTTCCGGCAGTTTTCATGCGTGATCAAAATAAATGGTCATCGCATTAAAACTATAGATCCACGATCTATCTTAACACATAATACATACCTCGACATGTGGATGAAATGACTCAGCTAATAGACATGAGAAACAATGGTTGGCTTTTAAAAACTGTAGAATGACACCTAGCATTCTCCATGTATAACCACGACTTGAAATTTACATCACTCAAGATAAACCTTTCCTATCACGTGACCTAACTCATGATAAAAAATTAAAACATAGTTTATAATAGGAACACGTGGCTTAACACGAAGTGGATGCGTTTTTTTTTTTAATTAAAAAAAACAAGGGAGGTTACCGAAATTTCCAGGAGCATCGGGTTAAAGAAAAATAGACATAAAACATAATTAAAACAGACTGCCTGAAAAAGGGCTAAAACAGATGCTAACAAAAATTTCGGTAGTGTTCTAATTTTTTTTGAAATTTACAAAGTTTTATCCTAAAAACAAAAAATTTAAAATTAAATCATGACTTAGCATAGAACTATGCTAACAAGCCCCACCTGGGCCCCTCCTCGGTGGCTGATGCCTCATCAAGCGGGCAAGAGGACGCCTGACTGCCCCCACATCTGCAAGAGAAAAAATGATAGTGTCAATGTCACCATAACACAAAAATAAATATACACATAATAAAATACTCAAAAAATGCAGAAAAACATCAAAGGTCATACATGTGAGACCCCACACATAGGTGGAAGGAAGACCCATATCCGGGTCCCCCCGAAAATTGATCATTGAGTATGGATAATCTAACAACATTTATGGGTTTTCCTGGAACCACGCCTCAACAGTCGCATCCCAATAACAACTAGCCTCCCCTCCTCCACCATGAGGCATCACGGGTGCCCTTTGTCACATCCGAGGATCCCTACGGAGACCAATTTGCACAGGCACAAAAGGTCAGAGCATCATTTCTCTCTTGAACAGGATGCTGCATAAGATGCTCACATATGTAAAAACTCTGGAAGATCCTCCTCCAACCTTCCCTAATTGCGATACCATGCCATCGTACACATGTTGCGCTCAGTCGTAGAAGTTTCCGACCCGAAGTCGGCGAAAGACACCAATATGAGGTCAAGACGCCTGATTGGGCGATGACGACCCCATCAAGCGAGCTTTCATTTCTAGGGTGCACCGATCAACTAAGTCAGTCACTCAATCAATGCAGATGCACCCTTGGATAAGCGGCTCATCGCCATAATGTTGCTCACCACAACGCCAGATACTCACCCTCCTAGGAGGGAGTGGTTGTGGTAGCGCCTCGCCCTGAGGCAGTAGGCCACACAAAAAGTACACATTCCTCTCCCGACGGATGATGACTTCTTTACGTTGCAATACCATCTCATAGTCTCCTGTTCGAACAACGGACTAGGAAATGGAGCAGACTATCCTATGATCTCAGGATGTTGTTCTCTAGAAACTTTAGCAAACCCCACTATGCCAAGAGCTTCCACGCATTGGCATCCTAAGCCACAACAATTCGAAGATCAATCCAATTCCGCTTGTGACACAACATCCTGTTACCAGAGAAAAACCAAAATCAGTGACCAAAAAATCAGAAAACCAAAATATTTCAGAATTTTTCCCATCATCGCGCTTGTTTTCTACATAGGCACGATGACTTCACATCTGTATCAAGAACAGACACGTGCTTCATCAAGAAAAAATTTGGCCAAGCGCGATAACCTCGCGGGAAATATTCCTTCTCCGCGAGTTTCACACATCTCAGCCTCGATCGCTCGTGCGATCGAGGCAAAAAAGAGGTAGGTAATCTATAAAAATCAGATTTGTATGGCCCCCCAAGGAAAAAATTGAAAAAATTAAAAAGAAGGACGTTTAGGGCCCTACCTGACACTGACGGCACGAATCCCGACTACTCAGGCTGACCACAACGGTAAGAAAGGCTCGGAAGCAAGGGCTCAGCTCTGACCTCAAACTATCAAATGACACAATTGAATTGAAATGAGTCATATTGACCCATATATTTCCCTTTTCTCATTATTCGACAGTCCGCAATGGGAGCTCAAAACGTCCAATTGAAAAACCGCAAGAAACATAGTGATCAAAACCTCATCACGCTCAAAGTAGGCTTCACACATCCACGCCTCAGAAAAAGTAATTTTTTTTTTTGTACAACAGGTATACCCTCTCTTATCACTTTCCATTCAACGTTATTTTCAATATGTTTGAATAGAAAATATGCTTTTACTTGGGGTATTGGTTGCATGTATTACAAGCACGAAAAAGCGCCTGTTTCCCCAGCCACTAAAGATACAAGAGCAGGTATCATTATTTCCCTAGCATGACAGGCTCCCCAAAGAAGCTTTGCATATCCTGACATCATTTCTCCACAGAAATCAACCATAGGTTCCAATCACCTGACCATGTTTATCATCACCTCACCTCGTACGTGATAAACATTCTTGCAGGTCGGTATAGCCTCACCCTCCATGGAATCCATCACTCAAGTAGACCATACACCAAAGATCTAGAGCCATGGCCATAACATCGATGTCTGGGAAGCACTTCATGTTCATTCATCCATCATACATGAAGTCAAGTTTTACCCATGACATGATAAAACCCCTTTCCAGGACTGCCATTCTCATAAGCAGATCGAATACGCACCACCGCGTCTCGCACTTGGCCTACCACACCCCCATCAGCATAGCCCATATGTGACACTTTTCATCCGCTTCACCACCCTTGCACCGATACCAACGAAGGGGGCTCCCACCCTGAGCAAAACACCCTCCTCACACCATAGTGATGGATTATTTTCATGTTTATTGGGGCACCCGTCTCCATGCTTGTACATACAAACCCATTATATATTATTTTGGCAAGTGTGCAAATATTTTTTAGTAGAGAAATCCCACCTACCCACCCACATTTATCACCTGGGAGCAGTCCCTAATCACCCTTGGTCGGAGCTTTGCATTCTTTACTCAACCCCACCATGACATTCATAACAATCACACACCCACCCTGGATGTCCTATCGACCCCAGAGATTTCCTCACCAGAAATTGTTATGACTGCACCACTTTCATTTACAAGCTCCGATATTGGGCCACTGAACTACCATCATTAGTTACATGCATTTCTTGTCATCATGCCTAAGTTAACCTTTCACACCCTGCCCTGCTACATCAGAGACCTTGGTCCCTTACATTAGTACTCCTCTAGGTCAGTTGGTGTTCCTTCTTATCGACTTCAACAACCATCTTCCAAGGAGGAAATACCTTGGATGGCTCCTCATCTCGATAGGGGCATCCTCATATGGCACTATGGGAGTCATCATTTCCCATTGATGTCATCGATCCTCTTGACATTCGACTTCAACATAAAATTTCATGTCAAGATGGTATCGTACTTCATAACCATTGCACTCTATCAAAATTTGACGAAGACCCATGCCACGATAAGCATCTCTTTCAACAATTCTTACACGGGAAGCTCCCCAACAGTCAGATATGCATGCATACAATGAGAATTTATTATCAAAAGAAAACATGCCATACCAAGATTATGCATGTGGGCACCATATTTAACCTACTGTCAAAGAAAAAAATGCCCCCGAGGGCATCAAAAACCATCGTCATCAACCAACAATAGGACACTACCACACAAGTGACACAAACAGAACCTCTACCTGTCAGATAAGCTCAATAAGTCAAAACATCATGAGCATGGGACATGCCCACCTCGTAGAAATATTGTATTTATTTTATCTCTTGCAAGTTTCCAATAGAGCACGGTACCTCTTGTATACCTCTTTTACTCACGATAAGGGGTCTCCAACCTCAGTTTTCAAGAAAGTTTCTCTCTCTCTCACTTGAACGAATTACACAGGAAAAAAAAATAAAAAATACTATAATGTATTTTGGCTATACAGTTCTTCCTAGACCTCATACATTAGGGGGAAACTGTTAACACTGGAAAATCGTACAAGAAAAATACATTATTAAATTTCAAGTAGGAGGTACAAATAAGGATTTACAAGGAAGGAATCATTATAGGAGCCGAAAAATTTAACTTTCCTAAGGTCAAGCAAGAAAATTTATTGAACTGCGCACATGAAACACTGACCCCAGGCAACATTTGCGGCTTTTTCTTCGATAGCCATGAATAGCATCACAATTATCTCTCAAAGAGATGTGCAGTCTTGAGTATGCGGAAATTCACCATCCAGGTCCACTTGGCACACTTGGAGAAAAATATTCTCACTCAATCTAGCCAAGTACAACCGCCTTGGAGCCACCTTGAGGCCTTATGTAGCACACAAAGGAATCATCCTCCCACTCTTTTGTCAACATCCATCTTGTACCAAGAGAGGGAGGGAAAATTTGAAATTTGTCTATAAAATCCAACCATGGGAAGAGAAACATGAGAACACATTGTTATGCTGGCCAAATTGCTTGAGAGCAAACTAGTTTGTGTTGTCCAGCAACAAGAGGATTGGAAGGATTCAGTTTTTGGCCATATGATACCTCAATCCAAGAGAGAAAAATTTCACTAAGTGTCCATAAATCTACCATCCTTCGAGAGGGAAGAGAAACTTGCTGAAAGCTTGAGGGGAAGAGACCCCCTTGTCTTGGATATTGGAGCTCCATAGCTCTAAGGATACATTGCAAGTGATTTAGCATCCTATTCTCTTATACCACCAACACCTAATAAAGGGAGAGAGTTATCCATTTGAGTTATTAGTGTGTTTGCTTGATTGAGCTTGTTATTGTACATGTTATTTTGTTTTTATTTCTTCAGTAATGTAGCAAGCTATGTTTTTACTTAGTTTACTACATGTTATTTTGTTCCACAAACGATTTAAAAAACCAATTGACCTGTGAATTGTTGGTAGGAAAGAAACCTCCCTATTAAGCACAGTGTATTTCGTTCGCCCATGCATCAAATACACTACAACAAGGGGCAAGGGATAAAACCTCTAATCCTTGGATTTTCCAAAATTTGATTTTTTTTTTATAGATGTTTCAGCGTAAATAAACAACGTTGAAATCTTATAGTCCAGGCACAAATTTCACCACTAAGAAAAATTTAATCTAAGTGAAGTGAAAGAAATAGCCATATTTTGATTTAATTCATCATACAAACAAAATAGTTGATGTAACTATTTGTAGATTAATAGTTATTTAACTATAAAAAAGATTGTGGGATATTAATCAGATCTTTATTCTTTAGCACTTAAGCAGATTATTTAAGTAAATTAATGAAATTTTCAAACCATAATTGATTTGTAAACTATCATGGATATCCCACTGGAAAGTTTGTCACAATAGATTTGATAAAAGTAGATTGAATTCTAAAATCTATACTATGAGGGTTAATTTTCCTTAGATTTCTAGTTTTATTGATTACTATTTTTTTCTTATGCATGCAATAGATAAAATGCAAATAATAGAGAACAACGAAAAAAAATAGACACCAATCACAATGAACACCAATATATTATTTGGGAACCCATTTCAAGTAAAAACCCAATTGGAAGGTGAGGTTGCTCTGCATTCTTTTGTTTGAATGGAAATGATGCAAATACAAAGGATAACACACCCTCTATGGATTCACCTAAGATCTGTGTCCCTCGAGCTATGATAGAAAACAATCCCCTCCATTTCTCTTTCTCTCTAGCCACTTTCAACTACTCTTCTATACTATGGAAGAAAATGCATTAGAATAGACTAGACCCATTTTCCTCCTAGTGGCTCAGTTATAACGCAACCTGATAACCAACTAGGGGTTAATTTTGACTCCTTTAAATCTAAACTAGAGCTACAACTTAACTGTTCTAGGGTATTATTCATATTATCCACATGATTAGCCCATTTTCCATGAGTAGTGAGGGTTTATGTGGCATCCTCTCAAAACATGGTGGTTAATCACGATAGGTTAACTTCCGGGAGGCATAACATTTGCATCCAAACTTTTCTTAACATATTTCTTAGATCGTTGGAAATGTCTCTATGTGTAGAATAAAATAGCAAGGAAGCACATTTAAGAGGATTTTTTTTACTCCCCCCCCCCACCCCAATAAATGCCAATTAAGGCCTAAAAATGACCCAAAAAGGTTTCAAACCCCAATTCTCCAAATTTGATCCAATCACTAAAACTACTCCTATAATATGATTCTACTCGTTTTTCCGCTCTAAAAGAATTGAGGTGGATGAAAAATTATATAGTGATCCAATCTAGATCAATAAAATATGCATATCACCTCGATAGTATTTCTAGAACATTATTTCATTAACCATAAGCTAGAAAATATTTATAACTAAACACAATTAAATAAGAAATGATATAGAACATTATATGGTACTTATCTGTAAGACAGGAGATGTTTAGCAAAACATAGAAGACTAAGTGTTTCCACCCAACCATAAGTAGTTCAAAATATAACTTCATCCACTATATAGGTTATAATACTTCCAGGGTGAAGTAGGAACAATGATTCCATGTACCCTCCATAAGGAATTCAACCAAGATAACTCCCTCTGCCAAGTTTCACAAAATACAAAGTAGTTATAGGCACCCACATTACCTACCTCTCACAACATAATAAGAATTCCTTCTTTGATTCTCAATCCCTCGAAAGTCTCTTCTTCTTGTGATTTCTAGTGAAGACATAGAAAGGTCCAATTGATGTCACACAAATCTTGTAGAATTTCCTAGATTCCTAGCTCTCTCCACAAGTATCTTTTTTCATTTCATGAGAAGTGTGATTTATATGTTAATGGCGCTTTGTTTTATGATATTTAATTCTCTAAAAAAATCTTTCCTATTTTTCTCTTATCGTCCTTCCTCTTATTCCAATTTTACCATGCACCCCCCAAACAAAATCCCCCCCCCCCCCCCACTATTCTCCTTGTTCCAAGAATGTAGGGGAAACACATTACTAAAGTATAGAAGTGATGGCTTAACTCTAGGAATCAATTTTATCCACTACTCATTACTTAAATAAAATTAAGTTGACAAGGAAGGTTAGATAGGAATAATAATAAATAAATCCCTTAGACCCCCCACCTTTCCCCATTTGTGGTATCGTAGCCCCTGTAGGAACTCACGTATGTTGGTCTTAGTCATCATCCTTTTATTAACTGCAAAAGTAAAAATATTTACAATGTTTAAAACACAATGGTATATCTATCTTATGGTGATCCATAGACTAGAGATTAAAAATAACCATGCATATTTTATAGCAATTTAATTACAAAAATTACAAGGAGAAAAATTGGGATGTTACATTGTCAATCAAAGGCTCCCTTGTTTTTCTATCTATATCACCAATAATACACTACCACATATAGTATTTTCCTCAATGAGGCATGATTCAAGATTTATTTAGAGGTTTGATAGTAGATTATTGAGAGAGGATTGATTGAATAATTTATAGGAGCCTAGATGCCCCCTAAGGTGATGGTTTCTTGGATGTAGTGTAATTTTCAAGTGTTGATAAAAGGACAACTAACCCAATATTTTTGCAAAAGGGTTTTTTATGTTTTTCTATTTTAATACAAAGAAGATGGGGATTTCATTTTAAAAACTAGGCCTTTTATTTTCAATGCTAAAGGCATGTATCCAAATCATTGGACTCTAGAATTCAATCAAGAACATGATATCCCCTCTGTGATTCTAGTGTGGGTTCACCTTCCCTATCTGCCTCTCCGCTATTGGAATGATGACAATTTTGTTAGTTTTTGTAGCATCGGATTATGTTCTAGCCACGAAATTTGTTGGAGAGGCTATAATACATGAAATCTCCAAAACCCATAAATTGTTTATGGAAATTCCACCTAGAGATGACTTAATTAGATTATTAACTTATTTTCAAATATTTCCTAAGTATAAACTTAGGGAATATGGTTAATTAATCAGAATCAATTAATTCAAGGTGAGAATTCTCTAGAAACCCACATGGATCGACTCTAAGATGATCACATACCTTTATTAAGATTTAATATTGGTTGTTGGAGTCCCAACATAGGATTTTAAGAAGAAGTCAATGGGAACATGGAGAAGATACACTTGTAATTTGATTTCATTGGCATATCGATTTCTAGAGAGTAGTAATAGTTGCCAGAGAGCCATAGATCGAAGCAAAGTTAGTGAGGGGTAAAGATAGTGATCTAGAGGAATTTTTCCAGATCTGTAGAGGCAGCAAAAAGAAGTCAAATTATTTCCAGTGAGGTAGCGCAGATGATTGCGTAGTTGCTTCAGAAGAGCAACTCGATTAGCTGGACGAAAATTTGTTTTTACTTTCAAAGGTCGGACATAGAATCTAGATTGTCAGAGAGGCAATTTCTTCAGCAGAGACATGCAGAATGAATTCATTAGAGGCTGTTCAAATTCTAGACGTCATAGGGTCTATGCAGATCCAGCACAGAGTCTGATGCAGAGGGTACATGCAGACGAGTTTTTGAAGGGAAGTTGTGCTGGGGTTGCTTGCAAAATAAGGGTAATTATTGTAGATAATTTTGGCCAAATTTTCTTTCTCTTTGGATTTATAGCTGGGCATCCATAGGTTGTACTCAGAATTTGCTGCTACTTAATAATAAAAATCCTTATTTGTTGCATTGGTTTTCCCAATTTGTGTTTTTCCGGGGAAATTTTCCAAAAAACAACGGTGTCATTTTTATATGTGTGTGCTAGTATTTTATTAGTTTTCAATTCTATTTTATTTCCATAGTTTTATATGTGAAGGTTGCAGTGTGATTTATTCAATATTTGTCATAGAAAATAAATTGTTAAAATTAATTAACAATTAGAAGAATAATTTCCAGTTGTTGCAATAGGATTTCAGTTTTGAAATTTTCACATGGTATTAGAGCATAAGTGATCAACCAGGAAGCTCAGAAGCAGAAGAGATAATTTCATTGCTTAGAGTGAGTAGCAGTATGAAATTATTAGAGGCAACATAGTTCCTTGATAGATGGGCTAAATTACTGAGGCAAAAAATAGATTTTCAGTTGTAGGGTCCCATAAAAGTTGAGTTTCCCAGGTTAGTGATTCTAACGGTCATAGGGGGAAACTGTAGCTCATATTTTCGTTGAGAAGATTCCTTGATTGGACGCAAAGGGTTTTGCAACAGCAGAACCAACGTCAGGTGGAAGAGAAAAGCACACACATCATAGGGAAAATTTCTCTCAGGGAACTTCGAGTCTCAAAAGTTCGAATTTTCCAAGAATATTGGCAGTAACAGCTAGCATATCTGCCATTCCAGAAGGGAGTGTGAGTAATAGAGCAACAACTAAGCAGAGGGAGTTTTTTAATTGATCTGAGATGGCTACATAAGGGCTTAGAGACTAGGATAGGTTGTATGGATCTTCCAACTACATCAACTGGAAGGCTAGGATTTCCTTCCTTCCAGATGAATGTGGCATGAAATGTAGAAAATCGACATAGATTCAATTGATCTTGTAATATGCTAAAAAAATATTTGAATCTATTGTACAAATTTTGGAAACCAATTACGATCACATAATCACGTGAACAAGAAAGAGAAAGAATTTCAATCGCACAACACAAAGATTTATCTGGGGAAAGCCTCAACTAAAAACCCCACTATCTGTATATTGCATTAAGTCAAGAATATGAAATATTACAATGCTTCTCTTAGGGTTGAGATCTCTTTGCACTATCTCTGTTTGTCTCACACTGATCTAAGCAATTTTGGTCCAATACTTAACCAATTTATTACCTCTGGATGCCCAGATTTTCTTATGCAATCCTAGGGAAATTGAACCCCTATTAATTAGGAAATTCCCAATAATTGTAATAAATCCAAGGCCTTCTACTGACCTCATGCATGACCTGTACAATTATCTAATTATACAACTGATAGTATACTTCCCTTTAAATCCAATCTCAACTGGGTCTTCCTCAGAACTGACATGCAACAACAATTTATGGCGAATTATCAGTTATCTGATTGATCACTGCATGTGAATTAAATAAGATTTAATTCACTAGATCTCTCACTATTTCCTCCATCAGTTAGAACTATTTAAACAAATTTTAACTCAAATAATTAAGTTAAACAATTACAATTCAAAATAAACTGCAACTGGACCCCATAAAAATTAGAGAGAACTCCACATGCCTCTAGTTTGACCCTCAACTCGAATTGACTAAGCTAACTAAGTCTTCTTAACTCAGTTAACTCATACAAGTTGTCATGTGATGTGGAATTACAATTACCACCATCTTAGAGATTATGTGCAGAGGAGGATTATGTCATTAAAGTACATTCCTATAAAGGAGCGGGATGCAGACATCTTGACAAAGGCATTGTCAAGAGACAAATTCGAGTTCCACAGAGGCGGGATCAGGGTAGCAAACAATCCATTTCTTGTTGAGAGAGAGTGTTTAAATTGGCTATAAGAAGAGGCTTCTAATCCCGATCCTGCTCCTTTGGAAAAAGAAGAAAGGTAAACAGATATTTAAAGCTGATCCCCATGAGAAGGACAAAGAATATCAGGGAAATGTCAAAGAGTATCAGGTCAGTGGTTTTCTATGTAGGAATATTCTATTAAGGATATAGTTTGAAGATATCAGTTCACTGTATTGCCAAATCATCAAACTGACAACTCCTAAATGGTAGGAAGAGCAACATCATGAAGATAGTTAGAGTATTAAAGTCTTGTTTATGGTCAACATAGTTTAAAGTCATGATTCCTTTCAAGGAATATTTGGATCATCTTCAGTTTAAATGTAATAAGTAGGTGTTTGAGTCACAGTAGGACTCTAACTCCTAATTTGAAAAGTGTCAGTCCTAGTTGTAAAAAATCTAGTTAGTGGTTCAATTTTGTTAGAGTAATGGAGTTTAATGGTCTATCCACTTGGCAGACTGAATGTAAGGACTAGATGCCTATAATTAATGAGGACTTCGATGTATCTAAGGTTGGAAAATGTTATATGAGGAGACTGATTTTGTAAAGCTTGGGATTGACTGATATATACATAAGTAGTTTAACTATTCTGGACCTGAGATTCTTAGTGTATTTCAATGAGTTTATATCTTATCTTTGAAATGTTTCGCTTTTGATAGTTGTAATTCTTATTACTTAGAATTCATGGTTAGTCATGCTCTGACTTCCTTTAAGTGTTGAACTATGGTCAAATGAGTTTTTGGGTCCTATTTTTGGAAGGTTTTCTTCAATGTTTTAATGCTTATTACTCAGAATTCATGGTTATTCATACTCTGACTTCCTTTAAGTGTTAATATTTGATGAATCTCTTTCAATACTTTCCTTTTCAATACCTTGATGTATCATTACTCAGAATTCATGTATCACATGCTCTTACTTCCTTTGAACCTCAAGTTATTGAGATTTTCCTGAATGCGTCACTCTTTCATTGAAGTATATACAAGCCTCATCTTCTACAGGAAGATCTATTGTTATCTTTATCCCTGTCACTGACTCCATATCCCAATGGTAGCAAGTCTCCATATTTTCAACCTGTAAACATACAAAATCAAGACACATAGAGTTAGCCATCTATCTACATATTTATTCAATACCATTAACCCTTGAGAGATCCCTCTCAGGCTGAGGAGGCTAAGCCTCAGTCACAAGATTGGTTTGAAATAGTTACATTGAATTTGTCTGATTTAGCAGCCAATCAAGTACGATTTTGGTGATAACAGAATCTACTACTTCGCCTGAAGTAACATCCTCTTTCCTCCAGTTCCCTATTAGAGGAGTATCCATGGGTTTGCTACTCTCCATATGGAACTTCTTCAGGATCTTGTTGGCATACATGCCTTGAGATACAAATATTTCCCCATCTCTTTGACAAATTTCCAATCTAAGGAAATAATGCAAGAGCCCCATATCCTTCATCTCAAATTCTCTTACAAGATCCTCTTTACAAGACTTGATGAGTTTCTCATCACTTGTCAGTATCAAATCATTGACATAAAGTACAATGATCAAAATTTTACCTTATACCACACTATGGTAAAGGTTCACATCTTCTTCACACTTGGTGAAGCCAAACTCGATGAAGTAGCTGTCGATCCTGGTGTACCAAGCACGAGGTGCTTGTTTCAGTCCATACAATGCTGTCTTGAGTCTACACACATGAGAATATATGTTGAAGGTCTCAAAACCTTCCATATACTCAATGTACACTTCCTCAATGACTGCATTAAGGAAGGCTATCTTTACATCCATTTGATGTATCTGCCATCTCATCTGTGTTGAAAGTGCAAGGATAGATCTGATTGACGAATACCTTATGACTAGTGCAAAGGTATCCTCGTAATCAATCCCCTCCACATGAGAAAACCCTCTGGCCACAAATCTAGCCTTGTGTTTCTCCACACTCCCATCTGATACCTGCTTCATCTTGTAGATCCATCCGGATCCTACAAATAACTTCTCCTCCAGTCTTGGGACAACTTCCCATGCATTGTTTGTGATAATGGAGTCATACTCCTCAACCATGGCATCAACCCAAACTGGTTCCTGCACTGCTTCCTCAAAAGATGATGGCTATATCTCTACACTCTCACTCATAAGATCCATGTAGCTAGTGTACCACTTTGGGGACGCTCTCTGCCTGCACCGTGATGTGGGTGATCCCACATGCTCTCTAGCATCAAGCACCAACTTGTCATCCTCTTTGGTACACTTCCTTCCATCTCAGGATGTCTCTGCATGATTTGGTGCTTCCACTATTTGTTCCACTACTTATGGGTGCTCCACATATTGAGTTTCTTCTTTTAGAGCGAAGATCTCCTAAATTACATGTGATTGAAGCTCCCTCTTAAGGGAAATTCGCATGGCGTTCTCTTCATCGAATTTCACATCTCTTTTGACCATTGTCATCACATGTGCTAGCAAGTACACCCGATATTTGTGAGGTGTATCAGTGTACCCCACAAATATTCCTAACTCAGTTGTTGGCTCTAGCTTCTTCCTGGCATCTTTGGTCACATGGAAATAAACTAATGAACCAAAAATTTTAAATGCGCCACATATGGTTTCTTAATGAAAAATATTCCTCTGGTGTACTCATCCCAAGAATTTGATGAGGACTTCTATTTTGCACAAATACTGTTGTGTTGCATGCTTCACCCTACAAATTTAATGGTAGGCCCTGATCATGCAACATTGCTCGTGATACTCCCAAAATATTTATGTTCTTCCTTTCTGCAACCCCATTTTGTTGTGGGCTATGAGGTGCTATCAAATTTCCGTCGAATTCCTTCTAAAGCAAAAAAGTTATTGAATTCATTCAAGATATATTCTCCACCATTATCACTCATGAGAGCCTTCAACTTATTCCCTGTATCTCTCTCAACAAGTTCTTTGAAATCACAAAACTTTGAGAGTGTCTGATCTTTCTTCTGCATGAAGAATATCCAACACTTGCGTGAAACGTCATCTACAAAATCACATAATACCTGTGTTTTTCCGTGGAGGCTCTCGATAATGGTTAACACAAATCTGAGTGAAATATTTCAAGGATCGCCTTTGCTTGGTTGTACTTATCATGAAAGATGGCTTTGGTGCACTTCCATAATGTACACCCTTGGCATGTATCTTGCCACTCAAGTGCACCCTTGGGAAGTCCTGTAGAAATCCACTGCATGATATTCAAAGCACCATGGTGTATATGGCCAAATGTTCTATGCCATAACTCATCAATGTCTCGGCTCTACACCTTCTTTGCTTTCATGCTTAAGGAATAATAGTCTTCTACATCCAATTTGTAGAGGTTCTTTACCCAAACCCCAAACTTCTTCACCTGTCTTGTGGCTTTGTGACGAAGGAACACCTTTCCTTTGCTAAATATCACATCATAGCGACGGTCTTCCAACATAGCAACTGACACTAAATTCTTATTTAAACCAAGAACATGCATGACATATTTTAATGTGAGAGGAGTATTAGACTCCCTCTGAAAGGTAATTGTACCTATGCCGGTTGCGCTATACATCCCGTCATCTCCCATCTCGACGTGCATTTGGAGATCCTTCTCCTCCAATTTACTGAAGAATTTTTTGTTGTCGGTCATATTGAATGAAGCTCCACTATCCAGGTACCACACAAACCCATCACCGATGACACCATGCATGCTATGAGAGTGAAATCCGACTCGAATTGTGAAGCAAGTGCTTCACCCGCTACTACTCCTGAGGGATTCTTGTCGGTCTTCTTGCACGAACACTTTGTAGCATAGTGTCCAAGCTCATGACATTGAATTTTTTTTATCTTCAACAAGTCCTTCTTTCCTTCCTAAAAATAATATGATTTGGAATGGGATGCCTTCCCTTTCCCTTTCTTTGCCTTTCCAAAAAAGGCACAATTCTCCTCATCATTAGTCTTTGATTAGGATCCAACTCTGATATTCTGCCGAATATCTTCTTCTACCAAGTCAAACCATAATCGCTTCCACTCTGGTAAATTATCCCTCCCATTCACCGAATCCTTGTAGTTGTACTAACTCTTGTGAAGGCTTAGAAGTGATATGCTTACCAGATCATCCTCAACAACTATCACACCAAAACTTCCAAGCTCATCTTGACATTGAGTGAACTTTGTCAAGTATTTTGATATTATGTCGCCCTTCTCCATCTTGATTTTTATGAGCTTGTCCTTCAGCACCAACTTCCTATGGTCATTGTTGTTCCAAAAAAAATCTGTTAATTCCTTCCACATAGCATATGGAGTTTCATTTCCATGGAGGTTTGAGAAAATATGATCTCGAACTCCTTATAACAGAATCCTTCTCGCCTTTTCTACATTCTTCTTCCATGCATCAAGATTTTGAGCATTTGTTGCTGCGAACTTGGGAATGTCACTATCTATAATCTTCTTCAACACATTGTCCTCCAACACTACTTCCATTATGTTATTCCAAGCTACACTCAAGGGAATATTCGAGTCTCAATCCATAAAAAGACATCCTGATTCTACTGCTGGTCCTAAAGAGTAGATCTGAAAATTCGATTCACCTGTTCAAAACAAGCTCGTATTATTCTCCTCTATAGTGATTCGTGATCTAAAACCATGTAAAATCCAAATAGATTCAAATGATCTTGTAATATGCTAAAAGAAAATACTTGAATGTATTCTACAAATTATGAAAACCAATTACAATCGCACAATCACATAAACAAGAAGGAGAAATGATTTCAATCACACAACACAAAGATTTATCTGGGGAAATTCTCAGCTAAAATCCCCGCTATCTATATATTACATTAAGTCAAGAATATGAAAAAATATAATGCTTCTCTCAGGCTTGAGATATCTCTACACTCTATGACTGTCTCACACTGATCCAAGCAAGTTTGGTCCAATGCTTAACCAATTTCTTGCCTCTGGATGCCCAACCTTGCTCGTGCAATCCGTAAGGAAATTGAACACCTATTAATTAGGAAATTCCAAATAATTGATTACGCAATACATCCAAGGAATTTTTCTTACTCATGCATGAAATGTATAATTATCTAATTATACAACTGATAATATAGTTCCCTTTAACTCCAATCTCAACTGGGTGTTCCTTAAAAATGACATGTACCAACTATTTATGGCGAATTAATAGTTATCTGATTGATCACTGCATGTGAATTAAACCAGATTTAATTCACTGCAACTCTCACTAGTTCCTCCATCAGTTAGAACTAGTTAAATTGAATTTACCTCAAATAATTAAGTTAAACAATTACAACTCAAAATGAGCTGCACCTGGACCCCCTAAAACTTAGAGAGAACTCTACATGCCTCTAGTTTGACCCTCAACTCAAATTGATTGAGCTAACTAAGTTTTAATAACTCAGTTAACTCGTACAAGATGTTATGTAATGTGGTATTACCATTTCATTCTAATTGAATTAAGTGAAAATTAAATTAGAAGCCTCTTCTTGTTGCCAATTTCAACATGAAAGCCTACATAGGTAATGTGGTGGCAGTTCTCCAGAATGCAGATCAACAAAAAGAATATAGGAAGGAAAGAGCGAAGGTGAAACGGTTGATCATGGATGGAGTACCAAACCATATAGTCTCACATATAGTGGCTAAGGGAATGAACAAAGAGACATGGGATGCTCTCTCCACACTATATCAGGGTAATTTTGAGCAACCAAAGATGTTCATAGAAGAAAAACTGAGATGCGTCAGGATGCAAAAGGGGGAAGGCATAGATCCCTACCTCACCAGGATTCAGGAGGTCCGAGACTATCTTGCGGTTGTTGGGGCAATGCCTCAACCTTTAGCGCTAGTACGATTGTCACTAAACAATGTATTAGAGGATTGGCAGGTTTTTATCCAAATCATATTAGGCAGAGACAAGCTACCATAATGGGACATGTCTGAATTGCAACAAGAGGAGTTGAGACGAGCTCTACTAAAGAGCTCCATTAATGACAACAACAATAGCAGTAGATTGAAGGGGACAAAGGAGGAGGAGAATGTGGCCCTCACATCAAAAGGTCCTAGTCAGGGGCAGGGGGAGCAAAGAAAGAAGAAGAATAAGAAGGACCTATCTAAGGTCAAGTCCTTTTGGCCACTACAGTACCTAGTGTCCTTTCATAAAGAAGGACAAGTAGGAGAAGTAGGACCATGCAAAAACACATGCTGAGATAGATAGGTTTTCCTCTAGGTTGGAGGAATACTTCACGATGTTCATCGATATACCTCCTAGAGTGAGGTGGGGTGATATCATGCTATAGCCCCAAAGAGCTACAGAGATGGGCAGGGTCCTTGAGGATTCCACCTCATGGATCATTACCTTTCTACGGGGGCCCACCATATTCAGTAGTAGAATGGATCAATGTCACGAGATGTAGTCAGATATCAGAGTGATAGTTGCAAACTAGTAGCAGCCAGGTGTTGGGGAGCGCAATTCAGAGTTGGAAGCAGTGTAAAGTGGCATAGTACAGAGTCAACAACAAAACATATTCTTCAGTGACAGTATAGAGGCTAGTAGCAGTCAGGACTCAGGAGACAAATGCAACAAACACAAATGATTCAATATTTCAGATGCTTCTTAGTTGTAGTATCAATAACAACAAATGAGAGGGAGTTGCAGTGCATATGCAGTGTTGGTAGCAATACAACAGGGTCAGAAGTAGAAAATATGCAACATCAAAGTTGTGCAGTGATTGGTGGGCAATGACAGGCATTCATAGTGGCCATAAATCAACAACGTGGCAGAGAGATGATACATAGACAAACTGTAGCAGGATGTGCATCACTAGAACACAATCCTTGCTAAGAGGGAGTGTTAGTTTTTGGAGCATCGAATGTGTTCTATCCACGAAATTTGGTGGAGAGGCTAGAATACATGAAATCTCCAAAACCCAAAAATCGTTTATGGAAGTTCCACCTAGAGATGACTTATTTAGATTATTAGCCGATTTTTAAATATTTCCTAAGTCTAAACTTATGGAATATGGTTAATTAATTAGAATTAATTAACTCAAGGTGAGGATTCTCTAGAAAATCACATGGATAGACTTCAAGATGATCTTATCCCTTGATTAAGATTTAATGTTGGTCGTTGGAGTCCTAACAAAGGATTATAAGAACAAGCCAATGGGCACTTGGAGAAGATATACCTGCAGTTCAATTTCCTTGGCATATCAATTTCTAGAGAGCAGAAACAGTTGTAGGAGAGCCAAATATCGAAGAAGAGTCAGTGAGGGGAATGAAAAGTGATATGGACGAATTTTTACAGATCCAGAGAGGCAACAACAAGAGGTTGAATTATTCCCAATGAGGCAGTGCAGTTGCCTTAGAAGAGAAACTCAATTCAATTGGAGGAAAATTCGTTTTTAGTTCCATAGGCCAGATAAAGAGTCCAAACAGATGGAGAGGCAATTTCCTTAGCACAAACAGGAAAAACGACTTCATGAGAGGTTAGACGTCATATGGTTTGCGTAGAGCTAATGCAGAGGCTGACGCAAAGTGTCTAGGAGGACGAGCTACTGAAGGGAAGTTGTGTCAGGGTTTCTTATGGAAGAAGGGTAATTCCATTAGATAATATTGGGAAAATTTTCTTGTTGTTTGGATTGCTAGTTGGGCATCCATAGATTGTACTTAAAATTCAGTGTTGCTTAATAATAAAATCCCTCAGCTACTGCACCAATTTTCCCAAGTTGATTTTTCTGGGGACATTTGTCCAAAAACACAGTGTCATTTTTATATGTATGTGCTAGTATTTTCTCAGTTTACAGTGCTATTTTCTTTCCTCATTTTCATTTGTGAAGGTTGCAGTGTGATTTATTAAGTTTTTCCCATAGAAAGTAAATTGTTAAAATTAATTAACCATTATAAGAATAATTTCTAGTTGTTGCAATAGGATATCAATTTTGAATTTTTCACAATTTTGAGGTTGATTGGAATCTGGATTGGGGGCAAAAATTTGCTAAAAATTCAAAGTGTTCAACATTGCACCAAACTAGAATGATCGGATTGGGCCCGTCACTAGGAATCCAGCGCAATTCATTTCACTCAAAATGAATTATTTATGAGGAAGTTAGAGCCCGTTGATCGCCGTGCCAAACAGGCGAATTTAAAAAAAGAAGAAGGGTCAAACAGGGTCAAAGGCCAAAAATTTGGGTTCACCTCAATTTCGACCAATGAAACTGTGCCAAGTGTCAATCTCTGGTTGGTTGTTTAAGAGGGTGATTTGTGGTGTTTTCAGTGGCTTTGGAGAAGAACTAATGGCATGAGGACACGTAGCCCAGAGGCTGCCACGTGCCCCCTTCCAAGGTTCAATTTTTATGCCAAGGTTGAATTATCAAAGGTGGGAGCATTTTTATGTGAAATTCCGAATTATATGTCAAGGTTGAATTATAACAAAGGTCAGACATTTATGTTATATGGTGGCAGATTAAAGTTTCAAAGTTCAAATTTTTATTTAAGTCCGAAGGTTTTAAACCTTATAATATATTATGGTGCAAAAGTGTAACAAGCGGAAGGGCGGAGGTCGGGGCTCAACCCCGCGACCTCCCTTGCACCAGCACACCCGCATACCACTACGCCCAACAGTGTGACTTAATAGTCATAGCATCAAATATATATTTGAACTTTCAAATGGGTTCGAGCGGAGGCAAGAAGGGCCAACCTTTGCCACAAAACTGAGGCCCATGATCTATGGTGGGGGGGAAATACATTATGCATGGGTTTAAACCATTAAGTTGGGATTAATTATCCAATAACCAAGGATTTAGCGCTAATTCGAATTTTTAAACAGATTTTTTGTTAACATCGCGCTTAGTGCCTAATGCACGTTTAACTCACACTTATCCACAGTTTAAATAATGCTTAATTTAATTAAACCGGAGTTTAATACGACGACATGTTTGGCGGAGCCGCCAAATCTGGCACTGCCTCCAAAATTGGCTGACTTAACTGGAGATGTTCCAGTTTTAGTGGAATTTTCCTAGGAAATATTGAGAAAGGAGAACAAAAAATCAATACAAAATAGTGAGGCATAAATCATATGAAATGAGGAAACAAGCCTCCCATAAAAAATCACTCCCAAATATGAGCTGCTACTACAATATAAAATGCTGGAGAGCTGTTGCAGCGCATTCATATTAAGCATAAATACATCTGGAGATCATACAATGAAATAAAAATACTGATATAGGCCACAATAGATACTATACATACAGATCTGGGTACTAGATCAACTTTCCAAGACAACCCAGGAGGGTTTCCGGAAAATGTACACAATGTGCCAATGTAAACTGCAGCCCTAGGGCTGAAGGTATGCTGAAACAATAGAAATGAGAAGATATGGTTGAAGCTGATGTAGAACCCTATAACCCTTCTCCAATAGATCCTCTGGATGAAAGAATGGCTCCTCCAATGAAGAAATCACCTCCCAAGATAACCATTGCAACCACCCCTGCAAATCCTTCCTAAAATAACGCAGATCTGGACTGAAACTGTGTTGTAGGGGATAAATTCTCTTTGGCCTGATGCCAAATATGTCAATAAAGCCCAAGTGGCTTCTTTACAAGCATTCCAATGGATGGAAACCTTCCTTCACTGCAAAAATAGCTCCGAAGTCACCCAAAATAATTCTCCACTGCTGCACCCTGCAACAGAGCACAATATTCTGTAGAAACCGCGTTGATGAAGAAAGCTGTAGCTTGGCCTTAAGCCTGAGTGTGGAAATGTAGTCCAATACTCCTCCTAGAGGCCTCTCAAGGAAAGAGGTGGGATTCCCGCTCGTAAAAACCCCGTGCTAAACAACACTGCAATCTTAGCTAAACAAATGAAGAGAGCAACAAGTCTAAATAGACCATATACAAAATAATAATCTAAAACATAACCCCATATGGTTGCTATCCTCTTCCTTATATAAGTTATGAGCTTCCTCACCCTTGGCCCCACTAAATTGGGTCACTACCTCCATGCAATCAATCTCCCTCCAAAACTGCATTGTCCCTCATTAAATGTCCACTCCTCCATAACAACGCTGTTGATTTGGTCAAAGTTGACCTATTCAACATGCTCCATCCCCTGTTCACACTCAAAGGTGATTTATTTCGCTGCTTAGATGGTCTCCTTTCACACTTGAAGTGTTTTTATTGTTTCTAAGGAGATTTATGGGCCTCCATACCCACTTATTCACCTACCTAGTGACAAAACAATCTATAATATTCCATTTATCTGAAAGCTAAATTTTTGGAATATTACAGCGGTGACTAGGCTCGACCACCAACTGGGTCAAATACGCCTAAGTCCCAACCTCCTTTTTAATTCCGCTCGAAGTCCAAAATTTCTTTAATAGAGATATTTCTCACAAAACACATGAGAGAGGAGGAACCTTGAGCCTTGGAACTATGCATGTTTACGTTTTTATCTGCATATTTTGACTAGCCATATCTTTTGATCATGGAGGAAATTTTTGGAGTTAAACATACCATTGGAAAGCTATTTATGAGCACTATCCAACTATGCCATATTCAAGAGCATCTAAGCCAATCTCATTAGGAATAAATTCCTTCAAATCCTAGGCCATCAAACCATCATAGTTATAATATTTAATTAGCTTCTTTAATTGTCTAGGTACTATGATGGTTTTCTACCAAATACTATAACAACCATAGGACTCCCCCTGAGCTTAACATTCCATGCAATTCAATGCCAAGAAAATTATGCATATAACATCAATGCAAGCCCAATTGACGTCGATGCCAACACACTTGATGCCACTTGCGATCCTAACATTGCCAATTGTCCAACAAAGATGAGGGATAATGATATATTATTAAATTTTTTCTTGAGGAAGCTCTCATGTGACAAATTAATGAGATCATGAATAATTTTTACTAGATTATTCAACGACTTCCAAAAACCAATGCATCTTTGTGAAGAAACCATTTTGGAGGAATCACACCCATCAAGGTACAAGTCAGTTTTGATATTCCTATATTTGAAAGATTAAAAGATGCAAGTGCCATAGAGTAATGGTTAAATCTACTTGAAGTTTATTTTTCTGTCCACAAATTTTTTGATAGAGAAAAACTTACCTTTGCACTCCTCAAGGTCGCCCCCCATGTCATGGATTGGTGGGAGACTTACTGTGAACAAAAGGCCACATAGGAATCCATAATTTTTACATTCATACCCACTTGGGGCTCTGTCAAGGATGCTATTAAGTAAAATTACTACCCTGTTGGAAGCTATGATGACTAGTAAATGAGATGAAAGAGAGAGACCAAACAGTTCCAAAATTCACAAATATATTCCATACCTTGCACATGAAGTTGGGTATCAAATAATTTGAGTGAAATCTAGTTCTCAAGTACTGTGGAAGTATGCACAGATACATCCAAACATGGATGGAGTTTGTGTACATCTCCTAATTGGGCATGATGCACAAATATGCTATCAAAATAAACCAAAATTAAAAAAAAAACAAGCGAGAGTTTGGATTTGTGAATTCCTCATAATAGAAGTAGGAAAAAGGTAGCCCCAACTCATAGAACAAAGGAAAAATTCCAGATTGATGACCCCAGGACAACTCGTCTAAGCCATAAAAAAATAAGGGTAATGGGAAGACAAAGAAGGACATGAGAAATTAGAGCTAGTTCCATAATATCCCTTGGCATAATATTGATGAATGTCCCTTAAAGAAGTCACTGGTGGTTGAGTTGAAAGCCTTAGATCTAGATGCAGGTTTTGACTCGAAATAAGACCTAGAAAATAGGAAGTGGATCATTGATGCAAAATATAGTGCCACTGTCACTACTGCCAAGATCCATCCAACTAAAACAAAAGAATCAGAGAGGAGTGTGAGTGAATTTTTAACTCACAAATGTGGGTAAAGGGTGCTCCATTGCACTTCACTGTCGATAGTGGAAGTTAAAATAACCTTATCTCAGCAGAGGTCATTAAGTGGTTAACACCACACTAGAAACCATACACCATCGAGTGGATCCAGCAAGGGCAAGATATTTATGTTATCCAATAGTTTTGCCTGCCCTATGACATCAAGCACTTCGAGTCTGAGGTATTATGTGATATTACCCCCTTGAAGTCTATGATTTTCTCTTAGGCCAAACATACTCATGGAAGCGTCATGCTATATATGATCTTAGACCTTCTAGTGTTATTATTCCTTTGGGTAGATAACTATACATGATACTAAATGTAGCTCCCACTATTTCCGTTTCTTTGATATTTGCTAAGAAATTCATAAAGGTCATCTCCTAGAATTTTTTTTCTTCCTTATTCGCTCTCAAAGTAAGCAGAAGGTTGTGGCCACATCCATGGCATCCACATAGGGCCTCTTCATGTAGTAGAAGTAAATGGACAAGGTCGTGGAAGAATACAAATACATCTTCTCCTCACCCATTAGGGTACCTCTACACTATCAGGTCAAGCATTCAATCAATTTGAACCCACTGCACCTCTACCCAATGGGTCATTCTATCGTCACTCCCTTATAGAAAATGAGAAAATTAGGCACAAAATAAATTAACTTCTCCAAAAAGGGCACATCTAACCAAAATATTCACCCTATAGTAGCCCAATTTTACTCATGTAGAAGAAATATGCGACTTAGAAAATTTTCTTTGATTATAGGGCCTTGAACAAAATCATAGTCAGGTATCAATACCCATTTCCTGAAATTAATGACCTTCTTGATCAACTCAAGGGGGGAAACTAATTCAGAAAGAGTGATTTGAATTCTAGCTACCACCAGATTCCAATAGAACATACTGATATATGGAACACTACTTTCAAGTCCAAATAAGGTACTTTTGAATGGATATTCATGCCCTTTGGTTTGACAAATTCCCCAAAAATTTTCATGAGACTAATGGATGAGATCTTGTGGCCTTTCACCAATTCTTTTGTGGTGTCATATCTAGATGATATCCTTGTATTCAAAAAGATTTGGGCATAATAATTATAGCATATTTACACACTGTGGTAGCACAAGATATATGACAACTTAGAAAAATTATCCTTCGACATGAACAAGTTCCAATACCTATGCTACATTATTTATGAGCATGGTTTGAATGTGGATCTAGCAAAGATTCAGGTCATTCATGACTAGCTAGCCCTGACCACACTGACTGAGATTCAAAGTTTCTTAGGACTTGCCAAATTCTATTGTAGGTCCGTGTGATTCTCCCATATTTCATGGCCCCTCAACTAAGTGACCAAGCGTGGTGGAAAAAAGAAATTCACGTGGGTCATGTCACAATGAAAAACTTTCAACTATATGAGACATTTCTTATGATCAACCCTAATTCTCTTACCTGATCTACAACAACCTTTTGAGGTTGAGAGAGATGCTTCAGGATATGTTGTGGGTGTAGTTCTCACTCAACACATTCAATTAGTGGCCTACCATAGTGAGACACTAACAAATGTCATCCATAAATACCCCACTTATGGCAAAGAAAAGTATTCCATTAAACAATCTTGCTGAAAATGGAAGCATTGCATTCTTGGGAAGGAGACAATCATCCACACTGATCACAAGCATATATAGTTCATGTAAAAACAAAGAAATATGCAGAACAACCACCATCAAAAGTGGTCCACATACTTGCAACAATTTCATCTTGTTGACGGGCTAGAATGTACCGCCAGCTAGGGGATCTCCCTGGTGCAGAATCCCAATCAGACTCTACACCGTTGGTTTAGGAGTCCCATCTGGTATCTAGGCCCAACTTTAATATCATTGGTTGAGGTTTAGCTCACACAAAGGGAAGTATAAGCTAATATGGAACAAATGGAACTTCAACAAATGCAAGAAAATAACTTATAAACATCCAATAGAAAAAATACCATGAATAACAACAACGTAACTTCAAAGCATAAACCTCAAGAAAAATGTTTTTAGAAAGACCTTAAATGAGTTTCACACACACATAAGAGATAAATTACCAATCATGAATAAGTTTGTGATTAACAATTGTGTAAACCATAAGTGAGTGTACATTCTACAATGATATAATGCCAACATCAATAAAATAGTTTACCAACATAAGCATAAGGTACACATAACGTATACCATTGATTTGTTGCAAGATAAATCCCACAACGCAGGAAGATACATGAAGAGATAATATGCTAAATCTCATAGGAACTTCTAATTCATTAAGATGAAAATATCCGAGGGCACCAGAAACTCTCCCCACAAAAGATTGGATAACTGCCAAAAATGACAAGGCTTAGATTCACATCAAGGTCCAATCTGTAATTGAAGCACATATAGTTAAATTTAATACATGGAGCACCAATCACGTCACTAAGTTCCTCAATCGACCTCAAGTTGCAACAATAAACACAATGCTCCACTTCTACAAACATGAGGCTTCCATGTGGCTCCTATTATATGAGAGTGATCCTGAATTTGCGACCACCTACCAAATGTTGAGCAAAAGAAAAACCGTCATTTACTTTCATCTTTAGGATGAATTGTTATGCCATTTGGGTCATCTCTATGTTCCTTCAAGCGAGCATGCAAAAATAATTTGGGAAGCTCACAACAGTTGGATGGGAGGACATTTTCACGTGGAAAAGATAGTGTTCATGCTACAAAAGTATTTCTATTGGCTAAAAATTTGATAGGATGTCAACAAGTATATCATGTCTTGCACTATTTGTGCCATTTCCAAAACAATCATTAAGAATAAAGGCATATAAACCCATTTTAATACTCACAACAAGCCCTAGGAATCCATCTCAATGGACTATGTGTCTGGTGTTCGTTAAATCATGCAGGGTAATGACTATGTTTTCATGGTTGTTGATCAATTTTCTAAGATGGTCATTCTAATAGCCTGCAAAAATAATATCATAGCAAAGGCCACTACCAAGCTCTTCTTCAAACATGTGTGGGTAAATTTTGTGATACCAAAAACCATCATATCATATTTGGACAAAATTTTCATAAGCATGTTCTAGTCAAGCCTCTAGTCACTGTTTGACACCAAGCCCACCAAATTCACTGCCTTCCACCCCAAAATTCATCGTTAGGAATACGTCATCAATAGGACGATTGTGCATATCTTGTGCATGTACACATATGATCATTCACTTACAATGATGAAAGTCTCTCCTATGTTCAACATAGATATAATAGATCCCTCCATAGATTGACTGGCCACAACTCTTTTTAGGTGGGCTTGGTATTTCAACCCGGTGGGCCCTATTGATGTATCACCACCCCTTGCGTCTACACTGGAAGAATATTCCCATGCTCAATTTGAGGTCGAAAAAGCTACCAAATTCATTGGACGATTTTACCACATCCATAAATAGGTCCATGATATTTTACAAAAATCCAATACTAAGTACAAGCAATGCCATGATCAACGGTAGGTGTTGCACAAATTCCACGTGCGAGAAAAGGTTTGGTTTCATTTGCAGAAATAACACCTTACAAGATCCCATCCGAAGGTTCGTCCTCTTTGCTATGGACCTTACACCATCAACAAGTATATGGTTGATAACTATTTTGGTCTATGTATTCCCTCCTTCTTTGGATCACACTTAGTCTTTAATGTGGACCTCCTTCGACCATAATTTCCACCATCACTAGACATAACATAGGTAACAAAGTAGTTTATCCCAATAGAGCTCAACCCTGACTACATGGAATAGGCAAACATTGATTTATCATGTACACACAAGTTTAGAGCACTTGTCAATAAAGGCTCCAAATTTATGGGGTTGTCGAAGTAGGGTAGCTCCTACACAATGGTAAATGGCTCACCTAGGGCCAATTTTAATAGAAATTTCCCTATCTGATGCCCCCCCTAAATTTTCTAGTTAATCAATTGCAACAAATGATCTTTCATTTTGCATATTCCAGGAAAAATATGCCATTTTCTTCTCCCCCCTCACAATCTTCCATTGTCAACATAGTCCAGTCTTCCATTCCCAAAGGAAACCAACAAACTAGAGGGAGGAAAAGGTTAAGGTAAGAATAAAAAAACAAAGGGGAAGGATAACACAGTTAAGCCTAGTACTAATAATTCAGAGGGAAAAAAGGTACATAAGAAGATAGTTAAGTTACCTTGCAATATTTGTAAGGGAGATCATCCGACCTATCTTTTCCCTAATATTTAGGATGTGAAATGCATGTTGGCACAATAGACTTCTTCTATTCCACAAGCTATTTGGCAACATCCCTTTCTCCCCAGGGTAAACAACTTTTTTCTTGTGCTACTTCTAGTTTTGGAACCACCCAAGGGGGAAACCACTTTGAGGGGGATCTCCCATCGAATATTTATATGGTTAATACTCAAGTTGACTTGTTGACTCTAACACACGATTATGGGGACCCTAGGTCTTTTAATGTAAAAAAAACCTCTAATATATAGGAACCTCTTGATATTGATAAACCTGTAGTTGATTTTATACCTTAGATACCAAAAGGATCTACTAAAAACACTCAAATTTCAATCCCAATGCCTGGGATGCATAAAATTATTCTATTGTGGCGGATTTAACCCACACATGTTGTGTAATGTTGGTGTTAAAAGTGCTCGAGTTGTGTCCCACATAAAGGAGTGCAATAATCACAGTGATTGGATTTCTTGAACCTAAGAAGTCTCAGGTTATTACGTTTGGTACTTCTACTATAAAACCAAGAATTCCTCACCAGGTTTCCTTTCATATTAAGGCATTATAAGATAATAAGATCATCCTATGAATAATTGCTGATGAGGGATATTACACATGCGTCATGGCTATGACATGTTGGAAAGATATTGGCTCTCTACAGTTGGTTCCATATCCAACTCTTTTAACCACATTTGATGGTCATTCACATAGTCCTCATGGGATAATTCCCACCTTTCCAGTTGGAGTGGGTGGGAATATTTTCATTGTCAAGGTGGAAGTGGCTGATGCAAAATTCAGCTACAGTATGTTGTTGGGGTGAATATGGGTATACACGATGCAAGCCATTTTATCTACCCTTTTCATCATATTATGCTTGCCTCATGAAGGGAGGATCATTACTATGGATCAGATGGCTTATAGCCACCCTAATCCCAATTCTTCCCTAGATTCCATTGTTTCATTGGTCAGTAATTCCCAAAATCCTATGGAGAACTTAGGGGAAATAATATACTCATCGTTAATGGGTAATTTTTATTTCCTTCCCCTAATCACATCTATTTACACCATTTCCATGAATTCCATGCTGGTTTCTCAAAATAATTATTTCCATACCAATTATTTTGAGGACCCCTAGATTTTTCCTTCTCTTTCTGCCACATTTGTAGAAGGAAAACTTGTGGGAATGGATATTCATTTTTATATAACTAAAATTTCTTACCAAGTGATCATTGATGATGCTATGGACTCTATTCTAACCCCTGCCTGGGTAGACGATTTGGACTATGTTACGGTATTGATTTGGGAAACTTATTCAACCATGTATATGGATTGTCTCAATACTGTTTTACCATTCAATGCGCCTATTCTTGAGGAAATGAATGGTCCAGAAAGAATTTGGGATGATTTTCATCATTGGTCCTATTTCCTCCCAGAATCGCACATGATAGAGTCAAGTTTGTCCTATTCGACCTTATCTGACGGTGTTCACCGACCCTTGAACCCCTTGGGTCCTATTTACATTTTTCGCTAAAGGTAACATGGCTAATATTTTTGACACTATACTAGTAAGCATTTCTAAGAATCCCAACATCATAGAAAATGTCTTCATAGGGGCATACTGTTCTATTGCTGTCTACCTCAAGAGGTATTATGCTTGAGCTATTGCTTGAGAATTTTCTTTGTTTGTAATTAGTGTACATAGTAAGTGTTACTTTGTTTGATTTTTGGTGACATGTATGATTATGTTTTTAGCATAATTTTACAAGTGTTGATGGATGATCCAATCTAGTCAAGTTTCACAGATAGATTTAGTCATCACTTCCAAAACTTAGCTTCCACAACTTGGGTAATATACTCCTTGAATGACCAGTTAATTGTGTCCGATGGCACATGTATAAGATCTACATATAATAATATATCTGAATACAATGTTGTCATTGAATTACTCTTGGAAGGAATATCATATGGTATACACTTATTTGTAGTTCATTTGGATTCTAAAATGGTGGTATCACAACTCAATATTGTTTATCATGTGCATGATCCTTTCTTATTTTGGTGATTTCTTAGAGTGAGGTTTCTTGAGCATTCTTTTAGCTTTATTAATTACGTTCATATTCCAAGATCAAGAAATCATGTCACTGATTCTATTGTAAATTATGTTTTACATTGGAACATTAATTATACATAATTGGAAAAGAATCATCACTATAACACAATCAAATAGACACATGGCCAAGTCATAAAAAATGGCTCTCTCTCTCTCTCTCTAGATATGGTGTTCAAAATATAGTTACAAAATGTAGAAAAATGTTCTACAAAATGAGGGCTTCTATCCTGTTGATCATATATAATCCGATAAGTACTTCAAAAGTCCTTGTGGCTAAGGAACGACTGAGGTCCTTCCATGGATGTGTGTCATGGTAGTGAACTATGACATTAGCAACCCTCCAAAATAAGAAAACCCAAGCACATGGTACTCCTACTGCATGTCTCTAAATTTCCTTGGGAAGATCCTCCACTTATGCCATTGGTCCTTGGAAGGTTAGTCCCTCCAAGTTCTACTAGACTGAGTGGAGAATCCTCTCTACCTCAACAACTGATCACTCTTCTTCCCTTCCTCAGAGACAACAATGGGAAAAAAACTCAGGTCAAATTGGTCCAATATTTATACAAAATAAGCTTTTATCAATACTTTTGTTCCATACAAAAAAATATTTACTTGCATAAATAAATAAAAAAACCAAAAAAATGAATATATCTTAAAATCAAAACACAAGTTTTGAGTCACCTATGTCTCCCCATGCAACATTCTATGGAAGGGCTAACTCTGAGTTTCCTAAGAAGTCTAGTCCTACATAAGGGTAGCCCACTATGCATATGCCCCATTTCTCCCACCATGAAATAACTCGTCATTGAATGCGGCTTGGGTAACTCAACTACCTCCAAGTATACCCATCATATCTACCTACCTTTCCATCCAAGGTTACCTTGAGTGAGTGGTGCAAGGAATTTATCATGGTCTTAAGGCTAGAATAAACTCAAAAATAATGAGCATAACGCACTCACATAATTGAGATTTTTCATTTGGCCTTGTGAAAATTTCAACAGTGAAATCCTATTGCAAAAACTCATATTATTTCTCCAAATTCTTAATTATTTAACAATTTATCTGCTACGAAAAATATCAAAATAAACACACTAAAACCTTCACAAATAAAACTGTGGAAAATAAACAACGTTGGAAACTGAGAAATTAATTTCTCACACATAAAATTTGGCACAATTATTTTTGGACAAAAGTCCCCTGAAAAACCCAACTTGGGAAAACCGGTTCAACACTGAGGGTTTTTATTATTATGCAGTATTGAAATACTAAGTAAAATCTGGATTCTTGAAACTGGAAATCCACAACAAGAAAACATGGGAAAAATTATTGAAGGGATTTACACTTCTTCCACAAGAAATACTGACACAATTTTCCTACAGAAAACTAAGCCTCTTGAAGCCTCTATGTCACCCTTTGCACTGCACTGCACATTCATTATGATTTCAAGCCTCTGATTGGTCTCTAATGAAGTCATTCTGCCTTCTGTTGCTTATAAATTCATCTCTCCCGCGCTCTTGTATCTGAGAAATATTTTCTCTCCAGAAATTTGAAATTATCTCTCTGAAGCTACTGCGCAGAGCTCTGCACTGTCTCACTGGGATAACTCAACCCTCTTGCTGCTACCTCTCCAGATTCGGAAAAATTCCTCTGGATCATTGTCCCTACCTCTCACTCACCACTTCTATCTCTGGTTCTCTTTGACAACTGACTGCTGCTACTTAGGAAATTGATCTTCCAAGAAATCGAACTGCTCAAATGTTCTCTCCATCACCACATCGATCTCCTCTTATAATCCAACGTTGGAACACCAACAACCAAGACTAAAACACAATTGATGGCCAGGATCATCTCTAGATCGATACATGAGAGTTTATAGATGATTCTCACCTTATCTCAATTAATACTGATTAATTAACCATATTCCCTAAGTTTAGAACTACAAAATATTTAAAAAATGGTTAATAATCTAATTGGGACACTTCTAGATGGAATTTCCAGAAATTATTTCTGGGTTTTGGAAATCTCATCTATTCTAGCCTCTCCACAAAATTTTGTGGCTAGAAAATGTTCAATTCTACAAAAAAAATACTCCCTCTTAGCAAGGAATGTGTTTTAGTGCTACACATCCTGTCACGACACCGTGTCTCTGCATCATATCCTATTATGCTACTGATGTTTGGCCGCTGCTGCCCACCAATTGCTGCACAACTATGATATATGTTGCATATGTGCTGCTACTGACCCTGTTGTACTGCTACCAACAATGCATATACACTATAACTGCAAAATTTGCAACTGAAAAACATCCAAAACGTTGAATCATTTATGATCAATATGATGCATATGTCACTTGAGTCTCTGGCTACTACTAGCTACAACATTTTCCACTAAAGTCTCTGCATTGTTGCTGAATCTGCACTGTGCCACCTGCATTGCTACCAAGTGTGCACTGCGCTCCCCAACATCTGACTACTACTAGTCTTTGCAACTGTCACTCTGGCATCTAAATAAATCTACTACCACTGATCCATCCTGCTATTGAAAATTGTGGTCCCCTCGTAGCTAGGTAATGATCCATGAGTTGGAATCCTCAAGAATCCTACCCATCTGTATCTTTATGGGGCTACAACTCCAAATAACTCCACCTCACTCCTGGAGGTATATGGGAAATCATAGAGAAGTCTTCCACCAACCTGGAGGACAACCTATCAATCTCTGCTGAAGCTGCCTGTTGGTCCTGCTTCTCCTCCTTTTCCTTATTTATAAGATGAAATTGGGTACTATAGTGACCGAGCTCACCACACCTGAAGCACTTGAACTTTGAAAATTTCTTCTTCTTCTTTCTCTGCTCCCCCTACCCCTGACTAGGACCCTTAGATGCGAGGGCCACAGTCTCCTCCTCCTTTACCATCTTATATCCATTGTTGCTACTGCCAGAGATGGATATATTTAAAAAAGCTCATCTCAAATCCTCATGCTACAAATCATCCCACATCCTATCCCATCCTGATAGCATGTCTCTTCCTAATATACTTTGGAAGAAGACCTGCCAATCCTTAGAGACACTGTTGAGAGCTAATCGCACTAGCTTTGAAGGTTGAAACACTGCCCCAACAATCAACTGGTGGTATCAAACCTGATGAATCCTGGTAAGGAAGGGATCTATTCCTTCCCCTTTATGCATATTGATGCATCTCATCTTCTCCTCTAGGAACATATTCCACTTCTCAGGAGTGCACTGACATAACATGGAGAGAGCATGCCACATCTCTTTCGCCATTCCATTGGCCAATATATGTGAGAAAATATGGTCCCAGAGTCCATCTAGGATCAACTGCTTCACCCGCGCCATCTCCTTCCTATATTCCTTCAGCTGATCTGCATCATGAGGAACCGCGACTACATTATCAATGTAGGCTCTCAGCCATATTCATCTAGAAGGAAGGACATCCTATCCTTCTAGATGACATAGTTGGATGCTCCATCCAACCTATCTTGATCACGAATCCCTGTAGTTTCCATCTCAAAGAATTATCGAAAAGTACCTCTTTCATTCTGCTTGGCTACTTCTCTATTACTCACACTCCCTTCTAGAGTGAGAAAATCTACTCACAACTACTGCCAATATGCAAGGAAAATCAAACTTCTGAAACTAGAAGTTCCATGAGGAAACTTTTCTCTAAATTGTGTGTGCTTTTATCTTCCACTCGACGTTGGATTTTCTCCAAAAAAATATTGCAAAAACCTCTGCGTCCAACTAGAAATCTACCCAACGAAGATCTGAGCTGCTCCCATTTCCTGCTGGAATCACTCAAATTGGAAAGTTAAAATTTTCTGCATTGAAAAATCGAACTTTCCCAAGCAAATCGACCTACTTGGAAATTGAATGTGCTGCCTTTAGGAATTTTGTTTTGATGCTCTTACTGTACGACGAAATTCCTCTTTTGCATCTGAGATCCTCGGCTAATCAGCTACACTCTGATACCATATGAAAATTTCAACACTGAAATCCTATTGCAGCAACTGGTATTATTTCTCCTAATTGTTAATTATTTAACAATTTATCTGCTACAACAAATATTGAAATAAACACAATGCAACCTTTAAAAATAAAACTATGAAAAATAAACACGTTGGAAACCGAGAAATTACTAGCACACACATAAAGTTTGACACAATTATTTTTGGACAAAATTCCATGAAAAAAACCAAGTTGGGAAAACGGTACAACAGTGAGGGATTTCATTATTATGTAGCAGTGAAATTATGAGTACAATCTGGATGCCTGAAATTGGAAATCCACAACAAGAAAATTTGGGCAAAATTATTAAAGGGATTTACCCTTCTTCCATAAGAAATCTCGACATAACTTGCCTATAGAAAAATCGACCTCCCAAAGCCTCTGCGCTGCACTACACAGTCATTAGGACGTCAAGCCTTTGAATGGTCTATGATGAAGTTGTTCTTCCTTATGCTACTAAGAAATTCATCTCTCTGACCCTCTGGAACCTCTTCCTTGGTCTCTAGATCTAAGAACGATTTTCTCTCCAACAATTCGAACTGCCCTCTCTAAAGCTACTACGTAGAGTTCTACGCTGCCGCATTTGGACAACTCAACCCTCTTGCTACTTCCTTTCCGAATCTGGAAAAATTCCTCAAGATCAATTTCCCTTCCCCTCACTCACTGCTTCGATCTCTGGCTCTCTCCGAAAATTGACTGCTGCTACTCAAGGAATCGATCTGCAAAGAAATCGAACTGCTCAAGTGTCCTCTCCATCACCACATCGATATCCTCTTATAATCCACTATTGGAGCACCAATGACCAATATTAAAACATAATCGATGGCTAGGATCATCTTTGGATCGATCTGTGTGATTTTATAGATGATTCTCACCTTATCTCAATTAATACTGATTAATTAACCATATTCCCTAAGTTTAGAGTTAGGAAATATTTAAAAACCAATTAATAATATAATTGAGAGACTTCTAGGTGGAATTTCCATAAACGATTTCTGGGTTTTGGAGATCTCATGTATTCTAGCCTCTCCACAAAATTTCATGGCTAGAACACATATGCTGCTACAAAAACTAACAGTCTACATGCTGTCAGATAATTGTTCATGTTGATGAGTAAGGTGGTGCACTTAAAGGAACTCTATTGCCAAAAAAATCTACGATGAAGAGGCATGATGTAAAGAAGCTATCCCGATACTCATGCTATCTTGAACAATAGTATTTTTATGGCCAAGTTCTCGATGCTTCTGATAGATATTTTGGTTTCCACCTTCTATGCCATGGTTACATAGTAGATTGAAATGTAATCCTCGATCACAAGCCCACTATTGGGATTACCTATTATATTAACAACCTCACATAATCTTAACAAACCTATGATGAAATATATGTCCTTTATTTCAATTTGAAGAGGCATGGAATCTATAATGAAACAACCCTGATCTGGATCCTAAAAGTTTATCAAGGTTTGGAGAAGGCATTATTGTGCACACATGTTGGGCATGAGGAAATTTTTTAACAACCCACAATATTTTAGTGCATCCATTGCTTCTTGATTTTTCAAAACTAAGTTATATATCTCCTCATGTTCTATTTCTCACAACATAATGTTCATCCTACAAAATGAAATAATTTTTAATGTGAAAATTTTATTTTCAACCTGATATTCTTCACACATGCGATTTTTCATCTGAACAGTCGCATGTATACGTGACTATACTTTTGGTAAGTTGTGTATACGACCCGATATACACTATCTGATAGAACAAAAATCCTGTATGCGTAGTTTCAAGTTTAAAATTTAAATATCTTGGCAACATTTGAATCAAATCTTGAATTAAATGGATGAAAAGAAAGAAAAAAGAGTGAAAAATTGCCTACAACTCATGGAATTTGATTTTGTGCTATATAACTCCTAAAATATGTGACTGAAATTTGGAGTCAAAAGTGGGCACAAAATCACTATAAAGGGTAAAAAACCAAATGGTATGGTAAAAACTCTAATATTTACTATTTATGGCATATTTTACCAACTTTTCTATAGTTTTCTATTTGTTATTTAAATTTTAGGCTTTCAAACTGGTATTTTGATATTTTTTTTAGTGGTTTGATAACATCTTTAAGGCATAATGACATAATTTCATCACATTGCGACATTTTCAACCTTTTGATACCAGAATAATTAGTCTACTGTGGTAGGTATCATTTTCACAATTGGCATATAGATTATGGATTTGAAGTTCCATTATGCATTTCAACCTATTTTATAGTATCTCATAATAGGACCAACCCCACTATTTTGTGACACAATATTTTTGTAATAAACCTTGATTAATTTTCCATGTAAATAAAATAAGGCCAAGGTAATGGGACACATATTCCAAGCTCAATGTTGGGAAAAACATTATAGTGGGAATCACTTGTGATTGATTAATGGCTATGGAATTTGGCAAAGACAAAGAGGCAATAATTGGCATTTAATTGTGAAAATAAAGGAAAATAGGAGAAAAGGAAGGTGAGGAGATACATATTTGCATGCAAGGGAAATTAGAGGAAAAATGAAGGAAAATGAAGAAAATAGAGGCCTCAATGATAAAAAGGTTTCTAAGGACCAATTCACAACCTTTTTTTAGTTTAGTTTTGTTTTCTCATACTCTTGGACACTCAGAGCATTCTTGGAGCACTCTAGTATTCACTTGGATTTGGAGAAAGAAGGTAAAGGAAATCATATAAGCGCAAGGAAATATTTGGATCAAAAACTACATATGGATTTATTTACAGGTAACAGGTTGCACATGTGATTTTCTTGTTAATTTTTGGGTGCATGGTATATGCATGTGATTCTATGGTTATGTGCTATCATTGGCATGGAGATTTCCTGGATTGACAGTGGTTCTAGCCTCGCCTTGTTGTTTCCTGGATAACCATGGCGTTGTGGGTTTTTCATCTTGTTTGTCTGATTGTTTCTTAGGTCCCTAATGGATGTGGGTTGGAACAAATGATCTGGAAACCATGAAACAACTTGGGTCGAGCTACTAGTTCCTGGATCCTAGTTGGGAAAAATGCTCTAGAGCCCTTAGTTGGTTGAATTACTAGTCCTTGGAGCCACACTTGGAACAAACATTTTGGAGCCCTGGAAGGTTGTGGGTTGAGTTACTAGTTCTTGGAGCCTTGGATATCTTGGGTAGAGACCGATATGGTTGATGTTAGTGATTTCCAGACTGTAGAGGTGGAATCACTATGATTGAGGGTTGAGGTGGTTTGGCTTCTGGAATCCTTGGTTTGGTTTTGTTTTGGTTTATTCCATGAGATCCTACATTCATGCTTGGAATATGGTGCGGGGGTGATTGGCTGAAAGAGAGATTTGGTTCAACCCAATTTATGGTTGGGTGGTACTTGGAAGTCCCTGACTTAGTTGGAATTTTCATATGTTAATAAGAGCTATTTTCCTATGGTGATTTCTGACTACTTGTACTAGTTATGTTGGTTATATTATGGCTGAGTTACCATGGCTTCTATGCTAGTTATTTGCTGGTTATATGATGTATATTATCTATGGCTCTTGACATGTTTTGATGAATATATGAATGGTTGATGAATGCATGGGAAAATAAGTGCTATTGCAGCTAACTAGAGAGGGATTAGAGCCTTCTTGGTGATTCTGAGGTGAATACTATAAATTTATGATTAAATATGAATTCATGATATCTAGCTTACATGATTTCCATATGTTTAACGAAATATCTGTTATGGATTAAGTAGTCTAGACCATGTTTTTGATTAGAGTTTGAATGTTTAGCTTTGTCATCATGTAGATTATGATTCTAGAAAGTTGTAGGAAATTTTAGGTAGTGGTCTGGAAGCTGGCCTGGAAAGGTGGCACATATCCCGGGACCGCATGCTCAAAAATAAGAATTTTGGTTGATAACCACATGGAAGAAGGCCTATGCATGCATTTGGAGGCCTATAACTACACCCTGGCCTTGTTATTTGTGCAATTGTGCTGTTAGGTCTGAGAAACAAGGTTCCAGCTTAGGGATTGATCACACGGGGTGGTTTTTTAGCTCCTGAGTGATCTGTAGTCCATGTAGGTTATCACTATGTGTCCAGTTTGTATGCCCTACTTCCTTAACTAGATCTTGGAGCTTAGGTCATGTCATAGTGACACTCGTCTCATGTTTACCTTGGCAAGATTGTGAATTTGGGTAAATGTAGGGTGGCATTGTTACAGGATTGTATCAGAGCGAGGTTGTAGCACTGGACCTCGGGGTATATGTGATTGTTATGTATACATGTATGATTGAATATGTGTTCATCATGCATGCATGTTTGTTATCTATCGTGATGGTCGTTTTTGCAGGTTGTGTCATCAATGTTGAGGTTGATGATGTTGGTATGTTATGATGATTGATATGTTGATGTTATATATATATATATATATATATATATATATATATATATATTGTGCTAATCTGGACTGATTTGTGTAGACGAGATAACCTCCCATGAACTTCACTAAGGTATGTTTGATTATGTCTATATTTGGTTTATCTAACATGACATGTTTGCAGGAAGTAGAAGATCATAAATGAAAAACAAGATGGTGGATTATAGTTCATGCGAATCTCCTTATAGATTGGATGAGAAACAAGGAGATGAGTACTCTCCTGTTATAGCAAATACACTAAGAAGCCTAAAGGTAGAGATTAGAAGTTTTAAGGCATAAAATGACATGATCATTCACTCATAAGAAAGAATTTCCAGAGCTCAGGAAAAACAAGAAAAGTTAATGCAATGATCCTTCAGAGCATATCATATTTACAAAGACAAGGACAATTAAGAATCAGTTGTGGACATGAGGAAAGGACTAATGGGGAAAATGTTAGAACGTATCATGGAGGGTACATGTCAAACATGGATGACACAATCAGAGGTGGAATATGGTTGAATATACCTGATAGGAGAGATAGTGGTTACAGGTTCTGTTCTAGTTCTGGATCAGAAAGACATCATGATCATCATCACTATCATCCTCATAAGAGGAGTGAGAATAAATAATTACCAGATGATTTCAATAAAGAAAAACCTCCTACCTTTCATGGAGAGCTGAAGAATTTGGAAGATGTTGAAGCATGGATACTTGGAATGGAGAAGTTCTTTGAGCTACATGATTATACAGAGAACATGAAATCCAGGATAATTATTTTAAATCTCAAGGGAAAAGAAGACATTTGGTGGAAAGACGTGAAGCGTGTCAGAGGAATCAAGACATAGGAGTTGAATTGGCATGAGTTTAAGAGACTCTTCAGAAATAATTACTTGTACATGAAATATTACGATGGAAAGGATAATGATTTATATGAGCTTAAGATGGCATCTACGACATATGAAGAGTACACGACTAATTTTTTGGAGCTATTGAGGTATGTGCCATATCTTAAGGATGAGAAGAAAAAGGTTCAAAGGTTCATTAATGGATGGTCATTAGCATTTAAGGATCAAATTGAGTATGATGAGCCTTGGGCACTAGAGGAAGTCATTGGGAAGTTGTAATATCCCAAAAGGGAGAATGCAGTAATACTAAAACACAATATAAAAACTACAGAAAAGTAAAAAATAAATCTATATACAAATTAGAATGCACAGAAATAGCTGAGCCATTTTATTATATTGGAGGTGCAAAAAGCAAGGCTCAAAATATGAGACACTCAAGCCACAAGGGTGGCCTAGAATGACCCTGCAATGATTTCCCAATAGGGACTGCTGCTCTGCTGGAAGGTAAACTACGCTATCCCTACTACAAATGTAGGGACTGCAACTGCCTAAAAGACAAAAAGTCAGATCTAGGCAGAATGGGAGCTTCTATGATGCTGAAATTGTAGATCTGGGCTCAATAATGGATTCCCAAGATAACCCAGAAGGGATTTCTCAAATCTGTAAGTCTAAGAAAACCACCCTCTTAGGGCTTCAAATATATGCTGCTGGGAATGCAGATCTGAAGCTAGATCTGATAATATGATGGTTGCAATGATGTAAAATCATATCTATGAAAGAAGGGCTAATCCCTTCACTAGATCCTTGGGCTAAAAGCTCAAGATATAGCTCCTCCAATATCCTCCATTGAAAATAGCTGCTGGATGAACAAAAACTTCAGAAAACTATGCTGTCAGAGAGGGAGGCTCATTAGCCTACTGCTATATGTGTCAAATCATCTCTTGAGTGATGGAAACAATAGATCCAATGTGAGGGGGTTATCCCTCACAGGATTTCCAGCTGAAATACTGGAAACTTCCTTCCTCCAATAGATCTAAAGGACTAAACTGCGAAATTCTTGAAGGGGCTGCTACTGCATGGAGGTAAAACCCAATGGCCTGAATTCCTGATGTAGATCTATTGCTCCTGAAAGGCTGGATTTGAAGAACAAAGTGGTAGGATGAATCCTCCACTGGTTTCCTAGCTAAATGCTAGAAATAACCTCCTAAAGATGGCACCAATTCCTGATAAGGAATGAAGAAAAATCATATTTCCAGAGCTACTCAAAGAAAGAGGTGGGATTCCCGCTCAGGAACACCTTGTTCTAAACAGCACTGCAAACTATGCTAAACAACCCAAGTCTGCATAGAAATGTCCCAAGAAAAATCTAGATCTAAACATATCAAGAAATGAATAATCCAAATCATGCCTTCCATTGTGCCTTCACCTTCATTATATGCATGAGCCTTCCATAGCCTAGGCCCACTCCAATACTGCACTGTACATGTGGACAAAAGTCTCCAAGGTTGACTGCGCTGTTGACCAATGTCCTCCATTATGTTCACATGGGGTGATTACCCCCTCCATCACATGTGCATTAAATTCATCACTTTCTCCATTATCTTATCATAAGTGCTTCATGATCTTCTTGAATGCACTATGATCTCAGTTGACCTTATCAAATATCCTCATGATTTTACATTTAAGATCCATGATCTTATTGACTGTTTCATCCTCCATAATCTATCTCATAAATGAGACGTGATCTCCATTAATGGAGTTGCTCCACTACTTCGTGATTCTAGATATAGATCTAAAATATCCACATACACACATTAAAAGTGGATTTTATTCATATTTTAGGTTTGTGGGTCCCTCCACCCTCTTATTTACTTAATTTATTAAGAAAATCAAGGACTCTAATATTCCAAATATGATCTGAAAATTTGGGAATATTACAGAAGTTGAAGAATTTTTATGAGCAGTCTAAGTGTAAGTTTGAGCCTAAGCACGATTGGAAAGGGAATGGTAAGAATAAAGGAAAGTGGGATAAGAAGTGAGGAATACCTCAGGATGCAGGTAAAAAGTGAATGCAACACCATACAAGAAGTTCAATGAAGTTGATAGAGGACATGGGTCTTAGCCCGAGGAGTAGAACAAGGGTGATGACATGAAGCCTTTGCTATGTTGGACTTGTGGTGGAAAGCATCATAGGAGATATTTTCCACAACATCAAGGTGGAAACCCTAATTTTTACAATGCTCAAGAGGCACATATAGTTGCAAATGTTGGAAAACATATTCTTCTAATTTATATAGCATTAGATAATAGGAAGGCTGATCATCATGCATCTATTATTGAAATGGAAGGTAAGCTTTGTGATCAACTTATTTCTATTTTTATTGACCCTGGATCTAACTATTTTTATATCAATCTTGACCTAGTGGATACATGTTTCTTGAATAAAGAAGTGCATGCAGAGTCTTGGTTGGTGCAGTTGGTTATAAGGACCAAGAAAAGAGTTCATCATTGGGTGATATCTTGTGCAATTGAACTGAATGGTATGTCTACTTCTGCACATACTATATGGGTTCATACTATATGGTTTGGGAATGGATTGGTTTTACATTCACAAGACTAAGGTATATTTCTATGACAAGGCTATTGAGTGCTTGGATGATGATGGAGAGAAGAGAATCTTGCAGGGAAAGAAGAATCCTACATCAATACGAATGGTTACAACTATGCAGACAAAGCACAATAGCAGGAAAGGGTGTATATTGTTTGCAGTTCATATTTCCAATGAAAACAGGAAGTATTTTGAGGACGATGAAGTATTGAAGAGGTATGCGATTTTGCAACAGTTTCAAGATGTATTTCTAGCAGATATTTCAGAGTTACCACCTCATAGGGAAGTGGAATTTTCTATTAAGTTGATGCTGGGAGTAACACTAACATCTAAGGCATCATAGAGGATGAATACTCTAGAGTTGGTGGAATTGAAGTTACAACTTAAGGAAATGCTCGATAAGGGATACATAAGGCCAAGTTTGTTGCCTTAGCTTTCACTAGTATTGTTTGTAAATAAGAAGTATGGTACTCTCAGGTTGTGTATTGATTACATAGAGTTGATCAAGGTGACGATCAATAACATGTATCCTTTTCCTTAGATTGATGATTTGTTTTATTTTTTGAAGGGAGCAACAATGTTCTCAAAAATTGACTTGAGATCATGATATCATCAGGTATGCATAAAAGAAGAAGACATCTATAAGATTGCATTCCCTACTGGGTATGGGCATTATGATTTTGCAATGGTTCCTTTTGGTCTTACAAATGCTCCAAATAATTTCATGTGTTTGATGAACAATGTGTTGCGTACTGATCTGAACAAGTTTGTGATAATATTCATTGATGGTATATTGATATATTCTAATAATGAGGAAGAGCATGCAAAGAATTTGAAAACAATGTTGAGATTGTTGAGAGAGCATCAGTTGTATGCCAAGCTCAACAAGTGCAATTTATTTCAGAATGAATTTCTACTTCGGGAATGCTATTTACAAGGAAGGTATAACAGTGGACCATAAAAATATTAGAGCTATCATGGAGTGGAAAAATCCTAGGAATATGAATGAGGTCATATAATTCATGGGACTAGTAGGTTAAAAAATGAGTTTCATCAATAACTTTTCACAAATTTCCTATCCTAAAACATCTTTGCAGCGAAAACGAAAGAAGTTTGAATGGACTGAAAAGTGTGTAGCTAGTTTAGAGCAGTTGACACATTTTATTACAAATGCTCTAGTCTTAAATATTAGGGATCTTGATAAGGAGTTCGTGGTATGTAAAGATGCTTGCAAGGAGGGACTTGGTGGAGTCTTGATGCAGGGAGGGAAGGTGGTAGGTTGTGAGTCGAGGAAGATGAATTATCATAAGTGGAACTATGTGACTCATGATATTGAGTTGGAAAATATCATTTATGTCTTGAATATGTGGAGACATTACCTTCTTGGAAGGCAGTTTATTCTGATGAGTGATCATAGTGGGTGAGGTATTTGTTGACCAACCCAATCTAAATGTCAGGAATTCTAGATGGTTGGCTACCCTTAGTGAGTTTGATTTCAAGATCAAGTACATTAAGTGTAAGGAGAACAGGGTTGCGAATGCTCTCAACATGAGAGTGTAGGTGAATCATATTGCAGCAATGAGTTGTTATGGGACAAATTTTCAGGAGTGTATCTTATAGACATGACTTCATGATGAAAAGTACCAATAGCTTAAGCACATGTTACAAAAATAGGGTGAAGGTGATATGGATTAGAAGTATCATCTCACAAAAAATGGCTTGGTCAGATTAAAGAACAAGATTTATCTGCCAGATAACAATGAAATCAAGAATCTTATCTTGAGGCAGTTTCATGTCAAGACATATTCAGGTCACCCAAGATATCATAAGTCTTTCAAAACAATTAAGAAGTTATATAATTGGAAAAAATTGAAGAAAGAGGTGGCTAAGTTTTTTGCAAGATGTTTGGATTGTCAATAAGTAAAAGCAAAATGTAAGCATCCAAGTGGTTTGTTACAACTGATTCTGATTCCAGAATGGAAATGGGAGGTCATTTCCATGGATTTCATTATAGGTTTGTAGAGGACATCAAATCAACATGATTCCATCATGGTTGTGGTTAAAAAGTTAAGTAAGGTGGCTCACTTCATTGTAGTTAAGTCTATGAATTTAGTTAGTGAGGAAACTCAGATATTTATTAGGGATATAGTGAGGTTTCATGGTGTTCCAAAGAAGATCATATTAGACATAGATGACAAGTTCACTTCCAGGTTTTGGAAGGATTTGTTTGTAGGCTTGGGGACAAAGTTAGATTTTAGTACAACTTATCATCCAAAGAGAGATGGATAGATAGAGGGGGTCAATAATATTCTTAAGGACATGTTTAGGATGTACATCATGCATCAACAGAGAAAGTGGGAAGAGTATCCGCCATTGGTGGAGTTTGCATATAATAATGGGTATTGGGAGTCCTTGAAGATGAGTCCATTTGAGGTTCTTTATGGGCGAAGTTGTAATACTCTCGTTGACGGGTGTTGGAAATTTATCAACCAAGGGGATCTACTCAATATGTGGTCCAAATTATACCTCACCATTTGGGATAGGAATGCCATCTAGAATATGACCCGGTTACCATTTTCTTAGAGGTTTTCCTTGGCTCTAACTATCAGCAAGAGGGAGGAACGCATATGTGCCTTTGAAAAACAAGTGTGCCTGGTGAGTGTTCAATTGTAGGTGTTTCAAGGTTCTTCTAATATGGAGAGGGACAAAATTTCACCCCTAAGAGAGAGGTAATAGTACCACCATAGTAGAGACACACATGAACAAGAAGGATCCATCTAACATCCATCGTAATAGTCCACAAATATGTGACGATAAGTGAAAAAAACACAAATAGGAAAGGTTTGTATGCCATCCAACAAAATATTCCAAAAATATTAGACATATATAACAACCATTACAACACATTCTCAATATGATACACACTAAAATAATCGAAATAGTTCAACTAATTTATCACATATGAAATCGAACATGAATTAAAAACATTCATAGAATAGTCTTACAAATATTTATAATCCATGCATGAAGAATGTGCTGGCCATGAGGCTTCTGATATTAAGTAAAAGTGCAAAGACACATGTATACAAAGAACACCACTATCTCCAATAGTGGAGTGTTGGAGCGACTCCTTGCTCCCAAAAATAAATAGCTTGTATCTCCAATGCCTTGAGGGAGGAGCCAAGGTGAAAATTCCTTTGCTCATACATGAGGGTGTAGATATAGCCAATGGGGAGGCGATGTTTCAGCTTCCTTGTGACTCTTTGATTGCACTCATGAATGTTTGACTTCCTATGAACATTCAACTTAACATGACTCTTCATCTTCTGTACATGTCCTTTGGACTTCCACTTTACAATACATTTTCTAATAAGGAATTACATAATCCGTAATAATGATTTGGCATATGACAACTCATGAAATGACGTGACATGTTAGGTCCCTATATTACTAGTACAGTCCCTTATTGTTATTAGTGTAACCCCCTTATTGTTATTATTGTACCCTTGTAACCCCCATTTTGTTATTATTGTGCCCTTAAATTATTATTGTTAGGTCGGCTAGGATTACATTGTGGCCACTAGGATTACATTATGGCCCCATGGACTCCTATATATAGAAAGGAGGTTTTGTAAATTGTATCATCCAAGAATTGTTCATTTATGTAATGTATTGGAGGTTGCCCCCTCGAAGTGGCTTATTTATAAGGAGTTGATATCTCTTTTCTTCTATTTTTGGAGCTGGTTACACAACATTTGGTATCAGAGCTTTGGATTCTAGGGTTTCGCTTCTCCAAACAGGTCATCGTGGCATTTCCGCTATAACTTTTTTTCTACGAAGTTTCAGAAGCTGAAATTTTTAAGGTGCGAAGTTGAAATCTGAAGATATTTTCTAAAAATTTCAGAGCTTGGTTCGCAATATTTTCAGAGATATGATCTGTGGAAGTTAGGTCTTTTTTCAGGCTCCTAAACAGGTCATCGTGGAATTTGCGCTATAAATTTTTTTATACGAAGGTTCAGAATCTGTAATTTTTAGGGTACGAAGCTGAAATCCTGAGGAAACTCGTTGCAAAATTTCAGAGCTTGGTTCGCAATATTTTTGGAGATATGATCTGTGGAATGTAGTGCTTTTTCAGGCTCCCAAATTTCATCACAAAGAGGTGATCGTGGGAAAAGTTCAATAAATCTCTCTCTGAGCATCGGATTGGAGTGCCGTAAAAAGTGGTCGCAATTCCAAAAACTGTAATTTCTTGGCTATCAATTTCAGAGGCAAAGGATGAAACAGTGACACGTGGAAAGTCGTACAAGTTCGCTCTACTGAACTAGTCTATAATTAGGTCATTTTGGGAGATTGGACATAACTTTGTCTTGGAGAATCAGTCAGGTTGAGCTGGCATTCAAAGATGGTCAGGAGGGATACTTTAGTGATGAATTTAAAATATTGAAAGAGCCTCAATCTGGATATAATCAATTTCAATATCAGAATATCAAAGAAAGCAAAGAAAAATTGTTTTTTTTTTTTTGATGACTTGCATAAGTCTTGTTTGAAGAATAAATTTGAATTGATTCCAAGGGCATATTGTAGAATAGATATCAGTATTGGGTTCTAAAAGATGCCCCGTAAAAATAATTCAACACCCATTAAGCCTTCAGAAGGCTCTACTATGACTCATGAAGATGAAGAATTGCAACATGATCTATCAAAATTAAAAGAGCAAGTGCAACAAATTTCACTCTCGCAGAGAGCACAAAAATGAAATGGAAGTTTTGAAAAAAGGTGTGGAAGCGAAGATGGATGGCATGGAAGCTAAGATGGAAAAAATGAAGAATGATATAAAAACAGACATCGAAGGTTTGACAAAGTTGATACAAGAAATGTTTCCTAATGGTGAAAAGATAGTAGAAGAACCTCATGATGAAAACAAAATAAATGTTAATCGTGATTTCATAAACTCTAATGTTGGCGGGAAGAACCACCATATTCCAAAAATGGATATGAGGAAGTTTGATGGAAAGGATCCTGTAACATGGATACTACAGATGGAGCAAAATTTTGATCTCCATAATGTGCAAAACACACAAAAGGTACGCATTGCAACTTTACATTTAGAACAAAATACATTTGTATGGTATCGATGGCTTTGCTCCCGTAAAAAATTGTCACTTGGTCAATTTTTACGGAGGAAATGATAGCACATTATGAGGATACAAAGAGCAACACCTCTTTAGCCAATTGATAAATCTCAAACAAAAGGGTTTAGTGGGGGAGCACATTGAGGACTTCCAAAAATTGAATATAAGGGTAACTGATATTCCAGAGGAACACATGATTGATCTCTTCATAGGTACTTTAAAGGATAACATCCAACATGAAGTTGGCGTTTTGGAACCTGATTCATTGGAGAAGGCATTCAGGTTGGCAAGAAAAATTGAATGTAAAATTATGGCGACAAGGAAGCCTACCACTCACTTCTATAAAGAGGGAAGTGTTGCTACTCCTAGATTTCCACAACCTACAAGGTTGACACCACAAAAATTGGAAGAAAAAGGAGCAAAAGGGCTTTGCTATAGTTGTGATAGAAAATACACTAAAGGTCATAAGTGTGCTGAGAAGAAATTATTTTACATAGATTGTGAAGAGGAAGAAGAAAATGAACAAAAAGAGGATATACACCAGGAACCAGCCCTAGAAGAGGAAGAAATGAATCCGACCATATCGTGTAATGCACTGGCAGGAATTACCACTCCTCAAACTCTTAAGATAAAAGGACAAATCAAGAAGAAAAAGGTAATAGTGTTGATTGATTCAGGTAGCACCCATAATTTTATTCATTGTAAGGTAGCCAAGGAATTAAATTGTTTCCTATACCCAGCACCAGAATGTCAAGTGATGGGTGCAAATGGAGGAACTATAAATTACTTTGGAAAATGCCATAATATCAAGCTAACCATGGGGGAATATGTATTGACTAGTCCAATGCTTTCCATTCCTATGGGAGGTGCTGATGTTGTACTAGGAGTACAATGGTTACAATCTTTGGGGACGGTGGCTTTTAATTTTCAAGAACTTTTCTTGAAATTTTTTTCAGAAGGAAAGGAAGTCGAATTACGGGGTATTGCGGGGAAGCCAGGAAGGATAATAAGCTCTAATGTCATGACAAAGCTTCTAAAGAAACAACAGCGAGGCGTAATTGCACAATTATGCTCACTAGAAGTTCCAACATCAAAATCATCTATTTCTGCAGATCTCCAACAAGTCTTGGACAATCATTCCCAGGTGTTTGAAACTCCCAAAGGACTCCCACCTATTCGTGATCATGATCATGCTATTCATTTGATTCCAGGAAGTGTTCCTCCAAACATCGGGCCTTATAGATATCCTTACGTCCAAAAGAGTGAAATTGAACGTATGATTGCAGAAATGTTAGAGGCGGGTATAATTCAACCTAGTCAAAGTTCTTTCTCTGCTCCTGTAGTATTGGTACACAAGAAGGATGGATCATGGCGCATGTGTCCGGATTATAGGGAGCTCAATAAGCTCACCATTAAAGATAAATTTCCCATTCTGTGATTGATGAATTATTGGATGAATTACATGGAGCAATTTATTTTACCAAGTTGGATCTTCGTTCAGGATATCATCAAATTAGAATGAAGACTGAAGATATTCCAGAAACAACATTTCGAACTCATGAGGGTCATTATGAATTTTTGGTCATGCCTTTTGGCCTTACCAATGCACCTTCTACATTTCAAGGGTTGATGAATTCCATTTTCAAACCGTTCCTTAGAAAATTTGTGCTAGTATTTTTTGATGATATACTAATCTACAGCAAGTCTTGGAAGGATAACAGGGTATTATCACAAGTTTGTTAAGAATTATGGGAGAATAGCAGCACCTATAACAACATTATTGAAGAAAGATGCATTTTCATGGACTCCTGAAGCAACTAAGGCCTTTGAACGTCTTAAAGAGGCAATGTGCCTAGCACCGGTCTTAGCTACACCAGACTTCACAAAAACCTTTATTGTGGAATGTGATGCCTCAAAAAATGGAATTGGTGCAGTTTTAATGCAGGAAGGAAGATCCATTGCTTTTGAAATTCATCCAATCAAAGGAAATCATTTATAGAAACCTATTTATGAGAAAGAAATGTTAGCAATACTGCATGCACTAAAGAAATGGAGAACTTACCTAATGGGAAGACACTTCAAGGTAAAAATTGATCATGATAGTCTTAAACACTTTTTGGAACAAAGACTATCTTCAGAAGAGCAGTAAAAATGGGTCACAAAGATGTTGGGTTATGAATTTGAAATAATCTACAAAAAAGGAAAACTTAATGTTGTTGCAGATGCACTCTCAAGAAAGAATGAAGAGGTGGAAGCATTGCTTTGTGCCATTTCTATTATCCAACCAGATTGGATAACCAAAGCAAGAGAGGAATGGAAGAAGGACAAAGATGTATGGACACTCATTCAAAAGTTGCAGCAAGATCCTAGTACATTTGATACATTTAGTTGGAAAAATGATTCCTTATGGTACAAAGATTGCTTATATCTTTGTAAGAATTCCCAACTAAAACAAAAGATTCTTTTGGAATTGCACACTTCTCCTTTAGGAGGACACTCAGGATTTTTAAAAACTTACCACAGTGTGAAGAAAGAATTTTTTTTGGGATGGCCTTAAATCTGATATTCAAAAGTTTGTGGCGGAATGTTTGGTTTGCCAGCAGAATAAAGTTGAGACAATTAAGACCCCAGGTCTTCTACAACCTTTATCCATTCCAAGTCAACGTTGGAGGAGATTTCAATGGATTTTATCACAGGTTTACCTAAGTCCGAAGGAAAGAGTGTCATCATGGTGGTAGTTGATAGACTTACCAAGTATGCACACTTTTGTGCATTATCTCATCCATTTAAGGCAAGTACAGTTGCTACTACATTTATGGATAGAATTCAAAAGCTACATGGAAGCCCAAGGGTTATTGTGAGCGACAGAGATCCCATTTTTACTGGAAATTTTTGGACGGAGTTATTTTCTTGTTTGGGTACTCAATTAGCTCATATCTCATCTTATCATCCTCAATCTGATGGTCAAACCGAGATAGTAAATAAATGTTTGGAAGGATATCTTCGTTGTTTTGTATCTGATAAAAAAACACAATGGGTCAAGTGGTTACCTCTCGCTGAATGGTGGTATAACACTTCCTTCCATACTGCAGCAAAAATGACCCCATTTATGGCACTTTAAGGATATCATCCACCATCCATCACATCATATTTGAGGGAAAATTCGAAGGTTCAAGCAGTGGAAGATCACATCGAGCATCAGCAAGAAGTTCTCCAACTCTTAAAGGATAACCTGAATTTAGCACAAAATTGAATGAAACAACAGGTAGATCAACATCGCAATGAGAGAAGTTTTGATGTAGGAGATTGGGTATTTTTACGGCAACAACCATATAAACAAATTTCCCTCAAGAAAGCTAAGAAGGATAATAAATTATCGCCAAAGTACTATGGTCCTTACAAGGTGTTGCAAAATATTGGTAATATGGCATACAAATTGGAGCTTCCTGCTTCTTCGCGAGTGCATCCACTTTTCCATGTTTCATGCTTAAAGAAGGTTATAGGTGAAAATATTCCAGTTCAAACAATATTTCCAGAACTTGATGAGGAAGGAAAAATCATATTGGAACCTGAAGAGGTCACGGAAACAAGAACTCGACAGCTACGGAATCGATCAATTTCAGAGTATCTCATCATGTGGAAGAACTTACCCACTGAAGATTCTATATGGGAGGATGAGAAGTTTATACAGAAGCACCCAGAGCTACTCAAGTGTTGAGGACAACACTTTTTTGAAGGAGAGGGGCATGTTAGGTCCCTATATTACTAGTATAATCCCTTATTGTTATTAGTGTAACCCCCTTATTGTTATTATTGTACCCTTGTAACCCCCATTTTGTTATTATTGTGCCCTTAAATTATTATTGTTAGGTCGGGTAGGATTACATTGTGGCCCACTAGGATTACATTATGGCCACATGGACTCCTATATATAGAAAGGAGGTTTTGTAAATTGTATCATCCAAGAATTTTTCATTTATGTAATGTATTGGAGGTTTCCCCCTCGAAGTGGCTTATTTATAAGGCGTTGATATCTCTTTTCTTCTATTTTTGGAGCTGGTTACACAACATGACATAAAATTGGTGACATGGACTGCTTGAGGACATGGAAATTTCAAGCCACTTTTTCTGCTCTTTACTATAAGTTTTCTTGATAATGCTCCTCTATCCACATCCATATGGATTAGAGGTGAGGAGTCTTCAATGATATCAAGTCTTGAGATGACATCAGTTTGATAAAACCCTAGTATAAGGTGGTGCATGTTGATCCACTGACTGATCCAGAAATGAGTGGTAGGTTGAGGGAGAGGCTCAGTGACTGCGTAATTGCACAACTTAGTCAGTCAAGGGTCAAGCTTGAGCCTTGAGACTATAGAATGCGTAGTTAGGGTTGGACTGGGAAGGTAGATAGCGTAGTTTTGGAGCTCAGGAGCCCGGCTGAGGGGTTGAACACTGATTCTGCCAACTACATAGCTCTAGAAGGAAGAACAAACCTGGTGAGTGCACAATTTCACATTTCAGAAACTGAAGGGATTGGATCAAGGTTAGATACAACATAATGCACAATTGAGGTAAGGATGAAGGGATGAATTGTGCAATTTTGGAGGCCAAGGTCCGTGCTTGAGCACTGAAACTGCGGAGTGTGCATTCCTGGAAGGTAGGAAATACACATTGCAAAGTTTCAAGAGGTAGGGTTGCAAATAGTGGGATGAGACTTCACAATGCATATTTTAAGAGGGCTGAATGAGGCTAATTTACTTGGTCAGAGAGATTTTGGAAATTGACTAAGTGTGGGATCAATGAGGATGATGTGAACAATGATAAGACTTGAATGTGATCACACACTTAGAACACTTGATGACAAAACAACATAGATAATCTAGAACACATGAACATCATACTTCCCTCAGTGCGACAACTTTACGATGAATTATGACAAGTGTGACACTAAAGATACACTGCGTGACAACTGCGTCGACACTTGTGCGACAATGCTTACAACTTTGGAAATGAGTGTGACAAATTTTACATGGTAAGATCAACTCATTTACATAAATGTAACTCCTTGGAACCACCAAAACAAGATCATATAAATTGTGCGACACTTGACAGGCGAAAATATGACATTTTTCTTCTCTTGCAAAAGGGACCAAAATAATTATAGAAAACACATAGAATGGATTTCAATGTTTGCGACAACAATGTACAAGAACAAGGTAGGATACGAAATTTGGTGCAAGTCAAAATTTTGGAGGGCATTGTAGCAACGACAACACTTGGCAACACACTGGTAGAATTCTGACTTCTCTGTCTTGGTTAAATATTCTGTGCAAGGTATTAGTTCTTCATGGAGTATTGATTCATCGTGTATATAAATCTAGCCTCCCCACTTACCCTGTGAATAAACATGGTCCTATTTGTACCTTATTGGTTGAACACAACATAAGATTAAAAAATATCACAATGTTTTGAATTGGAAAGGGTAGTGAAGTTCGTGAGCTTTAGAATTTCAGAGTATAATTTTCATCTTGGGTGTTTCTCCGTTGCTAGTAGGCCTAGAAAATACCCTAATGGAGTCAGTAAAGGAACATAAAAATTTCTCCGCTGCCAGTGAGCTTGGTCTGTACCCTGACATAGTTTCTTTCTTCAACTCTCTGTGCAAGAAGCCTTCCTCTTCTTTCACCTTTATTTATATATTTAAGGAGGAATATGCATTGGGAATTATTCATTTTATGGGTGTAATATGGATCCCGACTTATTGAGAGGAGGAGAGGTTGTTCCTTTAGAGAAGCATATAGAGACCTCTGATTTAGGTTTTCTCATTTAGATTTTCCCCTTTGATTCTTCTATTAATTGGATGAGCGTGAAAACACCGAAACAAAAGAATCGAGTGTGGGCATGAGGTTTCCTAAATAGACACAAGTCTCACGGTTTGACCAAATCTCTCCTCACAGAAAGATTATATTTTCCATCGGAACTTCATCGACCAAAATATGTAATCAAAACAAAGAAGAAGGGTAAAGATTTAGCCAAATGTTGCAGTGTCACAAAGCCCTTTTCTATTTTTCCACATTTCATTTTAAGCCAATAGAGCATATTCATGCAAGATATTACAAAACAAAATAAAATACAACACACAACAAGGAAACAAAACTAGAAGAAAAAATAGAAGGAGGCTAAACCAAAACATGATGAAAAACCAAAATAAGATAACATAAGAAAAACTACAAAAAATGAATGTAGGATGAATGTGCAGGTAACTAATATGCAACTAAAACTACTCCTAAGCTAACCAAATAGAGGGTTGGGGTCATGTGTAATGAAATTTCCAATGTAGCCACCGTAATCATTCTCGACTTGCAATCACAAAGATATGATCGATTAAAACTGAGATAAAACAATGTGTAATAGAAAAGATAAGAAATTGAAAAGCTTGCACAAAAATTTGAAGGTCTTGCCTGACAGAAGAAAGACAGGCCAAAGCCACTACTTATAACCAGTTCACATTCTCACCTTTTCGATGAAAACCATTGTTCAACAAACCTTGAAAAATTCTTGTGAATTCATCTTCATGTGCACGGTATTTCTTGAAAAGCGTGAGGAAATATCGAAACTTGTTATTTGTGATGAAGCTTGCCAAGTAGGATTGCTCCAACCATTCAACGATTGGATCGTAAAATTCAAAATAGTCCTCTCGAGGACCCTGAAATATTAGAAAATATGATTTTTCAATGAGAAAAACAAGGCCAGGATGAGAATATTGTGAGAGACAATTGATCCGATCATATTTAGTTAACTTCTAAAGATAGTAAGGACCTGACATGACCATCTAGTACTTGAAGGATGAAATTTTAAACCATATATATCAAAGGATGTAAAATGAATATCATTGGATATACTGGTGGGAAAATGATAAAACAAATGACAATTAATATTATGATCAGATGGACAGTTTACGGATGAGATCCCTGCTTCAAAAATGAATCAATTTGAACATCTTTCTGAATTCCTTTAACAAATGAATCATCTTCCTCACATGATAGATATGACAACCTCTTTCCTTGTATTCGGTAACATACTGCACTAGCATCGTAATCATCAAAATAAGTGAAAATGAGTGTTAGTACAACAACCACATGAAACCAATTAGGAGTGAAGAAGAATTCGATTCTCCAGATAACTCGTGTAGTCATCATCAATCAAGAGGATTTCAGGTCTGATGAAGGGAAAGATCCGCAATATTACATTCACAAGAAAAACTAGGAGCTGACTATTACAAAATGAATCTGATAGGCATGGTTGCTTCAACCGAAGATGATCATTGAAATGATCAACTTCACAGTTCCATGATTCTATGAGAGATACACATTCCAAACTTGAGTGTGATATAAGAGATTTGCATGAAGGTGAATCAATTGAGTAATATTCACGAATCTGATTAGAAATAACATCTTGAAATCTTGAATGGCTACATCCGCAATACCAAACATCTGTTGAAGTTTGCAACAAGAAACAGTGAAGGAGGCATCCTGAAACATCATCCTTGATCCTAGTTGGAAAATAATCACCTAAACTAGGTGGGGCCCACATAGGCTATTTTTAGGTGTATGTCTATTTTTAGACACGGTGAGAATATTCTATATGTAGTAGGAGGCTATTTGTAGATGGTTGGTCAAATGTGAAAAATAGATGAAATTATATTTTTATAAGATTGGGCGAAGTCTATTTATAGATCGCTGATCTCAAACTAGATGCATGTCGATTATTATTAGCTCTTAATAATAATTAGACACTAAACAACAACTTATTCTCTTGGAGCACCTTATTTCAGTGAATAGATTTATAAAATCAATGGACTGAAGGAATTACGCAATTCCTAGGGTTTACTGGTGGTTCATGCATGGAGGACTCAGTTAGAACTGAAGTGGCAAAGTTATGACAGAGTTGGAAGAGTAGTTCATGGAGTTGTATTCAGTTTAACTTAGTTAGACTCAGTTGAGCTAGTTGTATCTAATCTAACTGAGTGATACACTAGTGAGAGTGGAGTGAATTAATTAGTTAACTAATTCACAAATAATAACTCATTAATCAACTAAACATTACAACAGTTAACTACAGTGCATGTCAGATCCAGTGGAGACCCAGTGGAGAGATAAGTGAAAGGGCAAGATGGACTATCTGTTGTGACTACTAGCAATGCATGAATTGCATCTACATATACATTGGAGTTGCCAATGATAATCACGCAGTCAAGGAGAGTGGGATTGCATCGAATTGGTCTTTGTAATCAGCTTGGATTGCGTAGTGGAGGCAGGCTAGCAGGAGGGCAGAGATTGGTGCATGGATTTGCAAATTTCTTCTATGTTAGTGTGTGATGATTGATTTTATTGAGAGCTTGATGTACTAATATTTTTATGAGATTGTTACATGATCTCCATGATACATAATATATGATAGTTGGGGTTTTTAGCTTCAGGCTTTCCCGTTAAACAACTGTGTTATGTGTGTTTTTATTGCTTCATGTGTTTTGAAATTGTTGATTAAATTTCCACAAGAATTATAGTGGAAGGATTCCCGTATTTAGAAAGAAGATAAATATTGGATCGGGGAGAGTCCGGATATATACATGCATATCAGACATAATTTCGTTGTATTGGAGCAAGTGTTATAGATTTTCTACATGGAATGAGAGTAGGAATTTTTGGGTGCGCGAGTTTGCAAAGAATATCTGAAAATTTGGGTGAAATATTTAAAAAAAAATAGTATATTTGGATTCCTTGTGAAAAAATACCCAAATTGGAAAAAAAAATCGGTCGAATCAGAGCTTGGATGAGGGAGATATCGTCGATTTAAAATTAGCTTTTTTGTTAGAAAATTTTGCGACGGCGGAACAATTGCAATGTGCCCGAGCCAAGAATCTACATGCACTGAGGTAAAAGATGCATGCAAAGATTTGAGGAGAAAAGCATATGTTAGTGACTTGGTGGTTGAGATGGAGCCTCTCAACATGCAGCGTGAGAAGAAGTCTCAGAAGGTTGTGGAGCAGCCACAATTGGAGATGTAGAAGAATCTTTATAGATTTGAAGTAGATGGGAATTCTACGGAGCTTCCTACTATTGGGAAGTGCAGGAAAGCCATGCAATTGAAGCTTGAGATGGAGCAGGATTTGCATGTAGGTAAGAGTGAACCTCAGGATGTGGAACAGCCACAAGATGAGGATCATGGAGTGGGAGCAACCACTCATGCAAAGAAATTTCGTGCCAGATGGGCAGAGGGAGTGTATGCAGCTATACCACCAGGTGAGAGGTGGGGCGACATGCATGAGTAATCCCAAGAGGAGATTTTTGGGCAGGATTCATGGAGATGGTGTGGATCTCATGAATTGAACTTGGCTACGAGGAGCCCACAGAGCAGCAGTAGCATGATTAGTTGGATTGATGCAGGCATATCAAAGTGACAGTGTTGGATACTGGAGCACGGTTCAGAGTTGATAGCAAGTGAAGAGTTAAAAAGTGCAGTGGTTCTTGAAGACATGTGCATTAGCTAAGAAAAAGTCGAAGACTTTGATGACAGATACATTAGATTGATTGAGTTTTTTGGAGCCTTTCATTTTCATAAGTGTTGTAGCAAGAGTTGCAGGGCGAATGCATGGAATTGCATGTCGCATGCAAAGACAGTCCTTTCTTGTTGAGAGGGAGTGTTGAAGATTGCAACAAGAAACAGTGAAGGAGGCATCCTAAAACATCATCCTTGATCCTAGTTGGAAAATAATCACCTAAACTAGGTGGGGCCCACACAGGCTATTTTTAGGTGTATGTCTATTTTTAGACATGGTGAGAATATTCTATATGTAGCAGGAGGCTATTTGTAGATGGTTGGTCAAATGTGAAAAATAGATGAAATTCTATTTTTAGAAGATTAGGCGAAGTTTATTTATAGATCGTTGATCTAAAAATAGATTCATGTCGATTATTATTAGCTCTTAATAATAATCAGACACTAAACAACAACTTATTCTCTTGGAGCACTTTATTTCAATGAACAGAATTGTAAAATTAGTGGGCTGAAGGAATTACGCAATTCCTAGGGTTTACTAGTGGTTTATGCATGGAGGACTCAGTTAGAACTGAAGTGGAAAAGTTATGAGAGAGTTGGAAGAGTAGTTCATGGAGTTGTATTCAGTTTAACTCAGTTAGACTCAGTTGAGCTAGTTGTATCTAATCTAACTGAGTGATACACTAGTGAGAGTGGAGTGAATTAATTAGTTAACTAATTCACAAATAATAACTCATTAATCAACTGAACAATACAACAGTTAACTACAGTGCATGTCAGATCCAGTGGAGACCCAGTGGAGAGATAAGTGAAAGGGCAAGATGGACTATCTATTGTGACTACTAGGGATGCATGAATTGCATCTACATATACATTGGAGTTGAAAATTATAATCACGCAGTCAAGGAGAGTGGGATTGCATCAAATTGGTCTTTGTAATCAGCTTGGATTGCGCAGTGGAGGCAGGCTACCAGGAGGGCAGAGATTGGTGGATGGATTTGCAGATTTATTCTATGTTAGTGTGTGACGATTGATTGTACTAAGAGCATGATGTACTAAGCTTTGTATGAGTTTTTTACATGATCTCCATGATACATAATATATGATAGTTTGGGTTTTTAGCTTCAGGCTTTTTCGTTAAACAACTATGTTATGTGTGTTTTTATTGCTTCATGTGTTTTGCAATTGTTGATTAAATTTCTACAAGAATTATAGTGGAAGGATTCTGTATTTAGTAAGAAGATAAATATTTTTAGATGAGGAGAGTCCGGATATATACATGCATATGGCATATAATTTCTACAACATCTTCTAAGAAGGAATTTACATCTAGTGAAACCATGCAAAGAGAAATATTTCCTAGGAGAAACCAAATCTGACTTAGTTCGAGGGCCTTACCAGAGTCGTGATATCTTGAAATAACCATCAACAGAATTTGAAGTGCCTTGACTCCCTGACAAGTCCTATAAATTGCAAGGATTGTAAAATCACATTTTGAAGATTGAACTAGATTGTGCACTATGTGAGGATAGATGCTGTCGCTTATTTCAATAAGACCACTTATAACCGAATGGAAGCCATCTCTATCACAAATTTGATCGGAATTTACAACTTCAATAACTAGATTACTAAAGTCGAAATATTCTTCTGATCACAAATCCATAGGTGAATGAATCAGGGAAATTTCCCGAGCAAGCTAATTTGAAGAATTATTTTGCAATAGATGATGAGGGATGGAAAGGATTTTTGATGATTTGATTGTTTTATCTTTCATCATGGATATCTTGACCACCTTGTGCCAATTGAGAAGTTAACTCATCAGATTAAAAAGTTGAAAAGCATGAAGCATGTCCATCACAAATAGATGCATTGCAAACAATAGTGCACAATTGGTAGTGAGATGAAAATGAAGTTTCAATAAGAACATATTGTTTGATCGAATCGAATTACGGATTTACATTGAAATATTCGAAATTAAAATATTCTAGAGGAACCAGAAGATTAGTTGGTGCACTTGGTCATCCATCATCATATATATCGACGGATTCATCCTCATTAGAATGATTATTTCCCAAGGCTATAGATTGATTGGAAGAATTGATTGCATTTGTTTTACTATCGATATTAGAAGATTGAAAGTCATCCAAGAATGGAAGTGCATCATCTTGAGATGGGGGACTTTGAAAAATGGAAAAGAAATCAAAAGTCTCTTCACCTCCCTCCTCCTCTACTAGTGTAATGTGACTACTTCGTATCTGATTGCAATTTGAACCAACAAATCAAAAATTAGGAGAGCATCAGGAGTTAGTTGGTGGAGTATATTGATAAAGAAAATAATAATATGCAGAGTCATGACATGTAGATGGTAGAGGATTACAAATGTACCTTGAAGAAGTAACACTTTCAGTTGAACCAAATTCAAGACTGATGTTGAGATTGCCAATGTCATCTTATGGAATGGAATGATTAGCCTTCACCCCAGGCTCCATGAGCCATTATAGGGTTTCTTCCATTATATATAAATCATGAAAAGCAGAAGGAGGGTGAAAAGATGGATTAGGAATTCGATTTTCAAACTTCCCAACTTCGGCATCATCTCAAAGAGGCACCCACATCGGAACTGAAAAGGGAGGAGGAAAATGAACAAAAGGAATTGTAGTTTCCTCCTATGAAATTAGAGGTGTCTGATGATTTACAAGAGTTGGGGAAGTAGAAACATCAAGAGGTTTAGATTCACCGTGCAAATAGATGTGAACCAAATGCTCAAAATTTTGCTTAAATAAATCCTAATCCGTGTCTTCTTAAGGAAATTCATAACAAAGGTGATGGAATCAATCAACGAAATACTCAACTGATTCATTAGGGTTCATTATTAGCTGATTGATTCTTTCAAGAACATCTTGGTAATCATACATATCGAAGGCTTGATAAAGCTCCTTGAGGAAATGATGAAAATAATGGATGGAAGCATATGGTAAGGTATGACATCATTGATTAACACAACCTTCAAGGGTGAGGAAGAAAGCCACATTATAAAAATATTCATCATTTATTTTGTAATATTCACAAAATTTAGGAAAATTATAAACGTGATTAGTTATGGATGTTCCATCCTCACCATAAAACTTCAATTGAGACAAGTGATAAAGAGGCTCATCAAGGATTAAAATTTTACTAGGGGATAGTTTGGAAAAATTCCCTGGGAGTATGATTTGAGGATAATCCATTTATGATAAGAGATTCAAAAAAGACTCAACAAACACAACTTGTCATCTGGCCCTCCTTCTAGCACCATTTTTTGATGGGTGATGGAAATCTCTCAACCAAGGGGGTCTCCCTATTATGTGGTCCCAATTATACATCACACCATTTGGGATAGGAGCCCCATCTGGAATACGACCCACTTACCATTTTCTCAGAGGTTTTCCTTGGCTCTAACTATCAACAAGAGGGAGGATTGCATATGTGCCTTCAAAAAACAAGTAAGTGTGATTGGTGAGTGTTAAATTGTCGACGTTTTGAGGTTATTATACTACGGAGAGGGATAAAAGTGCATCCCTAAGAGATAGGTAATAGTACCACATGTAGAGACACATGCAAACAAGAAGGATACTTCTAACATCCAACATAACAATCCATAAAGATGCGATGGTCAGTGCAACCAACACAAATAGGAAAGGTCTATCTGACATCCAGCGGAACAATAGAAAAATATGCGACAAGTATAGAAACCATTACATCACGTTATCAATACGATATGCACTAAAATAACTGAAATATCTCAATTAATTTAGCATAGATGAAAGAAAACATGAATTACAGACATTCAAAAAATAGTCTTACAAATATTCATAATCCATGCATGAAGAACGTGTTGGCCATGAGGCTTCTGATATTAAGTAAAAGTCCCAAGACACATGTATACAATGAAAACCACTAGCTCCAATAGTGGAGCATTGGAGCCACTCCTTACTCCCCAAAAGAACCAACTTGTCTCTATAATGCCTTGCAGGAGGAGCCAAGGTGAAAATTCCTTTGCTCATACAATGAAGGTGTATATATAACCAATGGGGAGGTGATGCTTCACCTTCCTTGTGACCCTTTGAATACCCTCATGATTGTTTGAATTCCCATGACCTTTCAAATTTACATGACTCTTCATCTTCTGTACATGTCCTTTGGACTTCCACTTTACAATACATTTTTGAATAAGGAATTACATAATCCACAATAATGATGTGGAATATGATGACTCATGAGATGACGTGACATAACAATGGTGACATGGATTTCTTGATGACATGGAAATTTCAAGCCACTTTTGCTGCTCATTACTATGTGTATTCTAGAGAATTCTTCTCTATCCAGCTCCATATGGCTTAGAGGTGAGGAGTCTTCAATGATATCAAGTCTTGAGTTATGGTTGCAAACTAGTGTCCCTTTGCTTTCTCTTGATTGAACATCTTGCATAATCAACTACAAATATGTCTTCCAACATGTTTCCATTCTTCATATCCTTATTTATCATCTAGTCATGGTATGAAACGGTACCTGCATATGCAATTCAATCACGATGAGACGACATCAATTCGATAAAACCCTAGTCTAAGGTGGTGCATGTTGATCCACTAATTGAGCTAGAACTGAGTGGTAGGCCGAGGGAGAGGCTCAGTGAATCCATAATTGTGTAGCTTATGAAGTTAGGGGTGAAGCTTGAGACTTGAGACTATGCAATGCATAGTTCCAGCTAGACTAGGCAGGGAGATTGTGCAGTTTTGGAGCTTAGTGAGTCGGGCTGAAGGGTTGAACACTGATTTCGCCCACTGTGTAGTTCTATAAGTAAGAGCAGACCCGATGATTGTGAAATTGTGAATTTTATGAGCTCAAGGGCTGGGCGTGAGGTCACATATCGTGAAATGCACAATTGAGGCTAGGCCGGAGGGATGAATTACACAGTTTTGGAGGCCAAGATCTAAGCTTAAGCACTGAAACTGCGTAGTGTATAATCCTAGAAGGAAATAAATTCTACATTACATAGTGTCAAGAGGCAGAGTTGGAGCTAGAGGGATGAGACTATGCAATGCACAGTTCTAGAGGGCCGGATGAGGCTAAGTTGCTTGGTCGGAAAGATTTTTGAATTTGACTAAGTACGAGATCGATGAAGCTGATGTGAACAATGATAAGACTTGACTGTGATCACACAATTAGAAGAATTGATGACAAAAAAACATAGATCATCCATAACAGATGAAAAACATACTTCCCTCAGTGTGACAACTTCGCAACGACTTATGACGAGTGCGACACTAAAGATACACTTTGTGACGACCGTGACGACACTTGTGAGGCAATGCTTACAACTTTGGAAATGCGTGCGCCAAATGTTTACATGGTAAGATAAAGTCATTTACACAAAGGTAACCCCTTGGAACTACCAAAACAAGCTCATATTCATTGTGCGACACTTAACATGTGAAAATATGGCATTTTTCTTTTCTCGCAAAAGAGACCAAAACACTTGGAGAAAACACATGGAATGGATTTCAACGTTTGCGACGATAATGTACAACACCAAGGTAGGCAATGAAATTTGGTGTAGGAATTTTTTTTTGAGGGTGTTGTAGCGGTGACAACAACTCCCATCAGTTGGAGTGATCTAGTGAACGGGGTGTTGATTGGAACGAACATGTTGGTAGAGATGGAACAAGAAATGTAGTTTATTACGAGGAAGTTGAAGGCAACACAAGACATGCCGAGGAGTTATGTATAACAACATAGACCATTCAAGGAGTTTAAGGTTGGGGATCTCCTTGAGGATTGGATCATGTGCCAAATTGGAACCTTGGTATTGCGGGCCTTTTGAGATCGTTGAGAGGATTGGACTAGTGGCCGACATAATTGCACTACCTTTGATAGTGAAAGTCCATGATGTTTTCCATGTTTCATTGCTTAAGAGATACATGCAGGATGATGATCACATGATTGACTAGTATGTATTGCAGGTTGAACCAAAGGGAGAATTCCAGCTAGAGCCCCAATGCATTTTATAGTGGAAAAAAGTTATGCTCCAGAACCGAGCAAGTTAAAATGTAATGGAAGCACTTTGGGCCCGATGAAGCTAGATGGGTGATGGTTGATCAGATGCAGGCTTTATATCCTTCATTATTTTCTGGTTCAAGCAAATTATTTTTTCATATATGTATATGTATATTAATTTTGTTGTAAATACCACAATGAGCTATTATAAAAATCCAATAAGCGGTATGTTTGTTTTGTTTTTCAGCAGGATGTCATTGTAAATACTACATCGAGCTATGTTATAAAGGTCCATGGGAAATATGTTTTGTTTTTAGTGGTTTGCTAGTCATAAGTTTCATAGAACATTGAGGATGGTGTTACCTTAAGGGGGAGGGGCATGTAACCACACCTGATTGATTTTACATGTAGATAAAATAAGACCAAGGTCATGGAACACATATTCTAAGTTAAATGTTGGAAAAAATATTATATTGGGAATCACTTGTGATTAATTAATGAATATGGAAATTGGCAAAGGAAAAGGCACCGACAAAGGAAAAGAGGAAATAATTGGAATTTAATTATGAAAATAAAGGAAAATAAGAGAAAAGGAAGGTGAAGAGACACATATTTGCATGCAAGGAAAATTAGAGGAAAAATGAAGGAAAAGGAAGAAAATAGAGGCCTCAATGTTAAAAAGGATTTTGAGGATTAGTTCACAACCTTTTCTTAGTTTACCTTTGTTCACTCATACTCTTGCGCACTTAGAGAATTATTGGAGCACTCCAGTATTCACTTGGATTTAGAGAAAGAAGACAAAGAAAAGAAGATAAGTGCAAGGAAACAGTTGGATCAATAGCTACAACTAGATTTCTTTGTAGGTAACATGTTGCATGTGTGATTTTATTGATAATCTATGGCTGCATGGTATATGCATGTGATTCTCTAGTTATGCATTTTCATTAGCATGTAGATTACCTAGATTGACAATGGTTCTAGCCTTGCCTTGCCATTTCCTGGATAACAATGGTGTTGTGTTTTTTTCCACTTATTTTGTTGATTGGCACTCAGGTTCCCGGTGGTTGTGGGTTGGAACAAAAAATCTCGAAACCATGGAACAAATTGGGTTGAGTTACTAATTATTGGAGCCTGGTTGGGACAAACACTTTGGAGCCCTTGGTGGGTTGAGTTACTAGTCCCTGGAGTCGCAGGTGGAAAAAATGATCTGGAGCACTAGAAAGTTGTGGGTTGAGTTACTAATTATCATAACCCTAGAACTTGGGTAGAGACCGATCTAGTTGATGTTAGTTATTTTTGAATGGTAGAGGTGGAATCACTGTGGTTGAGGATTGAGGTGGTTTGGCCTTGGAAAGTACTGGTTTGGTTTTGTTTTGGTTTATTCCATGAGATCCCACATTCATTTTTGGAATATGGCATGGGGGTGATTGGATGAACGATAAATTTGGTTCAGCCTAATGTAGAAGTCGCTAAGTTGAAATTTTCATATGTTAATAAGAGATATTTTCTTATGGTGATTTATGAATACTCATACTGGTTATGTTGGTGATATTATGGATGAGTTTCCATGGTTTCTATGTTGGTTATATGATATATATTATATATGGATCTTAACATGTTTTGATGAATATATGAATGGTTGATGAATACATGGACTAACAAGTGCTATTGCAGCTAGATAGGGAGGGATTAGAGCCTTCTTAGTGATTCTCAGGTGAAGACTATCACTTTATGATCAAATATGCATTCATAACCTACAAATCACATGCTTGCCATATGTTTGATGAAATGTATGTTATGTATTAGGTCGCCTAGACCAAGTTTCTGATTCAAGTTTCAATGTTTAGCTTTGTCATCATGGAATTTATGATTCTGGAAAGTTATAGGAAATTCTGGGCAGTGGTCTAGAAGCTGGCTTGAAAAGGTGGCATAGATATCGGGACCACATGCTCGGAAATGAGAAATTTAGTCCATAACTGCATGGAAGAAGGCCTATGTGTGCAGTTGGAGGCCTATAACTGCACCTTGGTTTTGTTATGCATGTGGTTGGGGTGTTAGGTTTAAGAAACAAGATTCCAGCTCAGGGATTGATCACCTGGGGTGGTTGTTCAACTCCTGAGTGATCTGTAGTCCCTGTAGGTTGTCAATATGTGTCCAATTTGTAGTCCTCACTTCCTTAAGTGGAACTTGGAGGCCAAGTTATGTAATAGTGACACTTGTCTCATGTTTACCCTAGCAAGCTTATGAATTTGGGTAAATGTGGGGTGGCGTTGTTACATGGTGGTATCAGTGCGGGGTTGCATCACTAGACCTTAGGGTAGATGTGATTTTTATATATGCATGTATGATTGTCTATTTTTTCATCATGTATGCATGTTGGTTATCTTTCGTGATGGTTAATGTTGTAGTTTGTGTCATCATGTTGAGGTTGATGATGTTTTTATGTTATCATGATTGATATGTTAATGTTATATATATATTGTGATAATATGGACCCATTTGTGTAGATGAGATAACCTCCCATGAACCTCACTAAGGTATGTTTGATTATGTCTATATTTGGTTTATCTAACATGACATGTTTGCAAGAAGTAGAATATTAGAGATGACAAGCAAGATGGTGGAGTACAGTTCATGTGACTCTCCTTATAGATCTGCTGAGAAACAAGGGGATGAGTACTATCCTAATGTAACAGATACACTGAGAAGTCTAAAGGGAGAGATCAAAAGTTTTAATACAATGACATTGGTGGAGGAGATGTCTCTCAGTTGGAATATAATGAAATCATATAAATCTATTGAATATATTCTAAAAAAACATAAAAAATATACAAAGGACCATGGGGGATGATAGTGAGACATACTAAAGCTGCTACAAATGAAGTCACCAGAACTGAGCTAGAGAAATTTTTGAAAAATTTCAAAATTGACTTGCTTAGTTCCTTGGGTTCTTAATTGGATCTATTAAAGAATAAGAATAAGAAGGAGGAAGACGAAGTGGCTTTGGATATATTATATTCGAAATGTAGAAAAAGACACCCACTTAGGGAATGATGAGTATATAAAGTAGATATTTGTTCTAAATGCGATAATAACCACAACACTAATAACTTCTCGTCTCTGCCCAATTTGAAGGATGTATACAAAGAATTAGAAGAGCATGAACACCTATACTTCATTACTCCAAAGAAACCATGGAAACCCAAACCCCCAAGTATGGTCCAGGAAAATTCTAGTTTTATAATAATTCTTATTGGACTAAGCCTATTATGCTATATACCTAAAAAATATGGAATCTACTAACCCAATCATGGATTCCTCCTCCCCCAAATGAGCTTTGGCTACCAGAGTGGATGAATCCCACCTATGGATCACCCCAGTAAGTTTTTGTACAACATCCCTCACAACTCCTTCCTCCACAATTGCAAGTACCCACATCTAACCCACCTATACCTCAACTACCCACACAACCAATCCCTATCTCGAATAATGGAAGGGTAAATAAACCTGCATAGGTTGTATCCACTTATCCCACTTACTCTATCTCCCCCATAGATTGCAATGATATTCATCTATGATCTTGGAGGAACCTAAAAAAAATCCAACCTCTACCTCTTATTGAAGATATAAACAAATAGGTGTGGAATGAAGAATCAAGACAAGAATCAAATCTAGAACCTCCACCTCCTAAACCCAAAACATTACCTTACCCTGAAAGATTAAGCCAAGAGAAGCATACTATTAAACCTGAATTTGATCTCTTGGGAGAATTTAGAAATGTGTGTGAAGATACCACTACTTCAAGCTATCAAGGATGTGCCTATTTATTCTAAAAAAATTAGAGAAATTTGTTTGAGGAAACCTGGGAGAATTAAGAAAGACCACTAGACTGTCCATGTTATGGGAAATTGTTAGAATTAATGATGTGTGGGACCTAGAAACTAAGTATGATCTTAGAAACCCAATGGTTAATGGAGAATTAACACACTTTTATTCCTAACTTATTGATCGATTTGGTGTTAGAATATGAGTCCCTAGAAAATCACAAAGTCTGAGAATACAATTGTCATGACTTGTAATTCTTATCTTGATGAGGTGTCATGATAATCCACTGATGAGTTGTTAGTGTGAGCTAGATCTAGATATAGATGATCTATAATGGTCATTGATGTATTATAAATTCTTATTTTGAGATCAATACAATATAACATAAATGCTTGAGGCCTTTTCTGCCACTTGCTTGGCTTGTATCGTTCTTACCAATTCTTAACATTGTATCAAAGCAATGTTGATTTTTTGTGAGAGAGGCAAGAGTGTGAATTGTGATGAGATCTATAGGAAGTAATGTGAAATTTGATATTTTTATAAGATATGGTTTGTGATTTTGTGTATTTTTTTGGTATTAATGGTGATAAGGGTAATCTTGTCAACTCTGGGCTTGAAAATCACAAACCTTCTTGCTAGTCACGGTACATAGCTTCAGTCCTAAGGCCCAAAGCTGGAATGCGATATGAAAAATTTGCATGTACAAGAGAATATATTTCTCATATATTTGGTTGAAGCTTTAGAGTTTCTAGAGTGGTAATTTCATACATGAGGGAATTCATTCATATTTTGTCTACATTAGAGAAATTTTGAGGTCTAAAATGGGCCTCCTAAGGAATATTATAAAATAATAAAATAAGATTAGATCACATCATAAAATTTTGACTATGTGGTTTGAAATCCTTATAAGAACTAGTAGGATTAAATATGATGATGTTAACCATAGGGGATGATTCACCATTTTTGGAGTAAAAAAGTAACAAGATTAAAAAAAACTACTTTTTCAACTCCTATTTTCAACTTATCTCCCTACGGTTTTACTCAAATTTTGAGTGGGAGCACCAATTGGATGTGGAATTTAATTCATAATCCAAGGAGTACCCATGTTGCATAATTTATATGGACCCTACTACATGAAGAATGATAAATACATGAAAAACATGATTTCAATCAAGTCTAATAAGCATCCAACTTCACTAGCACTAATTGAATTTTTATATGGGGAAATTTTGAATATAATCAAAATGATTTCTTATCTACACTGCAATATAATGACAAAGCCAAATTGTATTACCTCCTTTTATTACTAGCAAAGAGTGTTGCCTAGAATTTTTATATAGTCATGTATATCTACCTTTGGCCCTTAGACAAAATGTGAAGGAGAGAATGACATCGTTGTTCAATGAAATCATTGAAGGGATTGCAACTTTGAGGAACTAATATTTAAAAACTCACTAAAATATTCGAAAATGATTTTGATATTAAATATGAATGGCCCTGCATGATATTTGAACCCTATAATTCTGAAATCCCCCCACACAACCATATCTAGAGAAACCAAATCAAAGTTATTCATCAAACTTTAGCTACTTGTAGCAACTCAAATTCAATTTTGCACCAAGAGATTCATAGGACAACTCAACTTCTATGTCTTACGAGGCTTCTTTGTCTTATAGCAACCATAGTTTGGGTTTGGTAGAGATACCAACAAATCTTCTCTAAAACATCACTCACCCACCAATAGTTGACTATCAATTTTCATAGCTAAATTTTTGAAATCTTATACAACAATATTCAACACTGAAACATACTAATTATCATTTGATTCCTCCATAAAATGGTCATCAAAAGGGAACCTCTTGCCATCCTCCAATATAAAAACGTTGATATCAATCCATGATGGTCACGTATGACAATGTTAAGAATTAATACGAGGTCTGTGAGTGGAACTTGTATCCTCAATTTCTTCGAAGATCTCAGTGTTCTGGAAGAACCATATTGATGGCCATAGACCAAGGATTATAAAATCATCCATCTCCCAGCTAGAGGAAAATATCATCACCACACTATCTATCTCTTAACCACTTTCTTTGTAAATTCAGGATAAATCAACATACAAGATAGATCTAAGTTCCTATTATAGGTATTCTTGATTCTATTGAGGAAAACTACAAAAATGATGCAACCACCCTTCTAGATCCAAGCAAGCTCTCCCAACAAGATATAACACCTTTAACAAGGAATATGATGAAAACACATCCTATGTTATAGGCTTCAAAGTGGACTCATGGGAATAGATAAGAACGACTTTTCTCTTAGGCTACTTCGTTGAGACCTATGTAGAAATTAATTATAGATTCTATACTTCTCATGTAATGTTCTTGAACATAAGACTCAAATATAATCTACTCATTATAAAAAAAAAATTCACGATTGAGAAGCAATATCAAAATCATGCATCATGATTCAACACACATACACAAGGATATATTTAGGGGAAAGAAACTTCTCAAAACCCCTTCATATATGTATTGCATTAATCATAAAATAGAGAAGAAATACAATGATTTCTCAAGCCGTAGAAACCTTTGCACAAGTGTAATCTATCTTATTGCCTCATAGAATGACTCTGGCCAATACTTAGCCAATTTTTCTACCTGCCAAGATCCTATTTCCATATGCTATTTCCTTTGGAATTAGCCCCTATTATTTAGGGAAATTCCTCATCCATAAATGTGAAATCCCTATAGTCCCTTCCCTGATTACACGGACCACCTATACAAATTGGATAATTATACAACTGATATTACACTACCCTTGAACTCCAATATCAACTAGGTAACCCGAATTTCATGCATGCATGAGTCAATTTTTAGCTGATTGATCAGTTAAATGGTTCAACACTGAAGCTGCACCCCATTGCTAGACCTCCTTCTAGTTCCTCCAATAGTTGGAACTAGTTTAACTAAGATTAACTCAATTTAACTGAATTAAATTGTTACAACTGAAATTAAACTCAACACAGGCTCCTAAAATTTAGGAATCACTGTACACAACTCAAGTTAACCCATTAACTCAAATTAAATAAGTTAACTGGGTGATAAAAACTTAGTTAACTCATTCAAGTCTTCTTGTTATGTGGAATTTCAATTTTCTCGTAATTTAATTCGAGGGAAAATTAAATCATGATTTTCTTAATGCCATTTTTCAACGCTCCCTCTCAACAAGAAATGGATTATCAGATACCCCAATCCGGCCTCTATGGAACTTAAATTTTCCTCCTGACAAATCCTTTTTCAAACTATTTTCATCTCGTTCCTCTATAGGAATGTATTCCAACAACATAATTTTCCTCTACACACAATATCATAGATTTTGATACTGGATGTCGATATGCTTGGATTGATCATGAAAAAATGGATTGTCAGAGAGTTTTATACAACTCCAATTGTCACAATAAATCACAGTGGGATCCATCACATGACCAAATAGCCCAACAAGAATCTTCCTCATCTAGATAGCTTCACAAGTTGCTTGAATGGCATCCATGTACTATGATTCTGCTGAACTGAGTGCAACTGATCTCTGCTTCCTGCTATACCAAGAAACTACCGCTGACCCAATATTGAAAAATCCTCCTCAAGTGCTCTTCTGATATGATGGAATACCCACCCAATCTGCATTTGTGAAGCCTTGTAGCTTCAATCCCTCTGTCCATTTGTACCAAAGACCATACTGAGTAGTGCCTCTGAGGTATTTCAACACATGTTTGGTCACCTTCCAATACAGTTTGGTTAGCTTAACCATTTCTTGACTAAGATAGTTAACTAAATAACACATGTATGGTCGTTTTTCACCAAATACATGAGTGAACCCATAATTTTCCTATAAATAGTGGCCTCCACTTCCTCTCCTGAAGTGGCATTCTCCTTTCACCAACTGCTTGCTAGAGGAGTGTCCATGGGTTTTCTACCTTCGATGCAGAACTTCTTCAATATATCATTGGAATACTTTCCCCGAGGGATAAATAGTTCCCCATCTCCTCGCCATACTTCCAAACTGATAAAATAATGCATGAGACCCATGCCCTTCATCTCAAATTCTCTTACAAGATCCTCTTTTCAAGATTTGATCAACTTCTCATCACCGGTTAAAATAAAATCATCGTCATATAATACTATAATCAACAATTTACCTTCAACAATAGTATGGTAAAGGTTTTCATCTGCTTCACTTTTGTTGAAGCCCAACCTGGTGAAATAGTTGTCGATACTGGTGTACCAAGCACGAGGTGCTTGTTTCAATCCATACAACTCTCGCTTGAGTCTGCATACATGTGACACTCTGTCGAAGGTCTCAAATCAATCTGGTTGTTAAATTTACACCTCCTCCTCAATCACTCCACTGAGGAATGTTGTCCTCACATCCATCTGATTGATCTTCCATCCCATCTGCGCTGCAAGTGCTAGAATTGATCTGATAGAAGAGTAACTTGATGCCTGAGAAAAGGTATCCTCGTAATCAATTCCCTGCACCTGAGAGAACCCCTTGGCCACAAATATGGCCTTATGTTTCTCGATGCTTAAATTTGCTGCTTGTTTCACCTTGTAGATCCACCTTGAACCTACCATTGACTTGTTCTCTAGTCTTGGGACCACTTCCCAAACATTTTTTATGACTATGGAATCATATTCCTCTACCATGGCATTAACCCATATTGGCTGTTGCACTTATTCCTCGAATGAGGATGGTTCTATCTCAACTAGATCACTCATCAGAGCCATGTAACTAGTGTACCAATCTGGGGACCTCCTCTGCTTGCGCTGTGATGTGGGTGCTCCCACATTCTCTCTAGCATCATGAAATAACCTGTCATCTTCCCAGGTGAACTTCCTTCATTCTCTGGATGTCTCTGCATGAGTGGGTGCCTCCACTCTCTGCTCCTCTGCTTGTGGTTGCTCCACAACATCTTGATGTTCTTCCTTTGGAGGTAAAATCTCCTCATGTGCATCCAAATGAAACTCCCTCTCAAGGGAACATCTCATAGACATCTCTTCATCAAAATTCACATCTCTACGAAAAAATCTCATCCAGTGAGATGGCAGGTACACCCGATAGTTGTGAGGTGTATCAGTGTACCCAAAAATTATGCCCAACTCTGTTGTCGTCTCTATATTTTTCCTTGCATCCTTGGAAACATGAGAGTAAATTGATGAACCAAAGATCCTGAAGTGTGACACATCTGGTTTCTTCCCTTAAAAAATATTCTTCTAGTGTACTCATCCTGAGAATCCGATGAGGACTATTGTTATGCACATATACCATTGTGTTGCATGCTTCAACCCACATTTTCAATAATAGGTCCTGATAATGAAACATCACTCGAGAAGCTATATTAATGATGATGTTGGACATCATATGGTTGTCACTTGGTACTTCATGGTGAAGGGAGGATATATAACCATACAACTGGAAGTCATTCTATATATTTTTGAAAGAAAACTTTGGAACCAAACATGCATAACACATTGCAGCAAATGGAGGAAGCCTTCCTTATGTGGATGCCACTTGGAGGGGAATAGATGGATTTGCATCTAATTTTGGAGTTGCTTGAGGACAAGCAACTTTTTGCCGGGGGGGAACTGTAATATTCCCAATTTTTCACATCATATTTGGAATATTAGAGTCCTTGATTTTCTTAATAAATTAAGTAAATAAAAGGGTGGAGGGACCCACAAACCTCAAAGATGAATAAAATCCAATTTTAATGTGTGTATGTGGATATTTTAGATCTAGATATAGAATCACGGAGTAATGGAGCAGCTCCATTAATGGAGATCATGTCTCATTTATGAGATAGATTATGGAGGATGAAACAGTCAAATAAGATCATGGATCTCAAATATAAATCATGAGGATCTTTGATAAGGTCAACTGAGATCATAGTGCATTCAAGGAATACCATGAAGCACTTATGATAAGATAGTGGAGGGAGTAGTGCATTTAATGCACACATGATGGAGGGGTAATCACCCCATGTGAACATGATGGAGGACATGGATCAACAACGCAGTCAATCTTGGAGACTTTTGTCAAAATGTACAATGCAGTATTGGAGTGGGCCTAGGCTATGGAAGGTTCATGCATATAAGGAAGGTGAAGGCACAATGGAAGGCATGATTTGGATTATTCATTTCTTGATATATTTAGATCTATATTTTTCTTAGGACATTTCTATGCAGACTTGGGTTGTTTAGCAGAGTTTGCAGTGCTGTTTAGCACAGGGTGTTCCCAAGTGGGAATCCCACCTCTTTCTTTGAGTAGCTGTGGAAAGAGGATTGTTCTTCATTCCATATCAGGCATTGGTGCCATCTTTAGGAGGTTGTTTCTAGAATTCAACTAGGAAACCAGTGGAGGATTCATCCTACCACCTTGTTCTTCAGATACTGAATTTTAGGAGTAACAGATATACATCCGGCATTCAGGACATTGGGTTTTACCTCCAGGCAGCACCAGTCCCTTCAAGGATTGTGTAGTTCAGTCCTAGATCTATAGGAGGAAGGAATTTTCCAGTATTTCATTTGGAAATCTTGTGAGGGATAACCTCCTCACATTGGATCTATTGTTTCCATCACTCATGAGCTGATTTGATATATATAGCAGTAGACTAATGAGCCTCCCTCTCTGACAGCACAATTTTCTGAAGTTGTTGTTCATCCAGTAGCTATTTTCAGTGGATGAGATTGGAGGAGATATATCTTGATCTTTTATCCCAATGATCTAGTGCAGGGATCAACCCTTCTTGCATAGATCTTATTGTACATCATTTCAGCCCTCATATCATCAGATCTAGCTTCATATCTGCACTCCCAGCAGCATATATGTGAAGCCCTAAGAGGGTGGTTTTCTTAGACTTACAGATCTGAGAAACCTTTCCTAGGTTATCTTGGGAATCCATCATTGAGCCCAGATCTACAATTTCATCATCATCAGAGCTCCCATTCTGCCTAGATCTAACTTTATATCTTTCAAGCAGTTGCAGTCCCAACAGTTGCAGTAGGGACAACGCAGTTTACCTTCCAGCAATTCAGCAGTTACACAGTCCCTCTTGGGAACTCATTATAGGGTCATTCTAGGCCACCCTTGTGGCTTGAGTGTCTCATATTTTGAGCACTGTTGTACTTTATTTTTCTGCTACAAAATAATAAAATGGCTCAACTGTTTCTATGCATTCTGATATGTATATAGATTTATTGTTTACTTTGCTTCAATTCTTATATTGTGTTTAAGTATTACTGCATTCTCCCTTTAGGGATATTACATGTCATCACAGTAGAAGATGGGGTGACTAGTGGAAGGAATACCACATGACGTGACAAGGCTACCTAACTCATCATCATGAGAAGAGAAGTTCACATGTGGATCGTCACGGAGGGTGACATAAGAGAAAGTAGATGGAGGATCCACTGATGTTGAGCCCGAGGTGATCGTTGAAGGGAGGTCAGGCGAAATATAAGGGGAGGCCCTGGAGGGGTCTTCCACCATGGATCTCATAGATGATGACAGGTAGAGGAAAATGGCCGAAGGCTCCATCATCTTGACATAGGGAGGGGGAATGTCAATAGGAGTGAGTGTATCCTCTGGTTTTTCTGAAGCATAACGTGCAAGTAAGGGAGAAGTAGACTCATTGTGGTCGACCTCATATTAGCGAACCACTTTCAAGGAGGTGCGGTAATCTGTGAGGCAGGGATAGAGGCGAGTATAATGGCCATGAAGATCACACAAATCACAAGGGTGTTTTGTATGCACAGTCTTGAATTTCTTGGCTGAAGTCGATAAAGTAACATGGACTTCTGGGACATTAAACTCAGGAAACACAAAGTTAACCATTGGTTTGATATGAGGCAATTCAGGACAATGATGGGTGGCATGGCCGTCAACATCACACAAAGCGTACGGAGGTGTACACTTTGGAGGAGTAGGTGTTGTTTGGGCGACCTTGTCCTTAGCTGCATTTTGTGGGCTTCCCCTCGCTCACCTGAGGCTTTTGCAACATGAGTAGATTATTGTTGAGGTGGCTGAGGCACAAAAGAAAAGGGAGGGGTCATGGCGACTAGTTGGAATGGGGTCAAAGCAGTGTAAGGTTTGAGTTGACCAGGCAGGGTATTGGCTGGGGGATCAATGTACCAGACTGGGATCCTTGGGGTCATGTTAGGACGGGTCAAGGTAGCCATCATAGGTACCGAAAATACTCCATCAAGGGGAGCAAGAAACGATATCTATTTGAAGGGGTAATGGCCAGGCGGAATAGCTCCCAGATGGTTAAGGCTAGGGGGAACCATTTGAGGAGGAAAGAGAAGATCAGGGACACCAACTACAGATGAAGGTGTTGGAAATACTGAGAGGGGGGGTGAATCAGTATTTCTTTCAATTAGATAATTAGTTAATCTTCAATTATTATCAGTGTTTGTACAATGATAGAAGAAAACAAGAGGAACAAAAATACAAACAATTTTTAAGGTGGAAACCCACTCCGGGACAAAAACCACCTAATGCCTTTCTAATAACTCTTTAATATTTTATTCCAATTGAAAATAAAGCTCCAATTTCCTAGAATCTAGAAAAGCATTCTTCTCCAAATCCCACTGGATGGATGCTCCAACGCCTGAGATTCTTCAGTAGTCAACTGAATGGATTCCCCAACACCCAATGAGCTAAAACTCACCCTAGCACCACCCTACCACCCTGTAGAAGAATAAAATAAGAATGGACTCCCATACCAGGGAAAATGGTCCACTTTACAATGATATAGAATGATGTAGAAGAAGAAGATACACTAGACCATAACCCCAACTATGACACAACCACCTAATGATGATCCTAGACCACCCGACACTGCCTCTTCAACTCTTGGCAGATAGACACTAGTACAATTTGTACAATAATGTATTTACAATGACTTAGTACAATGATACCTTTACAATGATTGTATGTAGTGCTGCCTGCTTGAAGAATTCATGTGATTAACTTCTTGCTATTGTTATGTACCTTTGTTTCTACTCTTGTCATGCTACCCTCTACTGCACCTTGCTTTTCTTTGCTTCCCTAGAAAGTCTGGTCCTTTGCAACCCTTGACAACACATGATCTAGCTTTTTCTTTGCCTTCTTGGAGCTCGATATTTAATATGGTGTATCTCTGTTATTTCAGATCCCCAATATCTGATTTTTGGTACTGTAGTAGTCCTCTGAGTCGTCTTTACAATGCCACAGGTCTGACCCAATTTGGATTCTTCAAGGGATAGTTATACCCAATCTCTCACAATGCCCTAATTATAAACTATTTCAGCAGAGCGAACTTGTACGACGTTCCATGTGTCACTGTTTCTTCATTTGGCTCTGAAATTAATAGAGCGAAAACTAAAGAATGTTTAATATCTGTCACTTTTTATGGAATTCCATTCTGATACTTAGAGAGAGAGTTATGATGATTTTCCCAAGGTCACTTCTTTGAGATGAATTTCAGGAGCCTGCAAAAACACTGAATTCCACAGATCATATCTCCGAAAATATTGTGCACCTTGATTTGAAATTTTCACAGCAGCTTCCTTAGGATTTCGGCTTCGCCTCACAAAAATTTAAGCTTGTGAACCTTTGTAGAAAAAAAGTTAGAGCGAAAATTCCACGATGACCTGTTTCAGATGGCGAAATCACTTGCATGAGGAGGATATGAGGATCACAATTTATATAAATGCTTAGGTTGAGAGGGGCTTAAACAAGTGAACGTGGGAGGGATTTTAGGAGCTCAAAAAATATTGATTATTACTTTTCAATGACCCATGCCACAACCCCATGGGTTTTTATCCCACTAACTGGGGGTACAAACTTCAAACATGAATATCTCTCAAACCGTGAATAATTACATGGTGTGCCATATTAATTTTGTAAGTCAAAATTTCCATGCAATATTGGTTTAGCCCTTGGTGCTGCTTGGGTTGACATCAATGACAACTGCTGATCAACAATCTCCCCCTTTGGCATTGATGGCAACACAAGTACTCCGCCTGCAATCATGACAACTCTTCCTACAAAATTCTCTCCCACTTTGACATCAATGGAAAAGGGTAACTCCCCCTGACACACAACCATCCTGTGGTCCTGTACACACTTCCACTCCCCCTTTATATTTTGAATAAGGAAAATCTAATGAGAACTTGGGAGAATCCCAAGCTTGTGGCGAAGATATTCCAATGCTTCACGAGTACTCTCACGATCATCAACACTTCTTGCCCAATCTGCATCTGTAAAGGAATGAATAATGAGATTGTTACCCTTGGGATACCATAAGCCATATTCTATTTTTCCCTTTAGATATCGAAAAATTATTTTGATGGTAATAATATGTGATTATTTTGGTGCTGCTTGGAATCTTGCTACTTTTCCAACTTCTTACATAATATATGGCCAGGAGGCTGTTACATATAGAAGACTACCAATCATAGATCTGTACAACCTTTGATCCATATCCTTAGATGAGTCGTCTATGCTCAATTTGCAACCTGTTACCATTGGAGTAGGGATGGGTTTGCAATCTTCCATTTTAATTTTTTTGAGAATTTCCTTGATGTACTTGGCTTGACATATAAATATTCCTTTCTCTTGCTGAGATATTTGAAGCCCTAAGAAGCATGTCAACTCACCAATTAAAGACATCTCAAAATCACTTTTCACCTTTGTAGCAAACTTCTTACTTAGTCGATCGTCATTGCTACCAATTATTATATCATCCTCTTTAGCTATTAGACATGCTTTATTTGCTTCATCCCGAACATATATGTCATTTGGAGCTCGACTTGCTGTAGCCATAATTTCACCATACACGCCTTTCTTGATTTCACATTTTGTGGAGTTGAATAGTATTGTGTTTCCTTGATCATACATTTGTTCAACACTGAGCAGATTGTGATTCATGTTTTCAACCAATAGAACATTCTTGGCTAGAGAATATTTTCTTCCGAGAGTGAAAATACATGATCCTATAACATTTTAAGATCCATCATTTCTAAAGGACATGGTTCCATCCTTCTTCTCTTTCAGAGATACAAATTTATTTCTATCTCCAGTCATATGTGTTGAGCAACCGCTATCAACATGCCACACATCTTTGTTGTTTTGAGCCTTGAGAGAGAGAGCACAATTATCAGTCTTCTTCTTCTTCCATGTTTGTTCGTTCTGTGGCTTCGAAGATTCTTCTGGAGGATTTTCAAGTTTGCAGTCTTTGGCTATGTGTCCAAAGTTTCGACATTTGCAACATTCAATATTATTTCTTAAATGTTCAAATCTATTGATGTTTCGCTGAACCCTAGGAGGTTCATATTTGACATATCTCCTGGAATTTTATTCGTTCCTAGGGTACATGCGACATTCTATAGATTTATGACCAAATTTTCCACATGAATAACAGTAGCCATAAAAAATATGTTGGTACCTGGATGGAAATATTCGTCGAGGAATTGTCTTCCAAGGCTGTTCTTGCGAATCTTGTCCAATGAAGTCTACATGCATGTCAGATCTCATAGGTTCATTGTATTTTGTTGCCGGAAGGTCTGCTGCCTCTCAAAATGTATGTAAGCTAAATTCTTGTATTGTAAGATCGATGGTGTTCATCTGATTCTTAATTCCCTTGAATGTGTGTATAGGTGTGAATAGTTTCTCTGTTTCTTCCTTCCCTCATGTCAGTTTGGGACTACTGCATTCTATTTCTTCCACTACTTTGTCTTCTTCATTTTTCTTTTAGTAGAGCTCTTTCAGCATTGCGTTACTAACCAATTTGGAGCATCATGTTGTTCTTCAGTATTGAGACAGGTCTTCTCCCTTGAGGTCTTTATAAATATTTGCTTCCTTGTAAAATTATTCTATGGTTGATCTCTTCTTCATTGTTTGATACCTCTTGTTTTTCAGCAACATTTGCTTCATATGCTTTCTCATTAGCTTCTTCTCTGCTGTCACTTTCTTGTCGGATGATGAGCTATCTTATTTAGAGACAAAGTTCCTTTTGGATCTTTGCTTGTTGAATTTCTTAAAGCCTTTCTTTCATTTTGAGTTTCCATCACTTCTGCTTGGACATTTTGCTACGAAATTCCCAACCTCACCACAGCCAAAAAATATCAATGGAAGTTTACCTTTGAATTTTCCCTTACCCATTTTTAGTTTTCTCGAAAAGTAAGCATATTCTTCATCTGAAATACCTTCTTTATCATCTCCCTTTTCTTCACACTTGCAGGTGCATGTCTTTTCAATTGAAGGTTGTTTATCCTTATTGGTTTTCTTAGATGCAACGAATGCAGTTTCTAGATGCGAAGTACCCTCTTCTTCATCAAGTCTCATTTCATATGCTATGAGAACTCCATGTAATTCCTCTTTGTTGAGATTTTCCATATTTTCATTGTATTCTAAGACCGATACCTTTGGGTTGAATCTCCCTGGTAACGTTCTAAGAATATTCCGTATAATAGTCTTCTTGTCAACTAGCTCTCCCAATCCTTCCAGAGTATTGGTTATTTCATCAACGTATTGGAAGTATGCAGCAATGTTTCAATCTTCTTTCATTTTGAGTTGCTCAAATTTTTCTCTATATATTTGAAGCTTTGATTCTTTGACATTTGAGTCACCTGCATATATATTCTCAAGCTTGTCCCATACATTTTTGGCAGTTTTACAACCCAACACCTTATGATAAGCAGATTCAATAAGTTCAATGATAATAATATTCTTTGCTTTTGTATCATTTACCAAATTCTTCTTGCTTTGTCCATCCGCGGTTGATGTAAATCCATTTTGAACAATGTCCCATACTTCGTAACCTTGTGCCAAGAGATAGACCTCCATTCTTCCTTTCCATAGTGCATAATTATTTTCATTGAATAGAGGTACACCATTCTTGTTATGCTCCATGAACTCCTTCCAGCTATTAAATTGCTATTGAAGGAACCACGCTCTGATACCAATTGTTGGAAATACTGAGAGGGGGTGTGAATCAGTATTCCTTTTAATTAGAGCATTAGTTAATCGTCAATTATTATCAGTGTTTGTACAATGATAGCAGTAAACAAAAGGAACACAAATGCACACAGTTTTTAAGGTGGAAACCCACTCTGGGACAAAAACCACCTAATGCTTTCTAATAATTCTTTAATATTCAACTCTAATTGAAAATAAAGCTCCAACTTCCTAGAATCTAGAAAAAAATTCTTCTCCAGCTCCCACTGGATGGACGCTCCAACGCCCGAGATTCTTCAGTAGTCAACTGAACGGATGCCCCAACACCCAATGAGCTACAACTCACCCTAGCACCACCCTACCACCCTATAGAAGAATAAAAGAAGAATGGACTCTCGTACCAGGGAAAATGGTCCCTTTACAATGATATAGAATGATGTAGAAGAAGAAGACACACTGAAACTATAGCACAACTATGACACAACCACCTAATGATGATCCTAGACAACCCGACACTGCCTCTTCAAATCTTGGCAGATAGACACTAGTACAATTTGTACAATAATGTATTTACAATGACTTAGTACAATGATACCTTTACAATGATTGTATGTAGTGCTGCCTGCTTGAAGAATACATGTGATGAACTTATTGCTGTTGTTATGTACTTTGTTTGCTACTCTTGTCATGCTACCCTCTGCTGCACCTTGCTTTTCATTGCTTCCCTAGAAAGTCTGGTCCTTTGCAGCCCTTGACAACACATGATCTAGCTTTTTCTTTGCCTTCTAGGAGCTTGATATTGAATCTAGTGTATCTCTATTATTTCAGATCCCAAATATCTTATTTTCGGTACTGTTGTATTCCTTTGAGTTGTCTTTCCAATTCCATATGCCTGACCCAATTTGGATTCTTTAAGGGAGATTTATACCCAATCTCTCACAATGCCCAAATTATGGACTGTTTCAGTAGAGTGAAATTGTACATCGTGCCACGTGTCACTGTTTCTTCATTTGGTTCTGAAATTAATAGAGAGAAAACTAAAGACTGTGCAATATCTTCCAATGTTTACAGAATTCCAATCTGATACTCAGAGAGAGAGTTATGACGATTTTCCCAAGGTCACTTCTTTGAGATGAATTTCAGGAGCCTGCAAAAACACTGACTTCCATAGATCATATCTCTGAAAATATTGTGCAACTTGATCTAAAATTTTCACAGTAGCTTCCTCGGGATTTTAGATTTTCCTCATAAAAATTTCAGCTTCTGAACCTTCGTATAAAAAAATTTAGAGCGAAAATTCCACGATGGCCTGTTTCAGATGGCGAAATCACTTGCATGAGGAGGATATGAGGATCACAATTTATATAAATGCTTAGGTTGAGAGGGTCTTCAACAAGTGAACGTGGGAGGGATTTTAGGAGCTTAAAAAATATTAATTATGACTTTTCAATGACCCATGCCACAACCCCATGGGGTTTTATCCCACTAACTGGGGGTACAAACTTCAAACATGAATTTCTCTCAAACCGTGAAGAATTACATGGCGTGCCATATATCAACAGAAACATATCGACAAGTAGAAACCATCAAAAGAATTATTGACCCAGAATATATTAATTTTTTAGGTCAAAATTTCCATGCAATATTGGTTTGGCCCCTGGTGCTGCTTGGGTTGACATCAATGACAACTGCTGATCAACAGAAGGCCCTTAGGGAGGAGGTCCTGAAGCCTGAGTTGAAGTACTAGGAGTAGGTTGCAAAGGGCGAGGATACTGGCTAGTCAAACTTGACTAATCAAGGTCGGACTAAGACGATTGCATCATGCAAACATTTGATGAGCTAGGGTCAGAGATAGGAGGTGGGAGACCAGGGAATGAACCAAGCAAAGAGGAATATTTATAGACTCCGGGTGAGACACTGGTCAAAGGTTTGACTATTTTCGTATTGGCCACCGAAAAATTAATGGACTCTGGAGAGGTCTCAAACTTTGGTTTGTAATATGTCAGCTAATCTATAGTGACGATATTTCCCTTGTGAGGAAAGCACATCTTATGGTGAACCGCAGATGGGAGAGCAGACATCGCATAAGTGTAGCTACGACCAAATATAATGTTGTAGTTGTTATAGGTCAATTTGGGCACCCTTCCCAATGACCTGGTGAAACTGGACATCATCCCTAGAACCAATGAAATAGGGTCTATCATCCCCTATCATTTTAGTTGCTACATGCCCTAAGACAAGAACAAGAACAAATCATCCATGACTTCCATTGCAAGGTTTCCAAGATTTGAAGTACATGTTATATCACCTATGAGCTCACCAACATAGCCTCTCAAGGGACTAACTGCTTTGCATATGCAGTTACCTCCATTCAAGGGTGCTCTGCAAAGCACTTCCAGACATTCAAGAATGCGTTGGTCAAATGGGAGTGAAATTCTCATTGTTCCGGAATCTCCACATGGTCAGTGCCTTCTAGAAGAGTCCATATGTGTCAAAATTCAAATCCATCTGTCCATATAACACCTTTGAGCTTGGGATCATGTCTTGCCTATTATTATAAAGTCATTGATTGAGAAACTACCTTCAACTGCTCTATAAATTGAGCATAGATCCTAGTGCTTGAGAAGGAAGAAATTTGGTAAAGAAATGCTGTTAAATTCTCAATTGAGTGTGATTAGAGTAATATGCTACTGGTGAGATGTTTATTGTGATGAGGTTGGGATGAATGCTGGAGATGGTGACATCAAATCAATCACTGGTTGTAACCTCCCCCTTCTATCCATTAATAAATATTTCTTCTCATTTTCCCACATATGTATCTATTTATGTTTCTATCTTTCATATAATGGATTCTTAGCTGATGCATATGTTTCATGTTTCATTGATTTAATAGATTAAGATAAATAGACATCTGTATATTGCAATCTCTCTTTGTTTTTTAGTGTTTATACTTACAGGAACTAGGCTGGCGATCAAAGTTGGATTGGAAGCTACAGCAAGAGCGACAGAAGGAGAATAGGAAGCGCTTGGATCACAAGTAAGTTCCTCCATATTTCTATGTGTCTATTTAATCTTAGGAAAAGTGTCTGCAAAGTCTTGTATATGTTGTTCTAAATTCATGGCACCACATTTAGGGAATGTGTTTTATCCGTAATTCATAATTCCACATAACAAATTGGAGACTCCACTAGGGAGTTTCCCTTCATCCTTGGTGTGTTTTTGCCTCTGCTTATCCACCCAGTAGCATATACTCTCAATTATGCTTTTGAAACAAATAATTTCATTAGAAGTGTGTTTAGTAGCTTGAATTTTGTTCTCTATTGCGCCCAATGCACTGTTGGTCAAGACACAGTGCTTTGCGTAGCACTGTCTCCCACTCAGGGGTGCTTTGCAACGCACTGTATCCCCTTAGAGACTGCTTTACCCCCTAAGACAACCAAATTCCCTTTGAATTTTTTTATTTCCATCACATTCAGCCTGTTGTTTTCTATGTTTTCAATTGTCTGATACCTCATAGAGACCAGTGAAATTGCCTGAATCTTCCTCCTTTGAAAAGTAAGTTTATTCAATGTCTCTTTAAGTGTTTTTCTTTATCATTGACAAATCAAATTCAAAGTATTTTATTTCTGCATTAGATCCGTTTGTTTTCATAAAATAAATTGTCATTAAATTCTTCGTTTACTGTAGGAAAAATTGTAGTTTCACTCTTCATTTTTCCTAAAAGAGAAATTGTTATTAAATTCATCATTTCTCAAAGAAGAAAGCATTTGTTTTCTGTTGATTTGATGCATATAGTTTCATTTTTGCATTCACATTAAGGGACTGAAAAGAAAAACCTGCATTTGCATGTAGTGGATTGCGTGTTTTTCATAGGAAAAAATTAGGAAAGCTACATATTAGTTTGTTCTATTTTTTTTTTGCTCTTAAAATTGATTCCTCTTTCCATTTAGTTGCTAATATTTTAATTGAAAAAGCTAAAATTGAAAAGCTTTCTTATCATTTTAGTTTTCATTTTAGGAATTTGCATCACATCATCACGGTGAACCTTGAAAGGAAAATTGATAAACAAGATCAACTTAAAATTTACATCAATTTACCTAAAAAATAATTGGAACCATAAGATAACATTTAGAAGGTGTAGGCTAGAGACGTGTTCTGGCGTCGTAAAACATAGCAGCTGTCGGTAATTATTTGCAATACATTCCACATGTGATACCTCACTCCATGTATGTAAGTATATCGTAGCTCCTCTGTGTACCTTCGGGCATATCGGGCAGTGTTATAGTGTGAAAAGTATAAAGGGGTGCTCTCATTGTGCGGTTTCGCATTAGACAGCGCTAATACAGAATTGAGCCTCCATGTACCTTCAGGTATAATTGGGAGGACAACTTTAGGTTTCTATCCATCCATAGTGAACCAAGTCGACTGCCTTGTAAATTGTGATACATCGAACACATAATTCGAGGAGATTTCCTACACGTACTTCTTGGTTCGCCAGGAGGTATTCTGCAGTTCATAGTTTCTTGGTAAACCTTTTGCCTAGCATTATCCTTTTATTTTGTTTTTTTTTTTTTTTTTTTCTGGTCATAAAATAAGCCAGTCATCGTGGAAGAAGAAAATACCTTTCCCCGTCGTTCGCGTAGACTTGCATTAAAACCACCTTTACCATCGGAAGTCACTTCTGGTCGGTGAAGGCGACAACACTCTGCCAAAACCAGTACCATCAGTACCTCTGGTGAAGCATCATATTCACATATACCAGAGTCGGCACAAGTTGTTTCTACAAATCCTGGTTCGTCTACTGTTGTCGAGATAGAGTCCTCACAGCTACTCGTGGTCACGATCCATCTAATCAGTGAGACAATACCTCCCGAACCCGACATTGTTCAACTAGAAGTTGATCCAGATCCTGTCTCTTTTTTTCCAGAACATCTGCATCCCACAGTCGAATGACTGGAAATTTTTCCAGTATCAGCCACCCCATAATCTATTTTATCCATTGAGTCTCCCATATCGCGCAGTCAACATCCTGAAATATACTTTGGTCTTGACGGAAAAATCCTTCCACCTGGTTTAATTTAGATTGAGGAAATACCACAAGACGAAACACCTATAACTCCAACCCATTTTTGGGAGGATCTTTATCTGTACGAGTCTTTTCCTCAATCACCACCCTCTACTTTTGTTGATCTTGTGCCTATTCAAATTCCCGTCGATTCAAAAGGGTATACATTTGGTCAAGTAACCACGCTTGAACCAAAATCTTCGGTTGGACCATCTGTTCCAATTGCATTAGCACCTGATCTCTCTACCCCGTCGATGTTCACAACTTCACCAGAGTCATATTTACATGGTGGCCCTATGGTCCCATCAGGTTATAAATCTTTATCTGGAATTTTATTTGGTGCATCTTCAAACCCATGGACTTCACCAATGTCATCGTCTGGTATTCTAACTGGTAAACCTATATTAAGTACTGAACGACTTGATCCTTTATATCCATCATCAAGGCAATATAAATTTGGTCCATCTGGGTCTATTCCATCTAGTGCCATCTCAACTAGACTCCCTGCATTTGGAGAATAATATTTTCTGTCTTATTATACTCCTCATGTTGGGGGAAAAACTATAGTCACCCACTTTGAAAATAATCCGTTGTTTTTTGGTCAACCTAATGTCGAAATGAATGTTTGTCAATGGCAGCCCACAATGCCTATCCAACCATAAACAATTGTACACTCATATCAACGAGTTCAACCTGTTACACCCACATCAATTCCACTTGTTAATACATCTTTACCCCCGTTATAGACACAAACTGTTGTACAACAACCATTTCAGGTGGGTCCTTCAAATCAATACCCTCAAGTATTGGGTCCTTAGACTCCAACTCCTTCGGCTAATTTACAACAACCACCTATACCTGGAAACATTTATTCACAAGCTGGATTACCATATCATGGGATGTCACAGCCACAACTAGGTTATACCTATCCTCAACTGAATCCAAGTTATTCTAATTTGGGTTATAACATTGGTGGACAGACCCCTTGGCAGCCACAGGCGCAAATGCCACAACCTTCATTTCAACAAGTATCATACCTAGGTTTTGGTCAATAGAATCCTCAAGCGTTTTTCTATTAAAACAACCCCTATCTGGGTTACCAACAACAAATTCCTTATGTTAGTGCTCAAAGACCTATTGCCCAAGAAATTCCATCATACCCTGGCTATTCTCAACCCGACCTCAATCGACAATTTCCATTTGTTGCAACTTTAGAGTTACCAGATTTAAACCGTCTCACCAATGATCCAATCAATTATGCTCCTTGGTGGCCGGTGATACCTCACAAATTACCCTCGGATATTCCTAAGTTAAATGGAAACCCTGGGGAAGACCCGTCGACTCATGTTATGAATTATCATGGTGTTCATCAAACTCCCTAAATGGTGACTCTGTTCGACTACATCCTTTCTACCTTACGCTCACTGGTCCAGCTGAAAAATGGTACATTGAGTTACCTAAAGAATTTTTCGATAATTTTACTTCCCTAACTACTATCTTTTTGGCTCAATTCCAGTTACCCATACGATATGAAACTGTAATAGAACTCTTGAATGATTTTAAACAAACTAATGCTACTCACATTTCTGATCATATTCACAAGTGGCATCATCGTCATAGAATGGCTAAGAAATTTGTTCATGATCAACTCCTTGCTGAGTGGTTCATTATGTCCTTGTTACCATCTATAACTGAGGATGTGGCTAAGGGTGGCGTCGTCACTGAAGAGTAGGTTATGCTCATGCCCAATATTTAGACTTGATTTATACTTAGTTTTGCACACTCTACGAGAAAATTCCTAATGCGCCGAGATCTAATTTTACTGTTCCTCCTTCATCAAAAGAATCTCATGCAGTAGACGGTATGATCAGTACTGCAAGCACACATCATACTACTGCATCTAATCCAGCGCCTTCTTCCAAAATCACTGTCATGTCATTTGAAAAAGGAAAAAGTGACAAGCAACCCGGAAGTAAGAAAGAAGGGAAATCAAAGAAAAAGCAAACTTCTACCCTGCAGGAAAGATCATCTGATCAATTTTCTGGAAATCGAAAACCTCATTATCCATGCATAATATGTAATGAGGAAAAATTTGTTCGGGATTTTCCTCACCATGCTGAAGTCTCAAAAATGGTTAAGACTTCACATGCGTCAGCTGTGTTGATAGATCCGTTTCCGAATTCGGACACAAATTTGGTTGCTTCGGATCCAGCTTCTTGTTCCAAAGTGCTTATGCTATCTATCATGAAGCCATCAAATAATGTTTTGGTGTCAAAAAATAATAAATATTACAGTATTTAGGCCACTAATCAACCTACTACCTCGACCATGAATCCATCTACAGAATTGGTACCGCATATGCTATTCCTGAATTGACAATCAAGTCATCGAAGGGAGTCGTTCATAAATCGACATATAACCGTCGAGAAAGAGCTGCTAAAAATTATATTATAGTTGAATATTTTGCTCAATACCCTTCAACTATGTCAGCACTTGAGGTGTTACAAAATTGTCCCTCCCAGAAACAGGCTTTGTTGTCGGCAATTGGTGGAATTGATCCGACTGATTCTAATCTCGTAGTCTTTAATCATATGGGCTATGTGCCCCAATTACCAACAGAATTGGCATTCTCCATCTAAGTGAATGTTCTCAATCACCTTGTTCATTGTACTATTATTGATGAGGGAGCTTGTACGTGCATTATGTCTCTAAACTATTGGAATTCACTTGGCTCGCTGCGCTTATCACAATCATCAACAATGCTGAAAGCTTTAGACAGACGTACATATAAGCCTTGCGGTATTATCAATAACCTACAATTCGAATTGGGGGGGAAAATAGTGAATGTTGAATTTGAGGTCGTTGACGGACCCCTTGACTAAAATATTCTACTTGGAAGGCCATGGGTATGTGCTATGACTGCAATTGTTTTACATATTTTAGAATGATCTCCTTTCCACATAAAGGTGTTATCACATTCATCAATCAACTATCCTTCTTTGCCTCCAGTTCCCAGGTAACTAGAAGTGTTCCGTTTGTTCACGCACCCAAACTCACACTTGAGGACGTCAGTGTAGGACTCTTAAAGGATTCCACTCTCATGGGAACCTTTGCTTTACCGCTGCCTGCGACGTCGAAATAAATTGCAAGTATAGAGACTTGCTACATGATCTCTTGCACTCCATCTGGCTTAAGGAAGAGTACGATTGATTCTGAAATTGTAATGTTGGATGAGTTTCTGCTGCCCAACCCTATAGAGTTGGCATAGCAATCAATCTATCTGGCTTGGGTGGCGAATCCAAAATCATCGCCACCAGTCGTTTGGGTTGATTGTTCATTAGATTTTGGTACTCCATCTGATCCTTTTTCCTCAACTTTCTTAACATATGAGAATATTATGGAAACCATGATGTCATAAGGAGAAACATGGGAATATTATCATCATCATTCCCATATTCCTGATTATGAGGAAGATAATCTTAATGAACTTTATCACCCATCGATCAAAAATTTCTTTTCAAATTCTTTTCCTATTAACGCAATCGATTCCTAGCGAAATCTGTCAAATATTGAATAAGCAATTTATATCGATATTCAACCAAACCCGACATTGTAGAAAACATTCATGTCCGCATGTCGTGTTCTCCATTAGAACTCGAAACATATCGCTCTCTCTTTCATGAATTCCATGATGTATTTTCTTGGTTTTACGAGGAAATTCCATGCATAGATGCTAGTATCGTTGAACTCACTATCAATATGTACCCTGATGTCAACCCGATACGTCAACGCCTTCATCCTTTTCATCTAAAGAAGGCCATTTCCATTAAAGCAGAAGTTGAAATTTTTTTGCGTGCTGGTTTCATATACCCTGTTCCGATAACTGAGTCAGCTTCTGACATCGTTCCTATTATGAAAAAACAAGGAACAATCAGAGTGTGCGTCGATTATCAGGATGTCAATATTGCTTGTACAAAAGACAACTATCCTACTCCCTTTATCGACCAAATTATTGATGATTGTGCTGGATGCGAAATATTTTCGTTCATGGATGGATTTTCATGCTACAATGAAATTACTATCTGCGCAGAGGATCAATAGAAGACATCATTCATATGTCCCTGTGGCACATTCACTTATCGAAAACTCCCTTTTGGTTTAAATAATGCTGGGGAAACTTTTCAGAGAGAAATGGATATTGCTTTCAATGACATCAAGGACATTGTTCAACCCTATCTAGATGATTTACCGATGCATTCACGAAGTCAGACTGGTCACCCGATGCATTTGAGAGCTATATTTTTACGCTGCCGACACTACAAAATATGCCTCAATCCACATAAATGTGTGTTTTGTGTTTCTTCTGGTTATTTTCTTGGATTTGTCACCTCAAAAGAAGGAATTCAAATCGACCCATTGAAGGTCCAGGCCATTCTTGATTTTCCTGCAGCATCAAATTTATTTCAAATACATAAAATTCAAGGAAAGGCTAATGTCCTAAGGAGGTTCATACCCAACTACGCTGAAATGGCTAAAGTATTTACTCGAATCTTGAAAAAGGGGGTTCCCTTCCATTTGGATCAAGTTTCACAAGCTTCTTTTGATGTTGTCAAGGATAATCTTGTCTGGGCGTCATTATTGTATCCCCCCAATTATCAGATTGATTATTTATTATATATCATCATGGCTAATACGACCATTGCTATGGTATTGGTCCAAGTAGAAAATGGGATGTAGAAAATGGAATAGAAAATACAATCTATTATTTGAGTTGTAATCTCAATGATACAGAAGTGAAGTATTCATACGTAGAAAATCTTGCCTTGGAAGCTGTTCAAGCTGTACAAATATTTCATCACTATATCCTGTTACAGAAGACCAATTTCATTTAGGATTGCAACCCCATGACTTACATCTTATCACGTCAATTGCTGGGGGGGAAAGTATTCAAAATGGATTTTCATTCTGCAGGAATTTGATTTGGAATTCATCAAATCCAAGTCAAATAAGTATTTATTTTTGGCTGAGCTTATCTGTGACCTTCCCTTTGATAGTATTGCTACTACACCAGAACCATATATTCTTGACGAGTCTCTATTTCTGATCGGAACATATGATACTTGATATGGAGATTTTATCATTTATCTCCAGGTTGAGACTTTTTGGCCTGATACCTCCTTCTTTGACCAACGAAGTATTCGATACCAAGCCAAAGATTATCTGATCGTCGGCGATACATTTTATCATTGTGGTGTTGATACTAAGAAGGTGCCTCAATCATGAGGAGACTGAAAATGTTTTAAATGATTGTCATGCTGGGGCTTGTGGTGGACACTTTTCTGGATACGCTACCGCGCAAAAGATACTCCACGTCAGTTACTTTTGGCCTACCATATTTTGCGACTCCATCCTCGTGGTAAGAAGTTGTCATGCGTGCCAGATATTTGATCGTAAAATGCATAAACTGCCAACTCCAATGCATCCTATTGTCTCTGTGGGACCATTTTCAAAATGGGGTATTTACTTCATGACTTGTAAGCCTCGTTCGTCTAAGGGGCATGGTTATATTATTATCGCAGTAGACTACTTTACCAAGTGGGCCGAAGTGATGACTACATTCAACAACACATGACAAACAACTGCATTGTTTTTCTTTAATCATGTCATTGCACGGTTTGGGGTCCCACAGGCTATAGTCATAGATCATGGGAATCATTTTCGCAACCACATGATGACTGAATTGACTGCCAAGTTAGGATTGTCACATGATAATTCTACTCCTTATTATCCACAATCAAATGGACAAGTTGAAGCTATCAACAATATTCTTAAACGTATGCTTTGACGAATGATAGGAGTTCGTAAAAGAAACTAGCATTTGATCCTATACTCGGCCTTGTGGGCGTACCAAACCTCGGTGAGAAATGTAACTGGATTTACTCCCTTTCAATTGGTGTATGGTCTGGAAGCTATCTTGCTAATCCAATGTGAAATACAATCATTGAAACTCGCAATCGACTTGTTACCTGACACCTCAGAAGAAGAAGCACGTCTTTTTAACCTCATCCATCTTGATGAAACACGTCGTGAAACCCAATTGGCCAACGAAGCACATAAGAGACATATAAAGGCACAATACGACAAAAATTTCCAGCCTCGCATTTTCTCAGAGGGCGACTTGGTCCTTATTTATGATCAAGAAGCTGATGTAATAGGTACAGGGAAATTTGAGCCATTATGGTATGACCCCTATATTGTCAAAAGAGTTCTTGCTAAGGGTGCCTACGAGTTGGTGGATTACGATGGAATTCCGTTGGTGCAACCTCGAAATGGGTTTTACACGAGCATAGTAATTTTTTGTATTATAATGTATATATATGCTATTGATTTGCATTCACTGTCTTAATTTTATTTTTAGAGTTTTCTTGACGTTAGTAATCCACGTTAAATTTCATCGCAGATGTCTAAATCTTTGGACCCATTTGTTGGATATGTTGATTGTAATAGTCATAGTACACAGAATCTATCGTCTTCAGCGTGGGCCATTTTCGCTTCGAATGACGAGTTAGTGAGTTTTCAAGGGATTTGTATCAGTATATTGACAAACAATATCATTAAGTATAGCACATTTATCGAAATTATCTTTAATGCCATTTCATTTGGTATTAAATGCATCATTATAAGGTTAGACTCACAACTTGTGGTATTACAACTTACTAGTGTTTATACTATTAGAAATCCAACGCTGCATCGTTTTTTCCTAAGAGTTTGAATTTTGGAAAAACACTTTGATTTTATTGAATATCAACACATTTCCAGAAACTTGAACACATTGACCGATTCTTTAGCTAATCATGTTATAGACAGACATTTGCAACACATGTAAGATACATTCACATAATTGAATAGGATTACACAATAAACATTGGAAAACACTAAAATCAAATAGATATATAGTTATAGGATTTTACAAAAATTTGTGCCCAAGACACATTGGTCACCTGACCTAAAACATGTATGGAACATGTCAAAATTAAACTAGTGATGCTCATGGTAACATGCTATAGATCTAGCTATCCTACACAGTAATCGCATCCAGCGGTTAAGAACGCCTATAGTGTGGCATTGCAGTCGCATTTGTAACTCTTCGATCCAGAAATCTGGAATCCTGAAGGTCAACCCCTCTATATGCTGCTGAACCTCAGACATATTATCAACCATGTCTAAATCCTGAAGGACTGCTCTCCCGATAGCCCTCGCTGTTGGCTCGTTCGCTCCATGTTTTGTTTCCTCCATCGGTTGAACTTGAAAACCATCTAAATTACATTAAAACTTTAGTTTAGTCTTGGGAAAACATTAAAATACAAAAACGTTGTATAAACCTTAGAAAAATAAAAAAACATGGTCAAAAAATTCTTATCGATTGCACCCCACTAAGCGCCTTCTGGTAAAGCTAAGTTTAGATCTCCTCAGAAATCGATGCCTGCATATGCATATTCATTGATGGCGATAACCTGTTGCCTGAACTAGGAAAAGAATGCAGTCGAGAACACAATGGATGATTGGCCTGCATTCCTAGCCATGAGTTCTACCCATCTCAGCATCCTCAGATCTCTAGGGTTAGACACACCCAATGTCACATGATGAGGCTGGATTAGTGGAATCCACTCTAAGGAAAATGAAATGAGGATTGAACCATAACTGAATTTTTTCTTCCTTCCTCCCTTTTCCTTGTTCAGTTCTTTTATTTGAGAAAGCACAACTTTAGACCAGTTGAACACTGTTGGCTTCATGCACTCTAGCACATACTGCATATAATATATATTTGCTACATGTAGTGTAACAATGCTGGAAATCTTTGCAATTGTGAATATAATGGTTCTCAAAGGAAAATCACGAATGTCACAGATGTTTATTTTCCCATCCTTGCTTGGCTCTGCCCCTGGATTGAAATATTTCAAAACATAGTCTCTCACTGTCTCTCCTCTGAGAGCAAACCCTGAGAGAGAAATGGGTAAGCCTCTCCTCGACAAGCCTGTCAGAAAATATACATCCTCCACTATAATAGGAACCACTTTGTTCCTAATGTGAAATGCCTCAATTTCCAAATCCCATGCACAAACTAAGAACTCCAAAAGTTCTATTTTTTTCCTCATACCTGACAAGCGGAAGTAATTTAACAACCCACAATCTCTGAGGGCTCTTACAGTACCCGGATCATTAAGGGCAATCAAATTTTGTTCTTCGTGCTCTCTTTCCCTCCAAGTAATCATCATTCTACTCCGGTGAATCCCTGAAACATAACCATAAGACTCATTAGACTCCTTTTTTATGCAAAAAATTAGGCAAATTTTGGGTACAATGCAAGAATGAAGAATGTGAATTGTACCCAATGCAGTCTTGAACAATAGATAGTGCATTTCATATGCACCTAGGCTTCATTTTAGGTGCTCCACAATGCAATTTTCGATGCTCAAGGGTTCATTTCCCTCTTTTGAAAAATAATTTACCCTTAGGGGCCCAAATCCTTAAAAATTTGCAGTGAAATGAAATGAAATGATTACTGAAAGAAAGAGAGGGTTTATGGCATCAACCTGGATCAAATGACGATGAAAAATGTCCACAAAATCGATCACAATCAATAGCTGAAGTTCAGGGGAAAAAACAGGTTCAGAGCTCCAAAATGCAAATGGTAACTTTCAAATGGTAAAAATGAATAGTAAAACTCTTTTAATTAGTCATTTGATTATTTTCAATTCATATTTATTGCTATGACTATGGTTTTATTCAATTTTTATCATGAAACAGGTATTTTTAATCCATTTGATGTTGTTCTGAATAGGTTTTGCAACTAATGAGCAGATTAGTCGTGCAGATTTATTTCAAGAATGATTTGACCACTAAGCATACTTTTATCCTTATTTTTCAAGATTTGATAAAAATGAAAAATGACTTGAAGCGCACTTTTATCTCTTTTTCCAGCTTCGATAACAACCAAAAGGAACCCCTGGAGTCTTCTTTTAGTTCTTTTTAGATTCTGATAATGTGAAAATATTGCCGAGCACTTGTCTTTTTGAGCTCGTAAAAGTAAATGAATTGATATATACTTAGTATAAGTTTAACCCTTTTCCAGACTGAGATAGATTATTTATGAAAAAGGAATGCCTTAGTCGAACATGGCTAGGAGGTTCTCTCAGATATCATTTTACACTTTTCCAGATCTGAGCGACAACTTTACGAAAAATTACTTATGGAGTTTTCTTTCATCCTCTTTTTCAAACTATCTAAATATGAAAAAGGACTGGGTTGTCACTGTTGTTAGGCTCGTTAAAACATAAAATAGCGACGGGCTTGTTGATCATGGAAATAATTGAGTTTCATTCATCGCTAGACCCGTTAAATTATTAAATAGCGATACATTATTCACCCAAAGGGTTTAATTATAGATCAATCATATGTTATCCTCCTCAAGATTGTTAAAAAATAAAGAGGTACTGGTCAACAAATGACCGAGGAAAATCTGGGAAAGTGAACACATTTTTTTACGGTAGCAGATCGCTCTTGAACATGACACTTCACTCCATCATCATGACTGTTTGGGTTGGGTAATCTTCTTGATGTTTCATTCATACCTATGGTTCATCATAAATTCACTTCAGTTTTGGATCAATGCTTCCAATTCATCTCAGTGTCGCTAATATGTTCAAGAGAAGTCATCCAGTGAATGCTCATAAACCTTCATTCTCATGACAGTAATCATTGAAAATTGCTATATCAAGTCACATTTTGTCTCCGAAATTAGTAACTCTTGTTTCACAATAAAGTGGATTCCTTTCGACGTCAAATTATCATCTAGGAAGTTCACTTAGAAACATCATCTTCCAGTACCATGAGGCTTGTTACAACATTGACAAGATCCTCGCTTCTGGACTTTTGACCGAAAGATTTTGTTTTGCGTTTGACATCAAATCATCTATTCATGCCTTACGCAATGTACTGCAGTACCTTGAGGTCCATTAACATCAATGGTGGTTCTCTCACATTTTTTAATAGCTCACTTCATTGGCTGGTAATCAAACAATGTCTTACCATGTTCGACTACAAATCATATATTTGCATGGCTAGACTTGTACCTGAACGATCAAGTGAATGAGATAAGAAGACCCCAGATCTAGTTTGAGCCATCTAGGCCATGATTTCAAGATTTTTGTACACATCATATGTACAGTAACCTTACATAAAGATCGTCATCCGAACATGGGCCTATACCTGTAGGCATGTATGTATTCGGCAACATTCCAATGTAGACGAATTTTTGCACTATGTACATGTTATTAGATAGTTTATGTACTGAGCATGGGAATGCCTTCCCTAAGAAATTCATGATCAAGAGGAGATATCATGATGTAATGTATTTTAATATTGATGTAGGTCGCCACTCCGCTTCAGTTCCAGCCCATCACAGTGTAAAGCATATCATTCAAAAAATATTGTTAATATTATTTTGACTTCATGCTTTAGGGGGAAGCTGTTATAGGTCAATTTGGGCACCATTCCCAATGACTTGGTTAAACTAGACATCATCCCCAGAACCAATGAAATAGGGTCTATCATCCCCTATCATTTCAATTGCTACATGCCCTAAGACAAGAACAAGAAAAAAACATCCATGACTTCCATAGCAAGGTTTCCAAGATTTGAAGTACATGTTATATCACCTATGAGCTCACCAACACAACCTCTAAAGGGACTAAATGCTTTGAATATGTAGTTACCTCCATTCAAGGGTGCTCTGTAAAGCACTTCCCGACATTCAAGAGTGCATTAGTCAAATGGGAGCGAAATTCTCATTGTTCCGGAATCTCCACTTGGACAGTGCCTTCTAGAAGAGTCCATATGTGTCAAACTTTGAATCCACGTGTCCATATAACACCTCTGAGCTTGGGAAAATGTCTTGCTTATTATTAGAAAGTCATTGATTGAGAAACTACCTTCAGTTTCTCTATAACTTGAGCACTGATCCTAGTGCTTGAGAAGGAAGAAATTTGGTAAAGAAATGATGTTGAATTCTCAATTGAGTGTGATTAGAGTAATATGCTTCTGGTGAGATGTTTATTGTGATGAGTCTGGGATGAATGTTGGAGCTAGTGACATCAAATAAATCGTTGGTTGTAACCTCCCCCTTCTATCCATTAAAAAAGATTGCTGCTCATTTTCCCACATATGTATCTATTTATGTTTCTATATTTCATATCATGGATTCTTAGCTGATGTATATGTTTCATGTTTCATTGATTTATCTGATTAATATAAATAGCCATCTATATATTGCGATATCTTTGATTTTTAGTGTTTATACTTACAGGAACTATTCTGGTGATCAAAGTTGGATTGGAAGCTACAAAAAGAGCGATAGAGGGAGAATAGGAAGCGCTTGGATCAAAAGTAAGTTCTTCCATATTTCTATGTGTCTATTTACTCTTAGGAAAAGTGCCTGAAAATTCTTTGAACTGTTGTTCTAAATGCATAGCAACAAATTTAGGGAATGTGTTTTATCCGTAATTCATAATTCTGCATGACAGTAGTCTAAGGGGGCAGCAATGACTTCAATGTCAACACAAATAGTCTTGCTCGCAAGAGTAATAGGAAAATTGTGGAACATGCCAAGGGGCTGGGAAGAGTGGCCATCCCACGCACAAAGGGTGATAGTGGAAGGGGCTAAACTGGGCGATCTGAGCTGTTTCAAAACAGAAGTAGATATCACGCAAGTGGATTCCCCCTCGTCAATGATACAATGAGAGACATTGGCATTCCAAATCTTGACAGGTATTTGGAAGGTGGCAGATGCAGGAAGGGGTGGATGCCATGACTTGTCAACATCAAAGAAAATCAAATGATCATATGAAGGATCCAATACCCCCATAGTAGTTAGTAGAGATTTTCATTGTGAAGGGCACGACTGGAGGACTTCCAACGTTGACATGGTGGCAGGGGATTACCCCAAGTCATCTACTATACTGTAGGCATGGGCGGCTTTACTGGAAGCAAAGTTTCAGCGTAACGATCCTTTGGGGATATTGGTATGTACCTGTGCCTTAGGATGAGAGATATGTAAAGGACCATTGGGTGTTGAAATGGGCTCTATGGGACTTGAAGACGGGGGCTAGGTTGCGGACGTAGAGGGAGGCTCGGTTTATTGGCGCGATGGAGTCTGAAGGTTGAGATCGGCGGTATTGGCCGAGTCATAGTTCATCATGAGGATCTGGTAATCAGAGGTACTAGATAGGGGAGGTCGAGCAACCACCTAACCTTTAGGGGGTTGGGCAGCCACATATCCTTGCTGGGGGAAACGATTGGTAAACACAACTAGCTGGATGGTCACAGCATTAGGAGGAACCAAAGAAGAGGCTTGCTATCCTTGAGATGCTTCTTGAGCTTCCAAAATTTGACACATCTGAGGTAAAAGGGTACAATCATGGGTATAGTGACCATGGACACTGCAACAAGAACAAGGCTTATTCATGCGAAGAGGCATGTCTTGCTTGGGCTGAGCGCCCTGTTGCTGGGTTTTCGTGTTAGATGTATTCCCTTGGGGATTTTTTCCTCGATTACCTATAACAGGTTGGTTCTGGTTTCCTTTCCTCTTATTTTTGGAAGTGGGAGGATTAGTCACACTCTGCTACGCATACACCTGACCCTGAGGGGGGTTGGCTACTGTTGTGGAGATTGAGAAAGTAAGGGACGCTGAGGTGCTTGTGCTGGAGGAGTTGGAGCACTAGGCTGTGCACATGGATAGTAAGGAGGTTGAGAAACATTGGGGTAAATAGGTTGGGAAAAATCAGGCCCTGTCATTGGAGGATGCGGTTGGGAAAAGGTGTGAGGCATACCATGTCCTAGATACATGCTTTTGGGAGAGGGAAAAGTGCTAGAGCAGTTATCCCCTCCCTGAGGGAAACCATAAACCATAGGAGGATGAGTGTATGGATGTGAAAGGGATCCAACGATACCATCAGTGGCATGAGATGCCCCCAGGGCATTGGCACCACAAGGTCTAGGGAGATCAGGTAAGAAGATATAAACATAACCAGATTGTGCGTAGATCAAGTCATATTTTAACGCAATTTGGAGGGCAGCTTCCTTAGTTTGAGGAAAGTGAGATGCGACATATTTACCAATAGTAGGAAAAAGGGATTTGAGAAAATAGTCCATATAGACGCAATCTTCGAAAATAATGGCTTGACATAGGTTCTTCCTTCTATGCCATTCTTGAATATGGTCAGATACGATGGGTGGCAGAAGTTTGAAGGAAAGAGGTAAAGAGTTCGATACCAGTGTCATAGCGAAGGGGAAGCTAGAAGTAGGACAGAAACACCTTTGCAGGAGTCACAAAAGTAGTATGAGAGGAAGAGGCCTGGTCGACATACCACTTGGAAGCTTCTCCAGTAAGCGTACGCTGGAATAACCAAATATGGATAGAGTCATTAGTGATAGAGTTAGATGAACACCACATGTGGAAAAAACAAAAATGGTTGGTAGGATCCTCTCTAGAATTTCCTTCAAACATAGGGATGTCTAAAGGAAGCTTGGTTGGCATAGAAAGCCAACTTGGATCATGGTGTATGGGGTCATTAATCAACTGACTGAAATCGGGAAGGATTAGGCTTGCCATATAAGGAAGCAAGGGAGCAGCCAGAATAGTTCCTGTTGTGGCACCACTAGTAGTGTTTCTAGCATTAGAGCCGGGGCCACAACCAACATTAGGTCCTGAACCAGACATGATGAAGGTGAAAGGTGGAGGAGAGCCCAGGATAGAAACAGAGGGGGAACCCGATGAACTAGAATTAGAGTTGGAATGGGGAGTCGGCAGAGGATGAACTCGAACCCTACGTGGTGGGGTAAGTCTTCCTAATGGAAACTGAGGATGGAGGCCTTGGAGTCTCTGGGATAAACAACTTGGGGGCGAAATTATGGAAAAGATACATGGAACCCAGACATGAAGATAAGTGATCAAGGGCAGAAAGGTGCAGATAAATTAATTACAATGTTTAATTCTTGGCCTGGCGGTGTAAAACGGGCGCTCTTTGCTTTAGGTGTGCGTGCGTGTGATAAGTGTGTTAATTTTAATTAAGCCCAGACGTGTGTATATTAAAAAGAAAAAATATGTTGTATAACTTTAAATAAAACTGAAAGTGACATTAAAGGAAACCGAAAGCGATAGTAAAATAAACAGCTAAAGATGCATAAGTTTAAACCCAAGGAGGAGGGCTTCCAAAAAAGTAGCCTATGGGTGGGCTAAATCTACTAAAAATACAAAAAATGGCCAATGGATCTAAGGTCAAGAGGGACAGGGATCTAAAGATGAGATCTATTGAAAAGAGGTGTAGAAAATAACAAGAAACCAGAGGGAAAAATGCTGAAAAATAGGTGGCGAAAGGCAACAACCTAAAGAGAAATGGAGGGGACCCTCAAGGAGGACCAAAAAAAACTGAAAAGAGGTGTTTTGGATGAATAAATAACCGATCTAAAATGGATCTAAAAATGCAGGTTCATATCTAAAAAAATGGCTGAAAAACACTGAAATCTCAGAAGACTTGCTTAAGCTAAACTCCTCCTAAAAAGGTGGAAGCGTACTGAATCCATAGGGGGCTTCATTCCTACTTTGATGAGTAAAAATAAGAAAGTACATGTCCAAGACGGGTAAAGACGGAGGTAAAAAAACCCTGAAAAATGCCTTAGACAAACCCTGAAAATCACAGAAAAATCCCGTAAAAAAGTACAAGTCGCAGGTTCTGACCTCATTTCTACTGAGGTCACAAATTTTGGGCAGTTATCCACTACCTAAGAGCCAAGGTTATAGGTTTTGGGCCAAAGAGTGTGACCTACACTTCCGGCTTTCATGGGAGCAGGTTTGAGAGAAAAGTGTCGTCTCCGCTGCAGTTGATACCTGTTTCTTGCGCAAAATGCCCAGGAACACACGGACGTTAGATCCAACTATACCTGTTACCTGTTACCCTTCTATTTATAACAAAATATTGAGTTAGTCTAGATATTGGGGCATAATTAAAATATTATTAACCAAATCTAGATCCAACTTATATGGAATATTTTATTATTTTTATTGGAGGAAAAAGGAATTTGAAATTGGTCAAATCCCTTTATTTAGAAATAACAAATAAATAAATTATTTATATATTATTTTAAGAATGTGGTTAAAGAATAATTAAATAAATCATTTATAAATGATTTAGTCAAATTTAACAAAGAATATTATTAAATAATGATTTAAATAATTATTCCTAGAAATTAATTAGATAAATAATGATTTATCTAATTAATTTTTCAGTTTTGGGTTAAATATGACCATGAATATTAATTAAACAATGGTTTAGTTAATTATCCCTAGAGGAAAATAAAAAAAATAAGGATTTATTTAATTATTCCTCATGGGGTTTCCTGTTTAGACCAGAAATAACTTAATAAACTATGACTTATTAAATTATTTATCATAGTGAAAGCAATTTTACTATGGTAAAATTGGTCTTACATGGTATACTTTAATCCATCTAATAGTAATAGGTTAGATGACCAAAAATTGGTGTAACAGACAATATTCGGGTTGGTAAAGAAACATGTGTCGAACCTGCGCATAATGTTGGATACCTAAAGGAAACACCAAATTTCCTTGAATTTGAAGAAGTGTATATTCTGCGTACCTTTTGGAATTTTGTTGAGGCACATTGTATTTCAACAAGGATTGATGGTTGACCTAGCCAAGATTGTGGTTATCATCAATTTAATGCTCCATCTTAGGACATATAGATTACTACAAAAAATTTATTCCGGGGTACGCCTTGGTCACTGCGCCAATGGAAAAGCTGCTAAAAAAGGATGTGTCCTTTTTTTGGATGAATAATGTCAGAAAAATTTTGAGCTGTTAAAGGAAAGGATGGTCACTGCACCTATTCTAATATTTCTAGATTGGGCTAAGGTCTTTTATGTGCATGTAGATGCATCAAGAATAGATCTTGGGGTTGTCTTAGCACAAACGGGCGAAGGAGACATTGATCATCCGGTTGATTTTGCTAGTAGGAAGCTCTTTAGCGCAAAGCACAACTATTATACCACTGAATGAGAAGGACTGAAAATGGTGTATGCCTTGCAAAAGTACATGCACTCTCTATTGGGAGGACATTTTAAAATGTTCACTGACCATTCGACTTTTAAATACTTGGTCAATAAGCCTATGTTGGGGGGGAAGATATGTAGATGGTTGCTACTATAGGCCAGGAGTATGACTTTGAGATTATTGTGAAGCATGGTAGGCTAAGTGTGGGACCTGATCACTTGTCTCGAATTGAGAATGGAGAAGAGCCAACTAGTCTGGAAGAAGGATTTCCTGATGCGCAAATTTTTTCTATCAAGGTGGTTGATGACCACTTTGCAGACATTATTCACTTCTTGAAAACTAGAATTACACCTACAGAATATTCAGTACAACAAAAGAAAGAGCTGGTGGCCCGCGCAAATGATTTCGTTATGATTGCAGGTCAATTATATAAGTTGGGAGTAGATGAGGTATTGCAGACGTATGTACTAGAACATGAGAGACAAGATATCTTGGCTAAGGCTCATGGAGGGGTGGCAAGGGGCCACTACGCAGGGAAATCCACTGTGTAGAATGTGCTGTGTGCTGGGTTATGGTGGCCCACATTACATAGCGATGCACATACGTACTACCGAGCCTGTGATGCCTGTCAGTGAACCAGGAAACCCTCGCGTAGAGATGAAATGCACCTGCAACCACAGATGGCCTTACAGGAATTCGATAAATGGGCTATATACTTTGTGGGACCAATCAATCCCCCAGGAAAGAAGACTGGTTCACGTTATATCATTAAGACCACTAATTATGTGAACAGATGGGCAGAGGCAAAGGTTGTTAAGTATTGTATCGCAGATACTACTGCGTATTTCATCTTTGAGCATATTCTGACCAGGTTTGGCTGCCCGAAGATCTTAATGAGAGATAGAGGTACACATTTTGTTAATGAAACTATTCAATCATTGACGGAAAATTTTAGATCCATCACACGAAAAGCACCCCGTATCACCCACAAGCTAATGGTGCAGTAGAGGCTTTCATTTTTTTTTTGGAGAAGGCAGTTACCAAGATCCGTAATGCCAATCAGAATGACTGAGATGTGCGCATCCCTTCGGTGCAATGGGCATATAGGAATACATGTAAGAAGTTGACTGGGAAGACTCCTTTTAGGATGGTCTATGGACAGTAGGCCATCATGCCCATGGAATATATTTTCCTCAGCCTGTGCATTTCAACTTTTGTAATAGTCCCAATTAGTCCTAAGCTAATGGGAATATCCAATTTTGTTTTTTTGTTTGTTTTTTTTGTTTGTTTTTTTGTTTTTTTTTTTCATGAATAAAATTGTAAAGGAGGATCAATAAAAATCCTAAACAACAAAATAAATCAATGCCACATGTGGACAAAGCTAAATCTGGGCTATTTACATAAGCACACTTAGGTGTGAAAGAGGCTGGATCATTTGACCAAGTCAACCATGACCAAATCAACAACATTGTCTAGAATAAGTGATCCTCATCGATGCACATTGCAGTCTTAGTGGGAGGTGGCACATGTGAAAGGAGCTAAATCATTGAGATGGTTTAGGGTTTTGCAAGATCTCAATATTATAAAAGGAAGAGGAGGACAACATGAGAAGGTTGTGGATTGTATTATTATTTCTGAATATACTGTCTGTTTAGACATATATCATTCTCTTGGCTATTTAGCAGAGAATAGTGCTATTTAGCACCGGGTGTTCCTGGTCGAGAATCCCACTTCTTTCCTTGAGAGGCCTCTTGGAATAGTCATGCATGTCTTGTCCACTATCAAGCATTTGGCCAGGCTTCATCTTCAAACTAAAACACAGATCCCATTGAGGGTTTGGTTGTCCTTGTAATATGTAGCAAGTGGAGGCTAGATCTACTCAAATCTAGGCCATTCTAGTGCCTCTTTTCAATGGGAAAGTCTTCTATCCCATTGGCAAGAGTGTATTGGACCTTTGGAGCTGCATTTTCAGATCTTGGCATCATGCCAAACATGTTCTATAGCCTACAACATAGTTTTCTTTCCGAGACTGCGTTATTTGCAAGTGTACAATTGCAGGGTGTTTTGGCACCTCTTTTGGAGTATTGGCTTTCATGTGATTAGGGCTCTGCCCTTCACATTGTGAGATCCATTGGCTGGGATCATTGTATTGTGTTGTATATATCAGATCTGAAGCTGCATATTTTCCGAATATTTCTGCAGATCTGAATCATTAAATATCATATCTACTCCTTGTACTTCATCTTTTGCTCAAAACCCCAAGGGGAATTTGTAGAGGAGCTCATCTAGTGTACAAATCTGATATAGATCTAGCTTTTTGTACACAGATCTACTCTAGATCTGAAGTGTAATATACAACTATTGGAGCTCATTAAAATAATGTCGTCAAGCCTTTTTAGTCTTAATACATGATTGCAACACCTCATTTTTGAGGATTTTCTTCTATAATTCTTCTATTTTCCTCTTGTACATTGTATAGGCCACATTGTAAATCTGATTTGTTGATGTATAAGTGATTATTGAGCCTCCATATTGGCCTCCTAATGATTTTTAGATAAACTGCATTATTTTGCTGTAGTATTGTTTACATATTGATGCAGTCCCATTTTTGGGATATTACAGTGGTATCAGAGCATCATCTTGGCACAGCCTGTGATTTATTAAGAGCCAATATTCCTCCCACAGAAGAAGAGCCTCTTACTGACAGAGAGAGGAGGTATCTGAAAACAAGACAAAAGAAAATTGATTACACAGAAGACAAAGAAAACAAGGGTGAAACCCCTTTATTTGGAAGATTGAAAGGAGAAGAGTTATCTAAAACTCTTTCTCAAGCTATGTATGAGCTGAAAGGAGAAATATAGGGAATGAGGAGGGAAAGACATGAAAATCCCTCAAGAATATTTTGACATCAAGGAAGCCCCTGTACTTCTTACTATGTGTGTCAGCATTCAGCCACACAACCTGATCTACAACGTTGGAGCATGCCTAATTTCTTGACAAAGGAAGAAGGGAAAGGAGGAACACTAAATGAAGCTCTTGGTGATTATCTCCAAGAATATGAGTCTCAATCAGAGAGATTCAAGGAGCATCTCAGTTTCCCAGAGTTCTGTCAACTTAATGAAGAAAGAAGATCCAACAACTATAGTAGAAGAAGAGGGTGCATGCATCACACTTTTGGTAGATTCTCTCTGCCTACTTTTGATGGATCACCTGAGAGCTCAGCCTAGTCTTGGGTAAGGAAGCTTGACACATATTTCTAGCTGCATCAAGTGTCAGAAGAAGAAGCCATGAGGGTAGCAGTGCTGCATCTTCAAGGTAAGGCTTATGCCTGGTGGCTATTTGAGTCTTCTTCCTTGAAAAATGTAAATATCTCTTCTTATGCAAAGTTCACTAGGAGGTTAGTGAAAAGAATTGATTTGAGACATTATGAAACTTCTTTGAGAGATAAAATCAAGCACAAGAAATCTAAATCTTTGCATGAGCTGGAATAATCCATAAAGCCAACTCCATTTCTAAACATTGTTGAAGGGGTTGAAGATCTGCTGCATGATTTTCCAAAGGAAAAAACCCCACTTCAGCAAGAACTCTCTTCTCAAGGGGAAGAAATGAGGGTTCCTTATTTAGAAAGAGATCAAGGAAAAGGGTATCTTAATGATGAGGCATTCTCCATTGATGAGGAGAAAGGAGAGAGAGAGTAGAGAAGATCCTCTAGCGCTGTGACAACAGGAGGAGATCTATTTTTATTGGGAAATGGAGATGAAGCAATTGCTTCCACTAGAGGGGCTATTGCATCTTTGCAAGAAGTTCCAAGGAATCTTACATATGGAGAACATGAGCAACATGTGTCTATGATGACAGAAAATGAAACAGAACAAAGGAGGGATCACAACGCTAACATAGCAGAAGATGATCCACTATTGCTAGGAGGATAAAATGAAGCAAATGCTCCAATCAGAAGTACTCTTGCATCACTAAGAGTGGTCCCCAAATTTCATGAGATTTCCACACATGAGACAGAGCTAAATTTGTGTAGTGGAAGCAGGGAAATGGGGATCCCATCTATTATGCATATGAGGATGGTCCCTGAGACCTCACTATCTTGTGGCAAACCACCTGGGAGGCCACCTGATTCGGATTTTATGGGAAAGACCTCACAACTTGCTGCTCTAAACTTAGATCCAGGAGAGATTGGAGCACTTGAAGACAAAGCTACAGTGCTGGGAAACTTGGGTAAGCTCAAGAAGGAGGGAAATATTTCTCCCTTATCATCATCACCCACTCTAATTTATGGATCTGCGTTGTGGGAGAAGAAGAGTGGAAGGAAAAACCTTCCAATGCACACCTTTGGCATATGAGATGTCAAGGAAAAGAGCAGCAACATGAAAAAATTTCTGTTGATGCATCATCAACGCTGTCATTGTTGAGTAGTGTAGATCTATATTGTAAATCCCAACTGTTGGTGGATTATTCCAAAGATATTCACACTTGTATGATGCTTGATGACTAGCTACATGAAGAGGGCGATCTAGTCCATGAGGGAGTCATCTATCATCATGGTAGGGTCTTGTTATAGGTTGATTTGGGCATCATTCCCAATGACCTAGTTAACTGGGCATCATCTCCAGGACCAATGACTAAGGGTCTATCATTCCCTATAATTTCAAGTTGCTACATGCCCTAAGACAAGAAAAAGACAAATCAAGCATGACTTTCATCAAGCAAAGGTTTCCAAGGTTTGAAGTTTATTATATAACATATGAGAGCTCATTAACGCTGCCTCTAAGGGGACTAAGTGCATTGCATATGCAGGTAGCCCCATGCAAGGCTGCTCTGCAAAGCACTTCCCGACATCTATGGGTGCGTTGGTCACATTGGGAGAGAAATTCTCATTATTCCATAATCTCCACTTGGCCAGTGCCTTCTAGAAGAGTTCACATGTGTCAAGCTTCAAATCCAAGTGTCCATTTGAAATCTACAAGATTGGGAACATGTCTTGCCTATTATTGGAAAGTCATTGATTGCAAAACAACCTTCAGATCCTTTATAAATTGAGCACATATATGAATGCTTGAGAAGGAATAATTTGAGTAGAGAAATGCTGGTGGATTTTCAATTGAGAGTTAGATTTGTGGAATAGCTGCTTCAGAGAGATTTATACTATGATGGGGCTAGGGATGTTGCTGGAAGGGTCACTTCAAATCAGTCACTAGGTTGTAACCTCTCCTTCTATCATCAATAAAGAATACATCTTACTTTTCCCTATATGCATATGTATTGGCTTTGATTTTCCATATTGTAAGATCTTAGTTGATGTATATGGTTTATGCTTTACTGATTTAGCTAACTAACTTGAATAGACATCTGTATTATTGCTATATTTTTCTGCTTTAATGTTCTTTCTTGCAGGAAGCATTTCACAAAAATCTCTTGAATTTGAAGCTATAACGGAAGCGACAAAAGGAGCCATTTAGAAGTGCTTGGATTAAAAGTAAGCCTCTAATCCTTTTTGTGTGTCTGCTCTGAGTTAGGAAAGGTAGTCGTATAGTCTTTAATTTGTTGTTCTAGACTGTCACCTATCTAGGGAAGCGTGTTTTATCCGTAATTCATAATTTTTCCCAACAAATTGGCGACTCCACTGGGGAGAATTTCTATTAGATCTAGGTGACTTAGCCTCTTATTTGATTTGTTTATCCACCTAGTAGTTGTTATTCACAAAAAACAAACTTTTTCAAATATTAATTTGCAAAAGAAGTGTGTTAAACAGTAGTGTTTTTCCTTATACACTGCACCCAACACACTCTTGGGGATAGGACATAGTGCTTTGCATAACACTGTCTCCCTTTCAGGCCTGCATTGCAAAGCACTGTCTCCCCTTAGAGACTGTGTTGACTCCTGAAGCCATCCAGATTCCATTGAATTTGTTTTTTCAAGTTGATTCAGTTTGTTTTCTACTGTGTTTTGAAAAGTTTGAATCTCATATTGACCAGTGAATCTACATATTTCTTCCTTCTTTGAAAGAAATTTTGTTCAATGTTTGTTTAAATAATTTTTCTTTATCATTGGAAATTTTATTTCAAAGTAATTTTACTGTCACATTAAGCTCATTTGCTTTCGAAATAGGAAATTTTTGTAAATTCTTCATTTCCTGATAGGAGATATTGTTGTTAAATTCCTCATTTTTCCTTCAAAGGATAAATTGTTGTTTGCATTCCTCATTTCTCAAAAGTAAAAAGCATTTGATTTGTTGGTTTAGTGCACTTAGTTTCTTTTCTGCATTCATAACATTAAAGGAATTGAAAAAGAAAAACTTGCATTTGCATGTAGGATTTTTGTGTGTTTTGCAAAAAGGAACAATTAGGAAATCTGCATTTAGTTTGTGTTTTATGATTTGTTTGCTCACAAAATGATTTCTCTTTCCCTCTAGTAGCTAGGTATTCATTGAAAATACTGAAAGTGAAAGATTGCTGATCATTCTTAGTTGCATTTTAGGAATTTTCCAATACATCATCGCGGTGAACCTTTGAAAGGCAAATTGTTAAGCAAGATCAACATAAAATTAATCTCAATTTACCTAACAAAGAATTGGAACCATAACGATAACATTTAGAAGGTCTAGGCTAGAGAGGTGTTCCGACGTCGTAAAAAATAACAGCTATCGTTAAATTTTCTGCGATATATTCCGAGTGTGATACCTCACTCCACGTACATAATTATAACGTAGCTCGTCCACATACTTTCACGTATATCGGGCGGTGTTATAGTACGATAAGTATAAAGGGGTGCTCTCACTGTGCGGTTTTGCATCAGACAACGCTAATACGAACTTGGGCCTCCACATGCCTTCGGGTATATTTGGGAGGAAAAATTTTAGGTGCTATCCATCCATAGTGAACCGAGTTGGTCGCCTTGTAAATTGTGATACACCGAACATAGCATTTCGGGAGATTGCTTTCTCGTACTTCTTGGTTCACCAGGAGGTATTTTGCAGTTCACAATTTCTTGGGAAACCCTTTTGCCTAGCATTACCCTTTTATTTTGTTTATTTGTTTTTGGTTAAAATAAATCAGTAATCATGGAAGAACAAAACCCTTTCCATCGTCGTTCACGTAGACTTGCATTAAAACCACCTTTAACACCAGAAGTTACTTATGGCAAGAGAAGGCGACCGCGATCTCTCGAATCAAGTACAATCCATACCTCTGGTGAAACATCATTTTCCAATAAACCAGAGTTAGCTCAAGTTGTGTCTACACATCCAAGTTTGTCTACTGTTGTCGAAACAGAGTCTTCATAGCTACCCGTGGTCATGATCCATCCAATCAGTGAGACCATACCTCCTGGACCTGATGTTGTTCAACCATAAATTGATCAAGATCCTATCTCTTCTTTGCCATAACATCTGAATCTTGAAGTCAAACAACCGGAAGTTGTTCCTACCTTGGTCATCCCACAAATTTCTGTAGCTATTGAATCTCCCATATCACACAGTTAACCGCCTGAAATATACTTTGGGCTTGACGATGAAATACTTCCACCTGGTTTAATTGTGATTGAAGAAATCCCACAAGATGATACACCTTTAACTCCAACCCATTTTGGGGAGGACCTTTATATGTATGAGTCTTTTTATCAATCGACACCCTCTGATTTTTTTGATCCTGCTCCTTTTCAAATTCCTGTCGATTCAAAATTTTATACCTTTGGTCTAGAAACCATGATTGAACCAACATTTTCGGTTGGGCCAATTGTTCCAATTACATCAGCTCCTTCCCTCGCTACCCCATCGATGTTCACAACTTCATCAGAGTCATATTTTCATGGTGGCCCTATGGTCCCATCAGGTTACAAATCATTATATGGAATTTTCTCTGGTGCATCTTCAAATCCATGGACTTTGCCAATGTCATCATCTGGTATTTTAACTGGTAATGCTATCCTAAGTACTGAATGGTTTGATTCATTATATACATCATTAGGGAAATATCAAGCCGGTCCTTCTGAGTCTATTCATTTAAGTACCATGAGCAATATTTTTTGTCTTATTATCCTCCTCATGCGGGGGGGCAACCTTTGGTCACCCATTATGACATTACTCCATCACTTTTTGGTCAATCTAATGTTGAAACAAATGTTTTTCAATGGCAGCCCACTTTTCCTATCCAACCACAAACGGTTGTACATTCGTATCAACCAGTTCAACCTGTTACACCCAATTCATTACCACTTGTTAATACATCTTTACCCCTGTTATAGAATCAAAATGTTGTACATAAACCTTATCAAGCGGGTCCTTCAACTCAATACCATCAAATGTTGGGTCCACAGACTCCAAATCCTTTGATTAATTTACAACAACCTATATCAGGAATCATTTATTCACAAGCCGGTCTACCATTTTATGGGATGTCACAACCGCAACCTGGTTATACATATAAACCAAATTGAATTTATCCTAATTTGGGTTATAAAATTTGTGGACATACCCCTTGGAAACCTCAGGCACAAATTCCTCAAACTTCTTTTCCACAAGTATCATATCCAGGTTTTGGTCAACAAAATCCTCAAGCGTTTGCTATGCAAAACAACCCCTATCTGGGTTACCAGCAATAGATTCCTTATGCTGGTGCTCAAAGGCCTGTTGCTCAAGAAATTACATCTTACCCTAGCTATGCTCAACCTAACCTTTATAGAGAGTTTCCCTTTGTTGCAACTTTAGAGTTACCAAATTTAAATCGGTTAACCAATGATCCAATCAACTATGCTCCTTGGTGGCTGATGATACCTCAAAAATTACCCTCGAATATTCCTAATTTCAATGGAAACCATGGAGAAGATTCGTCGACTCATGTTATGACTTATCATTTATGGTGTTCATCAAACTCCCTGAATGACGATTCTGTTCGACTACCTCTTTTCCAGCGTATGCTCATAGGTTCGGCTCCCAAATGGTACATTGAATTACCTAGAGCTTCTTTTGACAACTTCACAACCCTAGATACTGTCTTTTTGAATCATTTCCAGCTACCCATAATATATGAAATTGGAACTGAACTCTTGACTAATTTAAAATAGACTAATGCAACTCACATTTCTGATCATATTCATGAGTGGCGTCGTCGTCGACGAATGGTTAAGACATTTGTTCCGGATCAGCTCCTTGCTGAATGGTTCATTATTTCCATATTACCATCTATAACTGAGGATGTGGCTAAGGGTGGCGTCATCACAGAAGAGCAAGTTATCACTCATGCCCAATATTTAGACTTGATTTATACTCAGTCTGGCATGCTCTATGAAAAAATTCCTAACGCGCCGAGATCTAATTTCAATGTTCCTCCTCAATTGAAGGAATCTCATGCCGGAGACGGCTTGATAGGCACTGTAAGCACACACCACCCTACTGCATCTGATCCTGCTCCTAATTCTGAAATTAATGTCGTGTCATTTGACAAAGGAAAAGGTGACAAGCAACTAGGAAGTAAGAAAAAGGGGAAATCAAAGAAAAATCAAACTTCTAACCCGCAGGAAAGATCACCTGATCAATCGTCTAGAACTTGGAAACCTTGTTATCCATGCATAATCTATAATGAGGAACACTCTATTAGGGATTGTCCTCACGGTGCTAAAGTCTCAAAAATCATCAAGAATACTCATGCGTCAGCTGTGTTGACAGAACCATTTCCAAATCCGAACACCAATATGGTTGCTATGGATCCGGCTTCTAGTTCCCAAGTGTTAATGTTATCTATCACAAAACCTTAAACATATATTTTGGTGTCAATGTGAAATAAATATTATGGTAGTCAGGCCACTGATCAACCTACTACCTCGACAATGAATCCATCTACAGAATTAGTACCACCTACTGTTATTCCTGAATTGACAAACAAGCCACCAAAGGGAGTAATTCATAAATTGACATATAATCCTCGAGCAAGAGCTACAAAAAATTATAATATAGTTGAATATTTGGCTCAATCCCCTTCAGCTATGTTTGCTCTTGAGGTATTACAAAATTGTCCCTCCCCAAAACAGGATTTATTGTCGGCTATTGGTGGAATTGATCCAACTGATTCTAATCTTGTCGTATTTAATCATACAGGCTATGTGCCACAAATACCAACAGAATTGGCATTCTCCATACAGGTAAATGTTCTCAATCACCTTGTTCATCACACTATTATTGATGAGGGAGCATCTACATGCATTATGTCTCTAAACTGTTGGAAGTCACTTGGCTCGCCGCGCTTATCACAATCATCAACAACGTTGAAGGCATTTGATGGACATACATATAAACCTTGTGGTATTATTAATAAACTGCATGTTGAACTAGGGGGGAAAACAATGAATATTGATGTTGAGGTTGTTGACGGACCCCTTGACTATAATATTTTACTTGGAAGGCCATGGGTATATGCAATGACTGCCATTGTTTCTACATATTTTAGAATGATTTCCTTTCCACATAAAGGTACAATCACAGTCATTAATCAACTATCCTTCTTTGCCTCTGCTTCGCAGGTAACTGGAAGCGTTCTGTTCATTCACATACCCCAACTAGAACTTCAAAACATTGGTGTAGGACTCTTAAAGGATTCCACTCTTATTGGAACCTTTTCATTATCGGCGCCCATGACGTCGGCATAAATTGCAAGTATAGAGACCTGGTACATGATCTCTTCTACTCTATCTGACTTAAGGAAAAGTACGGGTGATTCTGAAATTTCTACGTTGGATGAATTTTTACCGCCCAACCCTATTGAGATGGCATAGGAATCAATCTATCTGGCTTGGGCGGAAAATCCAAAATCAATGTCGCTGAGTGTTTGGGTTGATTGTTCCTTGGATTTTGGTACTCCATTTGATCCTTTTTCCTCAATGTTCTTGACAGATGAGAATATTTTGGAAGCCATGATGTCAGAAGGAGAACCATGGGAATATTATCATCATCACTCCCATCTTCCTGACTATGAAGAAAATAATCTTAGTGAACTATATCACCCATCCATCAAAAAATTATTTTCGAATTGTTTTCCCATTAATGCAATCGATTCTGAGCGAAATCTGTCAAATATTGAAGAAACCATTTCTATCGATATTTCGACCAAACCTAGCATTGTAGAGAATATTCATGTTGGTGTATCTTGTTCTCAATCAAAACTCGAAGCATATCGTTCTCTTTTTTGTAAATTTCGTGACGTATTTGCTTGGTCTTACGAGGAAATGCCAAGAATAGATACTAGTATAGTTGAACACACTATTAATATGTGTCCTGATGTCAAACTGGTACGTCAACGGCTTCGTACTGTTCATATGAAGAAAGCCACTGCCATTAAAGCAGAAGTTTAAAAACTTTTGCGTGATGGTTTCATTTACCTTGTTCCGCTAACTGAGTGGGTTTCTAATATTGGTCCTATTATGAAAAAATAAGGAACCATTAGAGTGTGCATCGATTATCAGGATGTTAATCATGCTTGTCCAAAAGACAACTATCCTACTCCCTTTATTGACCAGATTATTGATGATTGTGTTGGATGTGAAATATTTTCATTCATGGATGGATTTTCCAACTACAATCAAATCAATATGCGCCCAGATGATCAACATAAGACAACATTCATCTGTCCCTGGGGCACATTCACTTATAGGAAACTTCTGTTTGGTTTAAAGAATGTTGGGGAAACTTTGCAGAGAGCAATGGATTATGCTTTCAGTGACATCAAGCACATTTTTCAACCATATCTAGATGATTTACCAGCGCATTCATGAAATCAGACTGATCACCTGATGCATTTGAGAGCCATTTTATTATGTTGCTGACACTACAAAATACGCCTCAATCCACATAAATGTGTGTTTTGTGTTGGTTCTGGTCGTTTGCTTGGATTCGTAGTTTCAAAAGAAGGAATTCAAATCGACCCATTGAAGGTTCAGGCCATTCTCTATTTTCCTGCGCCATAAAACTTACTTCAGATACAGAAAATTCAAGGAAAGGAAAACTTCCTAAGGAGGTTCATTCCAAATTACACCGAAATGGCTAAAGGATTTGATCGACTCTTGAAAAAGGGGGTTCCCTTCCATTGGGACCAAGTTGTGCAAGCTTCTTTTGATGCTATCAAGGACACCCTTGTCCAAGCGTCATTAATGTATCCTCCTAATTATCAAAATTATTATTTCCTATATATTGCCATGGCCAAAATGACCATTGCTATGGTATTGGTCCAAGTAGAAGATGGAATTGAACAACTGATCTATTATTTGAGTCATAATCTCAATGATATGGAAGTTAAGTACTCACACATAGAAAATCTTGCCTTGGAAGTTGTTCAAGTTTTCCAAATATTTCGCCATTATATCCTGCTCCAAAAAACAATAATAGTTTCGGATTGCAACCCCATGACTTATATCTTATCACGTCAATTGTTGGGGGGAAAATATTCAAAATGGATTGTCATTTTGTAGGAATTTGATTTGGAATTTATCAAATCCAAGTCAAAGAAGTCTTTAGTTTTGGCTGAGCTTCTCTGTGACCTTCCCTCTGATAGTACCGCAACTACGTCGGAACCATCAATTCCTGAAGAGTCTCTATTTCTGATCGGATCATGTGATCCTTGGTATGGGGATTTCATCATTTATCTCCAAACCCAAAATTTTCGACCTAATACCTCTCGCTTTGAACAACGACATATTTGATACCAAGCCAAAGATTATCTGATTTTCGGTGATAAACTTTATCGTCGTGGTGTTGATACCATTTTAAGGAGGTGCCTCAAGCATGAAGAGGCCAGAAAAGTGTTAAATGATTGTCATGCTGGGGCTTGTGGTGGACATTTATCTGGATATGCTACTGTGCAAAAGATACTCCGCGCCAGTGGCCTACTAATTTTTGAGTCTGCATCCTCGCGGTCAGAAGTTGTCATGTGTGCCAGATTTTTGATCGTAAGATTCGAAAACCGCCAGCGTCAATGCATCATGTTGTCTCTACTGGACCATTTACGAAATGGGGTATTGACTTCATGACTTGTAACCCTCATTCGTCCGGGGGGCATGGTTATATTATTTTCACATTCGACTATTTTACCAAATGGGCCGAAGCGATGCCTACATTCAACAACACAGGACAAAAAAATGCATTGTTTTTCTTTAACCACGTTATTGCACGGTTTGGGGTCCCACAGGCTATAGTTACAGATCATGGGAAGCATTTTCGCAACCACATGATTTTTGAATTGACTGCCAAGTTAGGATTGTCACATGATGATTCTACTCGTTATTATCCACAATCAAATGGACAAGTTGAGGCTATTAACAAAATTCTTAAACGAATGCTTCAATGAATGATAGGAGTTTGTAAAAGGAACTGGAATTTAATCCTGTACTCCGCCTTGTGGGAATATCGAACCTCGATGAGAAACACGACTGGATTTAGTCCTTTTCAATTGGTGTATGGTCTGGAAGCTATCTTACCAATCCAATGTGAAATATCATCGTTAAAACTCGCAATAGACTTGTTACCTGACACCTAAGAAGAAGAAGCGCATCTCCTTAACCTCATCCATCTTGATGAAATGCGTCGTGAAGCCCAATTGGCCAACAAAGCGCATAAGAGATGTATAAAGGCGCAATACGAAAAAAATGTCTAGCCTCGCATCTTCTCAGAGGGCGACTTGATCCTTCTTTACGATCAAGAAGTTGATGTAATAGGTACAGGAAAATTTGAGCCATTATGGCATGGCCCCTATATTGTCAAAATAGTTCTTGATAAGGGTGCCTATGAGTTAGTTGATTACAATGGAATTCCATTGGCACAACCTAGAAATGGGTTTTATTTGAAACATTATTATGCTTAATCATGAGCGTAGTAATTTTTTGTATTATATTGTATATATGCTGTTTATTTGCATTCACTATCTTAATTTGTTTTTATAGTTTTCTTGACGTTAGTAATCCGCTTTACATTTCATCGCAGATGTATAAATCTTCAAAACCATTTTTTGGATATGCTAATGGTGCTAGTCATAGTAAGCAGAATCTATCCTCTGCAGCGTGGGCTATTTTCTCTCTGAACATCGAGTTAGTGATTTTTCAAGGGATTTGTATTGGTAGATCGACGACCAATATAGCTGAGTATAACGCGTTGATTGAACTTCTCTCTGATGCCATTTCATTTGGTATTAACCGCATAGTCATAAGGTTAGACTCACAACTCGTGGTATTACAACTTACTAGTATTTATACTATTAGAAATCCAAAACTTCTTAGATTGTTCCTAAGAGTTTGAATTTTGGAAAGACATTTTGATTTTATTCAATATCAACACATTTTCAGAAATTTGAACACATTGACTGATTCATTAGCTAATCAAGTTTTAGACATACATTTGAAACATATGTAAAGAAAACATTCACATCATTGAATAGGATTGCACAATAAACATAGGAAAAACTCTGAAATCATATAAATAGATAGTTACAGGTTTTTACAAAATTTGTGCCCAAGACACATTGGTCATATGACCTCAAAATGTATGCAAAATTTCACAATTAAACTAGTGGTGCTCGTGGTAACATGCTATAGATCTAGCTATCCTATGAAGTAACCGCATCCAACGGTTAGGAACCCCAATAGTGTGTCGCTGCAGTCGCATAGGAAGATATTCGATCCAACAATCCAGAATCCCAAAGGTCAAACTCTCTATGTGCTGCTAAATCTCAGTCAGAGTATTAGCCATTTCAAGATCCTGAAGGACTGCTCTCCCGACAGCCCTCTCTGCTGGCACATCTGCTTCGCGCTCCGGTTCCACTACTAGTTGAACACGACCAACATCTGCATTACATCAAACATTTAGTTTAGTCTTGGGAAGAAATAAAAAACACAAAAACAATGTATAAACCTTAGGAAAATAAAAAAACATGGTCAAAAAATTCTTACCTATTGCACCCCACTAAGTGCCCTCTGGTAATGCTAAATCTGGATCTCCTCGAAAATTGATGCCTGCGTATGCATACTCATTGATGGCGATGATATTTCGCTGGAACTAGGAAAAGAATGTAGTAGAGAACACAACAATCGATTGGCCAGCATGCCGACCCATAACTTCTACCCATATATGCATTCGAGGATCTCTAGGACTAGCTATATCCAATGTCACATGTTGTGGCTGCATCAGTGGAATCCATTCCAAAGCGAAGGATATAAGGATAGAACCATAACTGAAATTATTATTCCTTCTTCCCTTTTCTTTATTCAGTTGTTCCTTTATCTGAGATAGAACAACTTCAGACTAGTTGAAGACTGTTGGCTCCATACACTCTAGTGCATACTACATATACGATCTATTTGCTATATGTAGTGTAATGGTGCCGGAAAGTTTAGCGATTGTGAAAATGATAGTTCTCAAAGGAAAATATCTGACATCCCGGATGTTTATTTTTCCATATTTTCTAGGTTCTTCCCCTGGATAGAAATACTGCACAATATAATCCCTTACTGTCTCTCCTCGGTAGACCCTGAGAGTGAAATGGGAAAACCTCTCCTCGAAAAACCTGTGAGAAAATACACATCCTCAATTGTTATGGGAACCACTTGGTTCTTAATATGAAATGCCTCTATCGCCGGATCCCATGCTCGAACTAAGAAATCCAAGAGTTCTATTTTTTGCCTCATCCCGGACAATTTGAAGTACTTAAGAAGTCCACAATCTCTTAAGGCTCTTACAATACCCGGATCATTCAAGGCAATCATATATTGTTCTTAATGTTCTCTTTCCCTCCATGTAATCGTCATTATAATCCGATGGAAGCCTGAAATACAACCATAAGATCCACTAGATTCCATTTATTGCAAAAAACTAGGCAAATTTTGGGCATTATGAGAAAACCAAAAACTTATACTGCACCCAACGCACTCCCTAACTAGAGACAGTGCGTTGCACAAGCAAGTACCCTTCACTTTACTTGCTATACAACACAGGTTTCGACATTCAGGGGTGCGTTGCCCTCATTTTGGGCAGAATTTACCCTAGAGGCCTTAAAACCCTAAAAATTTGCAGAAATTGGAGATGAAATGAATACTAAAGGAAAGAGGAGGTTCATGGCACTAACCTGGATTGAACGGCGACGAAATCCATCCACAGAAACGATCGCAATCAACAGCTGAAGTTCGGGGGAAAAATCAGGTTCAGAGCTCCAAAATACAAATGGTAACTATGGAATGGTAAAATTGAATAGTGAAACTACTTTTAAATAGTCATTTAATTATTTTCAAGTTAAATTTATTGCTATGACTATAGTTTTATTATGTTTTTATCATAAAAATTGTATTTTTAATCCATTTGATGTTGTTCTGAATAGGAAATACAATAGATGAACATATTAGTTGTGCAGATTTTTTTAAAGAATGACTTGACCACAAAGCGTACTTTTTCTCCTTATTTTTCGAGCTTTGTTAAAAACGAAAAAGGATTTGAAGCACACTTTTATCTCTTTTTCGAGCTTCAATAACAACGAAAAAGGAACCCCTGGAGTCTTCTTTTAGCTCTTTTTAGACTCCGATAATGTGAAAAATTGTTGAGAACTTGTCTTTTCGAGCTCGTAAAAGTAAATGGATTGATATCTACTCAGTATAAGTTTAACCCTTTTCCGAACTAAGATAGATTATTTACGAAAAAGGAATACCTTGGTTAAACATGACCAATGAGGTTCTCTTAGATATTATTTTACACCTTTTAGGGTTTGAGTGACAAATTTATGAAAAAGTACTTATGAAGTTTTCTTTCGTCCTCTTTTTCAAACTCTCTAAATATGAAAAAGCACCGGGCTATCACTGTCGTTAAGCTCGTTAAAACATAAAATAACAATGGTCTTGTCGATTATGGAAAGAATTGAGTTTCATTCATCGCTAGACTCATTAAATTATTAAATAGCGATACTTTATTCGCTCGAAGGGTTGAATTATAGATCAAGCAAATGTTACCCTCCTCAAGCTTGTTAAAAAATAAAGAGGTACTGGTTGACAAATGACCAGGGAAAATTTGGGAAAAGTGAGCAAAATTTCTTTATGGTAGCAAGTCGCTCTTGAACATGACACTTCCTTCACTCCATGTCCGTGACTGTTTGGGTTGGGTAATCATCTTGACGGTTCATTCATACCTATGGTTCATCATACCTTCACTTCGGTTTGGGTCAATGTTGCTAACTCATCACAGTGTCGCCGATATGTTCAAGAGAAGTCATCCAGTGAATAAAATCATCCTTCTACAATACTCATAAACCTTCATTCTCATGACCGTCATCCCTGAAAATTGCTATATCAAGTCATACCCTTGTCTCCAAAATCAGTAACTCCCGTTTCACAATAAGGTGGATTCCTGTCGACAACAAATCAATATCCAGGAATTTCACTTAGAAACATCAGATTCCAGTACTGTTGGCTCGAGGGGTCCTAACCCAGGTTTGGAGGTTAAGGTTTGCAAACAAACCCCTATACTACTGGCCCTTTCGGCATTGACCTACTTGCGTAGGCCAAAGCCTCACTCGAAGCAGTATGGGAGGGTGTTGGAACCAGGTTTCTGCACCTTGGGAGAGGGTAGGTAAGTCAGGCAGAGATATGTTTGACTTCACAATTACCAGATCGTATATCACAGAACCCAGATCTATAGATCCCTTCGCATCCACGTGCGCAATACCAATTATAATCACAATAATCAATAGATCATAAATTCACAGAACAATACGCAACTATCACATATATTCTTGCATAAAGTATAACAGACAGATCCAGATCAGATGTCAACGCAACATAAGCAAATAACACAGTTACTTTCATAGCTTAACACAAAACCATACATAACATAGCAGATATCATAGATTCGCATTAACAAATTTAGATATTCCAACAACCTTTTGCTTTCATTAATCCTTTAGATCCTTTTATAATACCCCAAAACCCAACCTATGCACACAGCAGTAGGGTCTGCACACATAAGGACTGAGGATCTCTGCACACACAGCCAACATGAGTCCTTTCCCCCAATAACCCAAACATATCTACTAATTCGCAATTCACATCAATCTTAATTCCTCCCTTCCTATTGGCTCGAAATTTCCTTCTATTTATAACAATCTAGTCTAATATTTCCTGTGGTCCGCAAACCATGGTTTGCAGACTCTAGGTCCACCCTTTGACCCATTACAATGCTTTCGGGGATTTGACCCACCCCAAAACCCCTACGTTAGACTAAAATATGCCAAAAATATATAAAAATACTCAAAACTATCCGAATTCGCAGCCTTTGGAGGACTCTGTTCCAATAGTACCCCAACACAATCTTGTGACTTGTCCCGAGTCACTGTGGTGGTGGGGTCTCCACCTACGCACGTAGTTCATTGACGACTGCGACCAGCAAGGACAGCACTTCTTGAGTCTGAGCAGCAGTTCTCTACGCAATATCCACGAGCTTCTGTGATGTCGGTCCTTCTTTCGTAGCGGTGACACTCTCCAGTGTTTGATTTAGTCGCTTAACAATAACATCAACATCCTGTGAGCGCTGGAGGGCTGCGACAACCCAAGGCTTCAAGCGTTCTCCGATGATGTGCTTCTTATGCCGGAGCTCCTCAATATCATATTGGAGGGTGTTGCTAGTCCTCAATCATGCCACACGTTATGCAGGAACCAAGGTGGGTAATGTAGCCTCGATCTGCTCGAAAGCTTCCTCCTTCTGCCGCAAGTCCTGATTGATTTCCTAGAGGATCGGATCACGCTGGACCTTGGTCCATAACTGCATGGATGTCTCTAGTAACTGGGCACCCTGAGAAATCTGCCCTGTAATGGTGTTTGTAGTCGCAATCACCAGCGCAGTGTGTTGAGCTCATACCTTCGAAGGTTTTTCGGGCTGAAATTTGGCCTGTAAGTCAGTGATTTACTGCTCCAACTGTGTCTTAATAATCTACATTTCCATCTTGGAAGCCTTCAACACTGCGACCAATCCTTCAACTTTAGCCTCGGGGGTGGCTACGGCCGAGATCTCTTCTGTAACCTCTGTGCAGAGATGGTGGATCAAGGTTTCAAACTCTGCTTGCTGCACGAAAACGAGGAGCACTTCCGCATTCTGCTGTGCGATGGTTTGTTCGGCCACACCGAGTTGATGGTGTACTTGCTGGTCCCGATGGTGATTCTCCTGAAACAAAGTGGTGTGGAGACCCTGCAATGCTTCGTGGGGCAACTTGGATAGATTCAACTGCACCCCTGCACCTGCTTGGAGTTGTATTCCCTAGTCAGGCGGACTGATCACAAGGGTGGCGCTAGGTAAGGAACAAAGAAAAATTTCCTCTGTAATTAGCGCTGTACTGCTAGATGTCAAGAGAGTCTGTCCCTGAACCATGCTAGTCTGTAGCATGTCTGTTTTTAATTGTAGGGTGCGAAGCTCAGCTTGGATGGTGTTGATCGCAGCCTTCTGTTGTTCCTATAAAGCTACCCATTTTTCTTCTGTGGCTAGCGTGACTGCATCTACAATTTGTTCGATATCTCCCTCAGTCAACGTAATTGTCTCATCTCATTCCTTCCGCTGGGTACGCTGCTTCTTTTGGGGCCCCTTGACAGGTTCACCTGTTCTCTTTGTACCCTGGGGGGAGGTGGTACCTTTGATGTTTATTGTAATTTTCCTAATTAGCCCAAGCTAATAGGAACATTTCATTCTGTTTTAATTTTATTTATTGATGAATAAAATGCAGGGGAGGACATGAAAAACCCCTTAAATCAAAGAATAAATACATGCCCAATGTGAAAAGGGATAAATCTAGGCCTTTGTAATAAAATCCACTCGTGTGTGAAACAGGTTTGAGCTAATTGACTGGGTCAACATGACCAAATCTACAGCGCTGTCTAGGTTCAATGTATCTCCTAAAGGGACAACGCAGTTCTAGAAGGAGGACCTCATGTGAAAGGGGTTAAGTGATTCAAGGTGGTTTAGGGTTTTGCACATCCTCATCTTATAAAAGGAAGGAGAAGGCTCAAGGAAAATGTTGTTGATGATATTCAATTTTGAGATTGCTTGAGCAACTCAAACTCTCTTGGCTGTTTAGCTAGAGAGAGGAATTTCCTGTTTAGGAATTCCTCCTCCTTCCTTGAGGGTCTCTTGGAGGAGATTGTGCTGCATTGATCCACTATCTGGAATTTTGGCCAAGGCTTCACCTTACATCTACAACGCTACTCCTATTGTGGGTTGAGCTGTCCATGCGAGTTGCAGCAAGTGGAATCAGATCTATTCAGATCTGAAGAGTTCTATTGCATCTTTTCAGTGGGGAAGTCATCTAAACCATTGCCATGAATGTAATAGCTGTTTTGAGCTCGAGATCCTTATCTTGGCAGGAGGCCAAAGTGTGCATCACTTCATCAGTGCAGTTAGCTTTAGTAAATACGTTATTTTTCAGGCAGAGTTGCAGTGTTTATTTGCTAGCAGTTTGGAGGAGAGATCTTCGGTGAAAGGGCTTCTTTCCTTCACTGAGGTGATCCATGGATTGGAAAACCAATCCATGTCATATTTCATATCTAATATGCTATGTGATGTATTCTTTAGAAATTCCTAAAGTTTACTGCAGATCCATGGTGTAGATCTTAGATCTATTCAATGTCTTTCACTTTCAGCTGAGATCCCCAAGGGGAATGTACTTAAAATTAATTTTTGCATATAGATCCCCATTTAGATCTATAATTTTTTCCTCTAACCTATTATAGATCTGAAAATCAATAAAACACTGCTTTAAATTTATGAAAATAACGCTGTCATAGTTCTGCAGTCTTTTCTCATGTGTTGTATCACTTCTTTGGGAGCTTTCCTTTATGAAAATATCTGTTTTTCTTAGCCTAAATCATTTGAATCTCATTATAAGTTTCCATACTGATTTTCATGCATAAACTCAGCTAATCCCTTCAGAAAATCACGCTGTAGAAGCTTCAGTAATTTCTGCATACTCCAAGTCATGGGAAATTAGGGTTTTTAAGCCTAGTTTGGGGAGGAGGAACTGTTTAACTTATCTAAATTATTTTTTTGAGCTGAAATTTGGAGCATAGGTCCCTCATTACCTAATCTAAAATAACCACCTGCCATTTCTCTTATTTTTAAGCATATTTCTGAATACACTCATTTTAGGGCCAAAATCATCACTTTTCCCCACCTTTTTGCCCATAAAACGTTGTATAAGGTTGCTTCTATTGTATTTACTGAAGGATCTGCATTATAACATCTTTTATGAGATTTTTTTATGCTTCATAACCAATATTTTGTCAAATATTTCTTAGTTTCCAGATTTGGAACATTACAGTGGTATCAAAGCAAGATATTTAGCTCAGCCCATGGCTTCAAGACAAAGTGCTGAATCCATGAAGGAGGAATATTTCAAGCTCTATAGACAGAGTCTACAGATGACCAGGTAGCCTCTGGATCTCATCCTTTTTTTAAAGGTGACATATCCAGTAAATGCCCCTGCAGTCAATCTCTGGAATAGAATTTTGACATTCTTGAAAAGGAAACTTTACAGTCCAACAAGGAGCAAGGTTAGAATGATGAAGAATATGAGTTTTACCTCATCATATTCTAGATCCATGAAGAGCCTCTTCCAAGAGGATAGACATACAAAGGATAAATAAGAAGAGAATGAAACTCCTAGAGGGTTTCAAGGAGAAGAAAGTTGCAGTGAGACCTATAGAAGGTTTCAAGAAGGAGAGGAAGATCCATGCACTTCCTACCCTCACAAAGAAGATGCATTGTACAGAAAAAACAAGAGCATGGCTCCACCACTTGGAAGAATGATAGAAGAGGAGATCTCCCTGCTCCTTTTCCAGACTATGAAGGATATTGAAGATGATCTCAAGGATATTGAAAGGGTGGAGACTTGTACCAGCACTGGCACAACCTTGGAAGAGAAGCCTTCCGTAATGGAGGAAGACTACAAAATTGTAGAAGAAGATCTTGCTTCTACATCCCACCAAGGTATAATTAAAAATCCATCTGTTATCATTTCAACACATTGTATGAAGAGATCTACATTTCTGTATGCTGCTGGGTTAGAGCAACAAAGTTGCACTACGCTGTGAAAGAGCAGTAAGAAAGAAAGGAGGCACAATTACTCATGGGGGCATTCAAATTGCAGCTTCATTCATGAAGCAATGGAGGAAAAAATGATGAATGGGAGACATCTTGAAGTGAGAAACCTTTTATTCTTTCCAGATGCCTCTTTCTCAATCAACACTCCCCAGCTCAAAGAGAAACTTCTACCTGCAGATCCAGAACCTCATTGGTTTTGGAAGGATAAATATGAGAGGTCTTTTCTTGAAGATATCAAAGGGATTTCATTTCAAAAGCCCTTGAAATTCAAAGGGTGTAAAACCATGAGGACACAAAGAAGAGATGAGGAAGAGGTCCAACCTCATTCCTATCCATTGCAGAAGGTTGAAACACCTAGGAAGGTGACTGGATTGCACAGTGGAAGCATGAAGGGTCTTCCCCACTTATGTATTCAGTCATATCTCATTGAGGAGGTCTCATTATATGAATATTATGGCACCATCTATGGGCAGCATGTGCCATCACTATGAAGGGATGAGACCCTGAAGATTGCAGAAGGAAAAGAGGAGGGCAAGCTTCACATGGTAAGCAACATTTGTCCCTCTTTATCTCAGCATAATGATGCAAGAAGAAGGCAAAGAGATCTATTCAAGCAAATAAAGGACACATTAGTCCATACATCCTTCCATGATCTATGCCTTGATGTCTCCTTACTTGAAGGAGTTCCACCAAGGAGTTCCCATGATGAGCAGAATGGCAAAGTGTTCCCTCAACCTTGTGCATCAATATCATCTCTCTCTAAGAGGGGAGCCAATACAACCTTGGAGACTTTGGGTAAGAAGCATGCTTATGTAAATCACATCTTATTTCATGATTGCATGTATTCTCTTACTTTACATTTGCAGGCCATAACTCCTAAAAGGAGTGTTTTACCTTACAAGCTTCATGGCCAACTATGGGCCAAGATTATTTTCAAAGATGGCCACTCCCCTGATGAGCTAAGGGAGGTATTACAACATGATGGGTGCTTCCCTAAGGCACCAAATATACACTTCACTTTCAGCCATGGTGAAATGATGATGGCAGTAAGTAAGTGGCATGCAAACCACTTACCACATCTAGATCTAAAGCAGGGAGGAGATTCCTTGCACTGGTTCCAATTGGATGAGTTTGGGTACCACCCAAGGTTTTTGAATTTCTTGCCTCATGCCTTTTATTTAAAGAAAATAATGCATAAGAAGAAGGAATGTTTGTTTTGGTTGATGAGAAGAGAGTATGGACACTTCATGATGAATTCCATGTCCACACATCTACTTGTATCCATGATGTATGTACATGTATTTCTATTTAGAATGAATCTCATAATCATGTATGTACTTTGGGTTGGGAGAAGATGTAACCTTCTCATGGGATGGCATAAGGGAGCATGTTTATATCATGATCTTAATGATGATCGAATATTTATTGTAAACATGAGAGGAGGAAATATACAATGGGTGAATGAATCCATTGGGAATGCAATCTCCCAAAATCATTTGTATTTCAAGGAGAGGATAGAACCTTATATGGCTGCTGTATTATATATTGTGTTTTCTTATGCAAAAGGTCATGTATTGGGCTTATGTCTGAGAAGGGATCTCTCACAAGGGAGAATTTGGAGCATGACATGTGTTGTTTGGATCATATTCAGCCAACACCTATTATCCTCCACTATTTTCAAGCTTTGAAGAAGCTTATTACAGCAAGTAGGTGGTGGGGTGGCCACTTATTATGCTATGATTTGAAGCACCATGGGAAGGGAGACTTTCCACATGACACCTTTGGCATGGAAGGGGTTAAAAAGAAAGAGTCAAATCAGATCTCTCTTTCTTCTTTTGAGGAAGAGAATAGATCCATGCACCACTCCATTGATGGGAGGAGGATTGTTGGTGAAGAACATGATCATGTTACATATGTTTTATATTCTGATTTCATGCATTCTTGCACCATGTTTTTGCAGGTCATGGCTCCAAGAATGAGTGTTATATCATGTGAGCCTCTTGGCCAATATTGGGCCCCAAAAATTTCTGAATTAGGCCACTCCCTTGAGAGGAAAAGGGGGATTTTGCAAAATGATGGGTGCTTCCCCAAAGCACCAAACATATATCACACTTTCAGCTATGGTGATATGGTGTGGACAACAAGTAAGTGGTGGGAAAAACACTTCCATATCTACATTTGATGCAAGCAGGGGATGCCTTGCGTTAGTTCCACATGTGGAACTATGACCCACCTCCATATGTGCAATTTTCTGTTTTCAAGCACATTGTTTTGATTCCCTATCTTGATAATGTACTTGTAATTCTATGGGGATGTATGGGGAATGAAGGAAGGATGGCATGTGCATCATGGGATGGCTACTCTCCATGTATTTTATGTTTTCTTGTTTTAGGGAGAGCATGGGGGAAAACCATGTTTGTTTCATATGATCTATTGTCTCCTTATGGGATGAGCTATTTGCATCTCATGAGAACCTTGGAGGAGCAAGACATGGATGGATTGGTGAGCACTTGGATTATGGAGGAAGATTATCTTATGTTGGTGTCACCAAGGAGGAGATGTTGAAACACTCACCTTGCAGTTGCTTGAGGACAAGCAAAATTTTTGGAGGGGAGGACTGTAATGTTCCTAATTAGCCCAAGCTAATAGGAACATTTCATTCTGTTTTAATTTTATCTATTGATGAATAAAATGTAGGGGAGGACATGAAAAACCCCTTAAATAAAAGAATAAATACATGCCCAATGTGAAAAGGGATAAATCTGGGCCTTTGTAATAAAATCCACTTGTGTGTGAAATAGGTTTGAGCTAATTGACTGGGTCAACAAGATCAAATCTACAACGCTTTCTAGGTTCAATGTATCTCCTAAAGGGGCAACGTAGTTCTAGGAGGAACTCATGTGAAAAAGGTTAAGTGATTCAAGGTGGTTTACGGTTTTGCACATCCTCATCTTATAAAAGGAAGGAGAAGGCTCAAGGAAAAGGTTGTTGATGATATTTCGATTTTGAGATTGCTTGAGCAACTCAAACTCTCTTGGCTGTTTAGCTAGAGAGAGGAATTTCCTGTTTAGGAATTCCTCCTCCTTCCTTGAGGGTCTCTTGGAGGAGATTGTGCTACATTGATCCACTATCTGGAATTTTAGCCAAGCTTCACCTTACATCTACAATGCTGCTCCTGTTGTGGGTTGAGATGTCCATGTGAGCTGCAGCAAGTGGAATTAGATCTATTCAGATCTGAAGAGTTTTATTGCATATTTTCAGTGGAGAAGTCATCTAAACCATTGCCAAGAATGTAATAGCTGTTTTGAGCTCGAGATACTTATCTTGGCAGGAGGCCAAAGTGTGCATCACTTCATCAGCGTAGTTAGCTTCAGCAACTACATTATTTTTCAGGCAGAGTTGTAGTGTTTATTTGCTAGCAGTTTGGAGGAGGGATCTCCGGTGAAAGGGATTCTTTCCTTCACTGAGGTGATCCGTGGATTGGCAAACCAATCCATGTCATATTTCATATATGATCTGCTGTGTGATGTATTCTTCAGAAATTCCTGAATTTTACTACAGATCCATGGTGTAGATCTCAGATCTATTCAGTGTCTTTCACTTTCAGCTGAGATCCCCAAGGGGAATGTACTTAAAAGGCATTTTTGCATATAGATCCCCATTTAGATCTATAATTTTTTCCTATGATCTGTTATATATCTGAAACTCAATAAAACACTGCTTCAGATTTCTAAAAATAACGCTGTCATATTTCTGCAGTCTTTTCTCATGTGTTGCAACACTTCTTTGGGAGCTTTCCTTTATGAAAAGATCTGCTTTTCTTAGCCTAAATCATTTGAATCTCATTATAAGTTTCCATACTAATTTTAATGCATAAAATCAGCTAATCCCTTCAGAAAATCACGCTGTAGAAGCTTCATTAATTTCTGCATACTCCAAGTAATGGGAAATCAGGGTTTTTAAGCCTAGTTTGGGGAGGAGGAACTGTTTAACTTAGCTAGAATTATTTGTTTGAGATGAAATTAGGAGAATAGGTCCCTCATGACCTAATATAAAATAAAATCCCGCCATTTCTCTTATTTTTATGCATATTTCGGAATACACTCATTTTAGGGCCAAAATCATCACTTTTCCCCACCTTTTTTCCCATAAAACGCTGTATAAGGTAGCTGATATTGTATTTACTGAAGGATATGCATTATAACATCTATTATGAGATTTTTTGATGCTGAATAACCAATATTTTGTCAAATATTTCTTAATTTCCAGATTTGGAACATTACATTTACTTCCTTCGTGCCCAGATCTGGCTGCGAATCGACCTGGGTTTCAGCCTCGGTGTCCTTCTTGGTGGTCTACTTTGGTTGCGTTTCATTTTTCATGGCGGCACCTGAGTCCTTCCCTGTACTCTTTCTCGGGCCTCCAGTATCCTTGATGATAATAGGTGGGAGCACCTGCGTCGTGCTAGTACCTGCGATGCCTCTTGTGCTGGTTTTGAAGCATATCTTACCAGAAGGAGGCCATAGCGCAATCACACTGTTAATCTCCTCGTCTGATACCATATAAGGAAGTGATGTCCATGTTTTATTCTTGTGGCCGCAGATCTGAATGTTGTGCATGGTAACCTGGAATGTTACAGTACTTTTGTATCTGTCATATACTGTTGGGGATAGTTGAGGTCGAGAATTGATGGCTGTTGCCACGCTACTCTTGAAGAGGACCCAAAATACTTGGTTATCTTCTATGTGCTGTGCATCCTTGGAATCCCACAAATGGGCATATCGAGCCCCTTCGCACATATCTGGGGTGAGCTCGGGGATGACCGAATCCACAGGGCCCCCCCATGCGACTAGGGCTTTAAGGAACAGTAACCAGGCATAGCAAAAGGATTTTCCATGATCCTGAGATTCACGAACATTAGTGAAGAACTCATCACATAAGTATTGGGCCCAATTGAGGTAGACCCCCTTCGCACACTGACCTACTAACCAAATGACATAAGTAGGGACGGTTGCGACCTGACACTTTCACATTAGCTTGCATGCTAATAACATGGTACCCATCTATGCAACAGGGTGACTGATAGATTTTATGACGAAGCCCCGCATATTCCTTTCCACATGGTAGGTCTGACGCACATATTCAGTAGTTTTCCCTTCATATTTCTTGCCCACATGCTCCAGAGGGTGTAGCCCGTTCATGGGAAGGCTCGTAATTCTGTGAACCAATGCAACGTCAAAGGGGACTCTGTCCCAAATCCATAGGCAACCATCATGAATTAAGGCGAGCAACTGTCGGGCCAGTCGATCCGCGACGTTGTAGTGGCCAAAGTGGGGCATCTGCAGTAGGTTCAAGAGCCCAAATCCGGCCAATCCACATACCCAACGCTGAGGAACAAATGTGACCCATCATTTGCATAAATTATGTCGAAGTACAACGCGGGGGCCAGCTCAGGGAAGGCTTCATAATTCTCCAAGTCATGATCGTCGAATTTGACCTCATGAAGCCTTCCACAAGGGTCACTAAGGACAAGGACCTCTCCCGGGGTTAGTGGCATCTGCAGATAGGTAATTAGGCCATCGAGGTTCTCTGGTGTGCACGTCGAGGGCCTGCATGGTCGGATGAAGGGAGGTAACCAGTTGATCGGATTGGCGGGCTGGGCTTCCTCCTGCGTAGCCTGAGTCTGTGGCGTTGCTTGCAGGGACTTGTCATGCCTTGGGGAAGTCCTAGGCTTCCCCGTAGCCCATTTCACAGCTTTTGGGGGCTTCCCTGAGCCCTGTTCTTTCTCTTTTCCCTTCCTTGTGACCGGCATCAAGAGCACTTCTTTATCCTCAGACCCAATCTCCATTACTTCCTCAATTTCTGGATCTGTAGGTGCGGAGGGTTCAACAAGGTTAGTGGCCGTTATCCTAGCGCGGAAAATTAATCCCAACTCTGGGTGGCTACTGTCAGAAGGAGGATGTTGATCAGACATGAAAGGGATAGTGCAGACCCGAAAAATATTACAACTCAAGTTCGTTCGAGACAAAGATGATAAGTTCAAGCTATGCAAGTGAGACGAAACCCTTGTTTGAGCTATCCTACCCTTTTTATAGTGCATGCAGTCATCCAATGGTAGGGTAAAATTCACCTAGAACTTACCATCAGGTAAACGGTAAAAAATCCCCAAAATTTGCCCCATTAAATGCCAACGAACTGCTCCTTTCAACGGTAACTTTTTCTTTTTACCAGATGTTATTGTGCCAACGGCTAGTTTTCACACCTCCTGTGCACTTTGCATACCTGCTACGCTTGGGTTAAACACCTGCACCTCCTGCACATCCTCCCCCAACACATTCTTGATCCCTAGGTACTTCAAAACGAAAGACATGTTTTCCTGACAAATTTCATCCCAACAAAACCGAGCCTCCTTCGTAAGCAAGTCTTTCAGAGGTGCTGTGATCAGTGCATATCCCCGAACGAACTTTATGTAATAACCTGCGTGGCTGGGAATTGAACATAGCCATTCCTTTGTTGTAGTAGTTTCCAGATATATGATAACTCTGCCCCCTATATCTGCATCCCCAATCTTAGCCAACATGGGGTGCGTCTCAATGCTACCTATTCGCAGCCTGAGCGGTCTAGTAACTGTGAGAATCCCATTCAATTCTGAGTCAGAAACAACTTGTGGATCATCCTTACCTTCTTTTGGGGCTAGGCTATGGTAGTTGACCATGCTTGGTACCTGCGTTTCCCATGTGGGCACTTTAGGTGCGACATACATGTGTGATTCACCCCATGCTACAGTGTCAATGTCTTGCAGAGCTGTGTCAAGCGCCCCTGTCCCGCATACTAACCCAAACGTTCCTAGAAATTCATCCTTCAAAGTCTCCCAGTGGCAAGTGCGCTGATGTAGCTCCGCATATAAGTACCATGCAGTGGGAAGTGGTCCCAGGGCATGAAAAAATAGATGAACCCACTCTTTGGTTGTCCTCTCGCACCACTGTTCTATCCAAGCGAATAGATATTGGCGTGGGTCTTCTGGCCCAAGGAATGTCTTGACTCGTACATTGGCTGGGGCCTCAAATCGTAGGATCATCATATCCCGACACTCCTCCCAATCCTGGAACGCCTCCTCATGCGTCTCCCACCATCGCGCAGGTGTTCCACGCATGGCTAGCTTAAGGGCCCATAGCCTTCATTAGCCTTCGTTCCCTTGGAATCTCAGCTTAGAATGCTTGTAAAAATTCATTAATATTACCAGAACCATCAAAATAAGGTAGGTCTCTTACCTATGAGGAAACGTAGCGAAATTTCTTTGTGACCCGAAGACATCGCAGCGCAGAGATATCATGTAACCGGTTTTGCCAATTATCTATCTCCCCATCGGAGTCAGAGAATCATTCACTGTCCTTTTCCCAGCAGAGTACTCCATCCATTGTGGGGTTGACCCAATCTTCATCCCGCACAGTCAACTTATAAATGTGATCCACATCCTCTTTGTCACGCACCGCCTCTGTGTATTGTTTGCCTTCCGTAGGATCTAATGGTATTATCACCCTTGTACCGTTATTTTCAAATACCATGCTTCTCTTCTTTAGGTTAATGATGCCTCCCATATCGATGGCCCAATCTAAGCCTAGGAGCACAGGGTAGGGGTCCGCATATTCTACAACCTGAATTACTTCAAAATCAGCCCAGACCTTGACCCCTGCGATATCTACCATGATCTTCAACAGTCTTCTGAAGGGTATGATCTTCTGCTGATTGGCCATACACAACTAGATAGTGGACCATTCTAGCCTACTTTCCCCCATTCGTTGCCAAGTCTGTTTAGGTAATACATTCACATCTGACCCTAGGTCCAAAATAACTTGATCCATCTCGTAATCACCGATCTATGCAGTCAACCGCATCTCCCTACCAGTGCATTTCTTATATCTATATAGTTTTTTTACGTCCTTGATTTTTGGAGGGGGGCTAGGTCATGCTGTGCAACTATCGATTAATGCCTGAAGATTTTCCATAGACTTTGGGTTGCACAACAGCCTCATACAAGCCTGTAAAAAGGGTTTGACCTCCTCATCTGTCTTGAGGTTTCTCGGCGGCTGCGAAGTAGATGCCTCTGCCTCAACAAAGTATTTGTGAACTGCGAAAAACGTTTCTTTTTCATTTTTTAGATCCAAACCTTCATACTTGATAATTTCTTATTGGATTGGAGGTTCGGTCGCAGTCTTCTCCCCAGGCCCTCGGGTGGCCATACCACTGCGTGTTACGATATTCACGCTTGGATATTTGTCTTGTATTTCTGCCTTAACCCTCTGCACATTATGCGTAGGTGACAGCTTCTTCTTTTGTATCTTTGCTATCAATATTGGATAGTCTTCAATCGCATGGTCCAACTGTCTGTAATACCAGAAGGATTGCCTTGTAGGGTTTGGAAAGTCCCTGGAAAAGTGTCCTACTTCTCCACAATTGTAACAGATTAGTTTCCCTCGCCCTCGACCTATGCTTCCACCTCTTCTGCCTCCCCTGCCCCTGGCTGGGGAGCCACCTATGCTCGAGAGGGATCTCAGCGAGGATGGATCCAACTATACCCTATAGGGGTTCCCTCGATCGATCATCAAATCATATGTCCGGCAGTTCTGTTCATCGTGTCCTACCGATCTGCAGAACCTACACCATTGCTGCTTTACTTGTGGGACATATGTAGCAAGGCGGGGACAGTGGTTTGTGTCGTGCAACCCTGCAACGCAAAAATAATTGCACCGTAGCACCGACCCACTTGATCCCACGACTTCCCTAGGGCACAACGAACTAGGTCCCCCAGCCTGCATATAGTCTGCCAACAGAGGGTAGTTATCCTTGGTGTGACCATTCTTCCTGCATCATATGCACCCTCTTTCAGAGCTAGCCTTTGCTCCTCCCTCCTTTCGTAGATTCCGGATCTCCATGTGCATCACCTCCAATTGTCCTTGGATTTGTTGGACGCCCAGCTGGGTATCATCTATGGGCACAACTTCTAACTTTATAGCGACCTCCAAGGCTTTTTCCTGTGATTCGAAAGTTTGGTGACCCATAGGTACGCGCAAGTGAGGCAATAACATAGAAATGAACCATTTCGTGTATTGTCTGTCATCATACTGAAATCCTCCTTCGCTGATCACCTTCTTCAGTCATTTTTCAGCCTCCCACGCAGACTCAGAAGGCCGTTGCTTGAAATCCTTTAGATCAACCACTATTTGAGAGTAGGACTTATGCTTCTTGAACTGTTTATTCAAGGTGTTATTAATCTCTTCAATGGTTGCGTTCGCATGCTGGCCGGTGTATCCCATGTACCAGTCCAAAGCTCTTCCTTCGAAGGCAAGGGACAATTGTGCCCTCTTCACTGCATCACTAGCTATGTTTTGCGTAGTCCATACTGATTCTGCGACAAACCAGAACTGATCCATGTATTCATCTCTCACACTGTTAAAGGTAGGAAACTTCATGTGTGCATACATGTCGTCTTCTGGTGCTGGCAGAGGTGTAGGTGAATTATTACCCCTATGCTGGTTTGAAAGTGGTGTGGTTGGAGGACTTTGCACATCTGCTTCTCTTATCGGACTGTAGACAGATCTATCTCCTTCTTGGTTGGTCCGATAGTATTTGTCACTTCGTGTCGTACTCCTGTCTGGATCAGAGGTCATTGATTCGGTGTGGCTACACAGAATACTCTTTTCGCATAGTAATATCTTAATTAGTAATGGTAAGGTCTTCAGAAACTTACCTTGGAAACCCTTGAAGAATATTCACTCTGCTTCAGAGTAGGAGATGAACTGATCGATCAAAAATTCTGTCACGAATCCTCCTAGCACACTGTCCACCTAGTGGTCCACCATGCGAGTTATGGTTTTATCAGTCTTCTCTAACTGCTGGATCAATTTTGGGGTCCACTCTGTGACCCGCTCATCCTTCCAGCACTTCTGAAATTCGACTAACCTTGCAAGCCACTCCTGGAGCTCGATCACAACTGTTATAAATAAGATCTCATAGATCTCCATGAAAATATACTTATTCTTCCAGTCTTCGGTGTTCAACCTCTTACTGTGGTTTTATTTTATTGTGAATTCCTGAACTTGCTGTTCAAACCATTCATCAATTTCTTTTCTTTCAGGTTTCCAATATGGCCTTGCCATTACTCGATCCCTCTCTCAAAATGCTCCTGGTCCCGGCAATAGAACCATTTGTTGGCTTAAGGGGTCCTGACCCTGGTTTAGAGGTTAAGATTTTCCAACAAACCCCTATACTATTGACCCTTTCGACAGTGACCTCCTTGTGCAGGCCAAAGTCTCACCCGAAGCAGTATGGGACGGTGCTAGAACCAGGTTTCCGCACCCTGGAAGAGGGTAGGTAAGTCAAGAAGAGCTGTGTTTGACTTCATAATTACCAGATCATATATCACAGAACCTAGATCTATAGATCCATTCACATCCATGTGCGCAATACCAATTATAATCACAGTAATCAACAGATCATAAATTCACAGAACAATAACGCAACTATCACAGATATTCTTGCTTAAAGTACAACAGACAGATCCAGATCAGATGTCAACGTAGCATAAGAAAATAACACAATTAATTTCGTAGATTAACACAAAACCATGCATAACATAGAAGATATCATAGATTCGTATTAACAGATTTAGATATTCCAACAAACTTTCGCTTTCATTAATCCTTTAGATCCTTTTATAATACCCAAAACCCAACCTGTGCACACAACAACATGGTTCGCACATAGCACGATTGAGGATCTCCACGTACACAGTCAGCATGAGTCCTTTCCCCCAATAACCCAAACAGATCTACTAATTCACAATTCACTTCCATCTTGATTCCTCCCTTCCTATTGACTCAAAATGTCCTTCTATTTATAACAATCTAGCCTAATATTTCCTGTGGTCTACAAACCTTGGTTTGCAGACTCTAGGTCTACCCTTTGACCCATTACAATGCTTTTGGGGCTTTGACCCTCCCCAAAACCCCTGCACTAGACTAAAATATGCCAAAAATATACAAAAATACTCAAAACTGTCCCAATTCGTAGCCTTTGGAGGACCCTGTTCCAACAAGTACCATGAGGCTTGTTACAACATTGAAAAGATTCTCGCTTCTGGACCTTTGACCAAAAGATTTTGTTTGGCGTTCGACATCAAATCATATGTTCACGTCTTACAAAATGTACTACAGTACCTTGAGGGCCATTTTCATTAATGGTGGTTCTCTTGCATTTGTTAACAACTCACATAATTGGCCGGTAATCAAACGATGTCTTTCCATGTTTGATGACAAATCATATATTCGCATGGAGAGACTTGTACCCGAATGATTGAGTGAATGAGATAAGAAGACCCTGGATCTAGTTTCAGCCATCCGGGCTGCGATTTCAGGATTGTTGTACATATCATCTATACGGTGACCTTACATACAGATTGTCATCCGAACATGGGCCAATATCCGTAGGCATGTCCACATTGGGCAACATTCCAATGTCGACAAATTTTTGAATTATGTACATGTTATTAGATTGTTTGTGTGCTGAACATGGGAATGCCTACCCTCAGAAATTATCAAAGAGGATATATCATGATGTCATGTATTGTAAGATTGATGCAGGTGACCACTCTGCTTCATCTCCAGCCCATCATAGTGTAAAGCATATCAATCAAATGTTTTTATTATTTTGACCTCATGCTTTAGGGGGAAATTATTATAGGTCGATTTGGGCATCATTCCCAATGACCTGGTTAACTGGGCATCATCTCCAGGACCAATGACTAAGGGCCTATCATTCCCTATCATTTCAAGTTGCTACATGCCCTAAGACAAGAACAAGACAAATCAAGCATGACTTTCATCAAGCAAAGGTTTCCAAGGTTTGAAGTTTATTATATAGCATATGACAGCTCACCAACGTTGCTTCTAAGGGGACTAAGTGCGTTGCATATGCAGGTAGCCCCATGCAAGGCTGCTTTGAAAATCACTTCCCGACATTTATGGGTGTGTTGGTCACATTGGGAGCGAAATTCTCATTGTTCCAGAATCTCCACTTGGCTAGTGCCTTCTAGAAGAGTTCACACGTGTCAAGCTTCAAATCCGAGTGTCCATTTGACATCTACAAGATTGGGAACATGTCTTGCCTATTATTGGAAATTAATTTATTGCAAAACAACCTTCATCTCCTCTATAAATTGAGCGCATATCTGAATGCTTGACAAGGAAGAATTTGAGTAGAGAAATGCTGGTGGATTTTCAATTGAGAGTTAGATTTGTGTAACAGCTGCTGGAGAGATTTATATTGTGATGGGGCTAGGGATGCTGGTGGAAGGGTCACTTAAAATTAGTCACTAGGTTGTAACCTCTCCTTCTACCATCAATAAAGAATACAACTTAATTTTCCCTATATGCATCTATATTGGCTTTGATTTTCCATATTGTAAGATCTTAGTTGATGTATATGGTTTATGCTTTACTGATTTAGCTAACTAACTTGAATAGACATTTGCATTATTGCTATCTTTTTCTATTTTTTTGTTCTTTCTTGCAGGAATAATTTCGCACAAACCACTTGAATTTGAAGCTACAACGGAAGCGACAGAAGGAGCCATTTAGAAGCGTTTAGATTACAAGTAAGCCTACAATCCTTTCTGTGTGTCTTCTCTGAGTTAGGAAAGGTAGTCGTATAGTCTTTAATCTATTGTTCTAGAATGTCACCTGTCTAGGGAAGCGTGTTTTATCTGTAATTCAAAATTTTTCCCAACAATTTTCTTACCTAGAGCCTCCAAGCTCAAGGAGAAGATGCTACAAAGGGCCTACAAAGAGTTATGTTTCAGCCCTACCTATTCTATGAAGATCTACAACACTACCATGAGATGCTTTGAATGGGAAGGCTTTGGAGGAGATCTACATAAGAATTTTCAAGAATGCATGAAGTATGTGGAGTTGGGGCTACAAAAAGACTCTATGACAGAGTTATTTCAACCATCTCTTCCTACCTTGGAAGGAGGAGAAAGATCCATACACCCCTCCACTTGTATAAGGAGAAATTTTGGTGAAGAACATACATATGTAAAACATGTTTCATTTTCTATTTGTATGCATTATTTCACTATTTTTATGCAGGCCATGACTCCAAGGAGGAGTGATACATCTTTTATATCTCATGGCAAACAATGGGCCACAAAAATTTCTGGATTTGGCCATTTTCTTGATGAGCAAAGGGAGATGTTTCATCATGATGGGTGCTTCCCTAAGGCACCAAACATATCTCTCACCTTCAGCAATAGTGAGATGGCTTGGGAAGCAAGTAAGTGGTGGGAAAACCACTTACCATGTCTTGATTTGAGGCAGGTAGGAGATGCACTGCATTGGTATCATATGTGGGATTATGACCCACCTCCTCATGCTCAAATTTCTGTTTGTATGTACATAGTTTTTCTCCCATACATTGATGATATACTTGTACTTTTTATGGGGATGTATGGAGTGAGGATGGGAGCCATGTATGTACCACATGGGATGGAGACTCTCTATGTACCATATTCTACATGTTTCAGAGAGAGTATTGGTTCAACCATGTTTTTTTCATTTGAGTTTTTGACTCCTTATGGGATGTTTCATTTACCTCTCATAAGAACATTGGAGAAAAAATTCATGGAAGGTTGGTTTGGCGAACACTCAGCTCATGGAGGAAGCTTATCACTTGACTGTGTCACCAATGGAGGGGGAAAGGAGTTGCAACACTCACCTTATCAATTGCTTGAGGACAAGCAACGTTTTGGAGGGGAGGACTGTAATATTCTCAATTAGTCCTAAGCTAATGGGAATATTCAATTTTGTTTTGTTTTCTATTTCATGAATAAAATTGTAAAGGAGGATCAATAAAACTCCTAAACAAAAAAATAAATCAATGCCACATGTGAACAAATATAAATCTGGGCTATTTACATAAGCACACTTAGGTGTGAAAGAGGCTGGATCATTTGACCAAGTCAACCATGACCAAATCAACAACGCTGTCTAGAAGAAGTGATCCTCATTGATGCACAACGTAGTCTTAGTTGGAGGTGGCACATGTGAAAGAAGATAAATCATTGAGATGGTTTAGGGTTTTGCAGGATCTCAATCTTATAAAAGGAAGAGAAGGACAACATGATAAGGTTGTTGATTGTATTATTATTCTGAATATACTGCCTCTTTAGACATATATCATTCTCTTGGCTGTTTGGCAGAGAATAGTGCTGTTTAGCACTGGGTGTTCCTAATCGGGAATCCCACCTCTTTCCTTGAGAGGCCTCTTGGAAGAGTCTTGCATGTCTTGTCCACTATTAGGAATTTGTCCAAGCTTCATCTTCCAACTACAACACAGATCCTGTTGAGGGTTTGGTTGTCCTTGTAAGCTGCAACAAGTGGAGGCTAGATCTACTCAGATCTAGGCTATTCTAGTGCCTCTTTTTAGTGGGAAAGTCTTCTATCCCATTGGAAAGAGTGTATTGGACATTTGGAGCTACATTTTCAGATCTTGGCATCAGGCCAAACATGTTTTAGAGCCTATAGCATAGTTTTCATTCAAGGACTGCATTATTTGCAAGTGTACAGTTGCAAGGTGTTTTAGCACATCTTTTGGAGTATTGGATTTCATGTGATTGGGGATCTACCCTTCACATTGTGAGATCCATTGGTTGGGATCATTGTATTGTGTTGTATATATCATATCTGAAGCTACATATTTTATGAACATTTTTGCAGATCTGAATCATTAAATCTCAAATCTACTCCTTGTACTTCATCTTTTGCTCAAAACCCCAAGGGGAATTTGTAGAGGAGTTCATCTAGTGTACAAATCTAATATAGATCTAGCTTTTTGTACACAGATCTGCTCTAGATTTGAAGTGTAATATATAGTTGCTGTAGCTCATTAAAATAATGTTGTCAAGCCTTTTCAGTCTTAATACATGATTGCAACACCTCATTTTTGAGGATTTTCTTCTATAAGTCTTCTATTTTCCTCTTGTACATTATATGGGCCACATTGTAAATCTGATTTTCTGATGTATAAGTGATTATTGAGCCTCCATATTGGCCTCCTACTATTTTTTAGATAAACTGCGTTATTTTGCTGTAGTATTGTTTACATGTTGCTGCAGTCCCATTTTGGGAGATTACAACTTTCACAAATATGGTAGAACCTGATATCATGGAGGAACGCTTGGCGTAGTTGGTTGCCGTGGAAGAAGATCGGTTTATTTATAATTTTCATCAGCAAGTACAGAAGGCGCGTGAAAAATCTTGGCATGACCGACATGTTCGGTAGAAGGTATTTAAGGAAGAAGGTTTGGTTTTTCTCTATGATAGTCAATTTACGCGCCATCCAAGGAAGTTTCGTAAGCACTGGTTGGAATCTTATATAGTAAAAGAGATTAGTAATGGTGGTGCAGTGTGCTTGGCCACTCTGCGAGGATACTACCTTCCTGGGTATGTTAATAGAAGTCATCTAAAGCTCTATAGGGACAATCCAATGCCTACCAAATGACTATATGGCTGGGGAATCATTATTGAAGGATCTACACAAACTATGAGGGGAATGCACAGATATGTGTGATTGAAGCACAACAGTAGTGTGTAGTTGAAGAGGCGTGGGTAGGTGCGACTGAGGCACAGGGGTAGTGCGCAATGAAGGAAACTATCCATTGGAACGGTAAAACTTGGTGAAAAAGCAATTTTACCGTTGCATGGAGTGGTTTTTTTGTATTTAATGCAGCGATATTGGAGGATTTTTTACCTTTTTTCTAAATGTAAGTCACATTTAATGGAAATCCAATCGGTATTACCCATGGTGGCCTAGATAAAAGGAAGGGCGCAGGTCATAATCAGTTCCTTTGCTCTTTGAAGATTTCATGCTTTGTGCTTTGCTGCAATTTCAGTGTTCACTTTGTCCACACGATCTGTATGTCTGGGCGAGGTACTCCCTCTAACAATAGAAATCCTGAGTTTGTGTTCTGAGCAAGGATGACAACCACTAACCCTGCAGATTCGCCACCAGTTACTGCCTCCACTGAGCTGGGATCTAAAGATATTTTTGAAGTCACCCCTGAATCGAAGAGGTTGTTTCCACGCCAACCAAAGGAACGGGAAAAGGAAAAGGAAAAGGGAAAGCCAAGAAGTGGGCTTCATATAAGCCATGCACCTCCCCAAGGATTGTGCACTCTCCCTGGCAAGTGCCCCAGGTGCTCTCACCTATGTGCAACCCATCCAAGTGCCCCATGACTGCTCAAGAGGAGGCCTTGCTGGTAGCCCTTCTCTCATGGATACCACCCTATGTTAAGCCACATAATTCGATGGTGCACATCCCTAAGAACATATATGTGGTCCGAGAATATCTCTAGATGCCATTAGTCCCACAGGAGGTTCCTATAATTGGAGAGAAGTTTGGCAACATACCCCTCATAAAATGTAACGATCATGATTTGGCTAATGAAGAAACATTTCCGGATCTGGTCCTCATAGACCAGCAACAACCCCCCTTTTATTTAATATTAGTAATAATACTAAATAAATGGGGACCCTTAGTTAAAACAAATCCAAAAAATCAATTAGGATTTGTTTTCCTTTTCAAATAAAACTTTCTATCATAAACTTAGAGAAATCCCTTAGAAAGAACCTTAAGAAACACTTAAGTTTATGATAGATTACAATAAAATTGTTCTTTAAATGAGATGATCCACTGGCCTACCCATGAAAGGGCCCCATCCCATGAAAGGGTTTGGAAATAATAATGAGAAAAATGTGGCCGATGATGTCTGGGAGAAAGACAAGGTGGAATGTGACAAAAGAGGGTTCTTGGTCAATAGCATCGCTGACCCAGGGGTGCACATGGGTGCTCTCTTGCTCGAATGTAAGCTGATGCGAAAGTGTCAACCATCAATTGTCCCTGCGTAAGTCATCTAGCTGGTAGGACAATATGATAAGGGGGTTAGCTATAATTGGTCCCAACACCTGTGTGAGGAGTTTCTCAATAGTATGCGCGAGGCGCAGGAGGAGGGACAACCTTTTTTTTATTCATGGTTACTACTGTTGATTTCCCTAGTCTCTTAGGAGACACTCAAGGATGCGATGCTCTCTGAACTCGAGCTAGGCGTATGTGAGGGGGCACACTACGCCAATCTGTGGGAATTCAAGGACCCGCAGAGAATCAAGGAAAATAAGATATTTTGGGTGTTGTTTGAAGGTGTACTAGCAACAGAAATAAACTCCAGGCCGATACTGTCACTTTCAGTGTATGATAAACACGAGCGCATTGCCGACTTCCATGTCACTATGCATAAACTACAAATTGTACCGCACAAAGACCTAGCATGGTACAATATACACTACATGGTCACAAAGGTGGTAGTGGACCAAGTCATAGAAACATGGCCGCCTGCATGGAATATTGGACTCAAATTCATCATCCTGGTTACAGCAGGAACATCCATAAAAGACGTAGCCCCAAAAGGTACCGCTCCACCGAGTACGACAAAGGACACTAAGTTGTGCTCTAGCAGGAAAGAGAACCCTAAAGAGACCCCCAAAGACACCACCAAGGAGACTGAGGAGGAGCTAGAGCAAGATGTAGAGACTGGAGGAGTCAGTGGGAAGGGTGCAGACTCCCCACGAGGTATAAAGTGCACTAACAAGTCTGCCAAAGGTCAGCGTAAGAAACGAAAGGGAGACAAGTCTGGTGGAGATGCGAAGGTCACCTTAACCAACGAAGACTTGGAGAATATAGCAGATGCAGTCGCCACCGTGTTAGAGGATTGATGGATGGCCCTGTAAGAGCAACACAAGGCCACAGGGGAGGCCTTATAGTCCATATTAAAGGTGTTGCAGCTGAAGGCAGACCCATTGCAAGCGAGTGTGAATTAGGAGAGGTTGATTTAAGCGAGCCAGGCAGTCACAACCCTGATCGCTGCAACAAAAGTAGAATTTTTGCCTTCCCAAGCACAACTATGACCATCAAGTAGCCAATCTTGTGCGCAAGTCCAAGCATGTATGGAGGTCAACCTGGATCTTGCAAGGATAATGAGTGGTAAATTACATGCTCTCCACTTGTTCATCTATGTTGAGCTACAAAATAGAGAGGTGTGTGCACATCAATAGCTGAGCGAGGTAGAGCAGGCAATCAAAACCAAGGCAATGGAATATGCCCTAATGCAGGAGGTACAAAAAGCAACGGTCTCACAATGAGCTGAGCTAGAACACTTAATCGACTAGCTATGCGGTGAGATACCCGAATTTATCATTCCCACCTCTACTGCGCCCCAGGAAAAAAATGAGAACTTGGTCGTTGCATTGAAGGCTTCCAGGTCCGAGGTCCAGACAGTGAAATCAAAGTTCAAGCAATAAATTGCTGCATTGTAGGAAAAGATGCAGCTTGAGACTCCTTCGGAGGTACGAGCTCAATGAGCTGCACTAGTTAAAAAAGCCACCGAAAGTATTTCTTCCAACATCGCCAAAGGCTATGAAATACTGGACACCGCTATGGAGCTATGGTCATCAGTGCAACGAGACCCACTTCTCTGACAAGTCACTCAGGATCTGCGCCATAAGGAGCAGGAATTCGATCAGTTGGAAGTAACCATGCCCACCCTTGTTGCAGCCCAGCGACTGGCGTGCCTTAGCACCAGTCATGCTCTCAGAGACAAAATTGAGGGGCTCTGTGATAAAAATAAATTTCTCAGTGATCATTTGAATCCCTGGGTGGATGAAGCAATGAAACTCTCTCAGGGCCTGGATGCTGTGGTCAAAAAATTGAATCAGACATTGGACAATGTCACTTTGGCTACTGACAGTTTGACTTCACAAAAGTTGGTCGAGATCACACATAATGAAGCTACATAGAATTAGGGCATCCTAACACCATTTTCTGATGCCCTCGAGCAAATCCAGAGCAAGATGAAGACCCCACCACTGGTGTGACTCAGGATGAGTCACAAGATTGTGTTGGGGGCCTATTGGAGTGGGCCCCCCTGAAGGAAGTTTTGTATACATTTTTGGAATATTTTGAGTAGTTTAGTCATGCACAACACAAGTTAAGGGTCTTTGGGGTGGGTCAAAGTCCCTCATGCATTGTAATGGTCAAAAAGGGTAGATCTAGGGGTTGAAAACCATGGTTTGCGAACCCTAGTATAGCGCAGGCTAAAAGTATAAGTAAGAGTCTAAGATGAGTCAAAGAGTAAGTTCTAGTAAGTTTATGGTATGATTGTTCATGATAGATCTGCTCTGAGGTTTTGGTTTGGGTAAGGGATCCTGTTGTCTGTGTGCACGGAGACCTTAAGTTTGGCTGTGTACGAACCCCGCTGGCTGTGTGCGCTGGTATGTGAAAGAATCTGTAAGATGAACATGAACTATTTAATGAATATACAGAAGTATTGCTAGTATTAAATGTCTCTATGATATGTTATGAGTTGCACTGTATGTTATTTCCATGTTATTTCTGTGATAGTCAATGTTGATAGTATATTGATTTCACACATGTATTAGATGCTTAAAAGAACGATGAATGCATAGATCTAGTGATTTTGGGTTGTATTTCTCTTGAAAATTTATTATCTTATGAATTATAGGTTGTGCGCAAGTCATTCTGTTGAGTATATTGTTAAGGGTTTCTGGTTAGGGATTTCTCTACGTAGACCTGTTCAAGATCTAAAGGAACCCACATTATTAAAATCTCTCTCTTAGGGTGTGGAAACCTGGTTCTAGCACCCTCCTATACTACTTCGGGAGAGACCTTGACTTGTGCAAGCAGGTCATTGCCAAAATGGCCAGTAGTATAGGGGTTTTTTGGTTAACCTCAAATCTGAACCTGGGTCAAGACCCCTTAAACCAACAGTTTGGGACATCCTCATTTTTTCACTTGTCTTACTAGGTTTGGGAAATCCTTTTGCTTCTCATTCGATTATATCCTTTCGTGACCATGACCTCTGATCCCATTTTGAGTCAAATGTTGTCAAATATCAGAGTCGTGTCACCAATATGTTGAAGAGAAGTTCCATATGCAAATTCAAACCACTTATACCCCATTTGACTTTCTCTGCATCAATCCTGAATCACTCTTGCCAACTTTTCAAAAATCCTATGTTTCATGTCGAAGATGTGGGAAACATTATGGAACTCCTTCGATGGATCACTTCCTGTAGACTCTAACTCATTATTTAGGAAGATTATCTTGAAACTCCATTTCAGCACCTTGGAGCTTTCATGCCTCAATGGCACGTTCTTCGCATTCGATGATAGGTTCACATCACAGGCCTTTAATCAAATGATTCTGCAAGTGCTCAAATTCAACTTCATTGTTCACACTCATAGATTGTATTTTTGTACCCTAAGATCCATCGTCCTCATTGGTGGATTCTCTCATGCCTGTTAACAGTTTACATCATTGATCAATAATCAGGTGGTTTCCACCATGTTCGACTTCAACCCATCTATTCACATGGTAAGATTCGTACTTTGGTTGGATCAAGACGAAGATGAAGACCCTCGGTTTCATTTGATAAATCCAGGTTGCATGGAGTTATTAAGTGTCGGGGCCTTTGTTTTGGAAAAGAAATAGTTTTGAGTTTTGGAGAACAGGTGGCGGAGCGCAATCAAGGTAGACGGGGAGCTGTCATGGTTGCGGAAGGCTGGAGGATAGGTGGCGTGACAGTTGCGGAGAATAGTGCAGATGGCAGATATGGGAGACAAGGAAAATCAACAGAACTCCCAGTAATCAAGAAGAAGCAGAAAGAAATGGAGTAGGAAAAGAGGAAAGACTGACAGTCATGCTGATGGAAGAACAAATAGGCAATCAGCCAGCGTAGAAGAGTTAGTTAGTCAGTGCGGTAGAAGGCCGATAAGGAGAGCAGAGCCCTAGGAGAGCTCTGTGAGATCTCCGTTGTACTGAATCACATTGTAATAGACTCTGTAGAGTGATTTATGCTATTTTTATATTGATAATGTAATATTGTTATTGCTATGTGTAACATTATGAGTTGATTGTTAGTCATTTTCTAACTATGAATGTATGCCTAGTTTTAAATTTTAATTCAGCCTTCTGAACACGCTTGATGAGTAGTAGCGTATACAGAGAGGCGAGATCTGTTGGTTTTTCCAAGTTTCCTTAACTGTTCTTCATGATTGTAATCTTCTTGTACATGATCTATCTCCTAGTCTTAGTAAGGTCACGATATGCCTCGGGTGAGACACTCTGTTCTCTAGAGTAGGGTGAAAATGCCAACGTTGTGCTAGACTACTGTGGAAACCTTCTTGGCCTCTATCCTGAACCTTGGTCTTTCCCAGAGACCTCCTTTTTCGCCAACAAATGGTTCTGTTGCCAGGACCTGAAAATTCACTTAGGAATTAGATCATGGTATCATGGATCTCTGAGAGGGGACTATGAAGTTGGTGGGATAACCACTTAGACCAGTTCATATCGCAACAAGTGGAGCTGTGACAGCAGAGGGAAAAGACTGTTAAAGATCAGGTCTTGTTTTCTAAATTTGCAAGCGAACTGTACAAAATTTTATGGGGAAATTTTCTTAAAGAAATTTATAGTTGGTTGTGGAGACTATAAATCAAGTCACTCCTAGGAGGATCACATAGAGTCTGTCGCAAGTGGACGCACACAGATCGAGTAGCACTCCATCGGTTAGATACCGATTTTACCCAAGCAATATATTTCTGGGTAAAATCTACCTTGGAAGGATACATTGTGGAATTCGCAGCTGAGTGTTACCAATCCTTTACAAAATCTAAGGACATATTCAGATCCAGACTGAGGGGAGAATTGTTGAAGGAAATCCCATTTTGGATGAAGGCTTTAATGGTGGACGAGGGTTTGATGGAAATTCAAAAGTCCGAGATTGATACTTAAACCTCTAGTACCGGGGGAAGGAGCTGAGGGAAAGATGCTACAAGTAAGTAAGAAGGGGGAATAGGGATATGGATGCCGGAACCTCCAATAGATTGAGAGAGCGATGAGCACATCAGAGGGCATAGATTTCTGAGAAGTGGTGGGAAAGGGTGATGAAAGAGTTTGAGAAGTAGGAGAGTAGTCGACAGGACAAGGAAAAGGCGCCACATATGACAAAGGAAAAAAATGTTAGATGGGTTCCCAAGGAATAGGAGGGATCGTCAAATAAGTTAGGCAAGTGTATAGGAGCCCAGCCCGAAGAGAAAAGGGAGAAAAGTCCAATGTGGAGGATGCGCACCCCAAGGGGAAATCTGATGTGGAGCTGCATGTTACGATGGAGCGACTATTTCGAGAGAGGCCAACACCCGTAACTCAAGGTAATCCTATTCCCAAAAGTTCAATTAGTGCTAGTCGCAACCTTCCCTTGGTATTCTATTAGCCACTAGATAAAATTTTTGTTAAGTTAGAAGAGTTTAGTAACTTGAATAATGCTAAGTCTATAGTATAGATATCTACTGGCTACAGTGCTAGTAATATAATCTCTCAGTTAGGAAAGAGAGGATTTATTTTAGTACCCCCCATACAAGGAAATATGGCGGGATCGTTCACCCGATACCCAGAATTCTCCGGGAGGGGTTATGATGACGTCGAGCAACACTAATATCTCTGTGAGGCAATATGGAGGGCTCAACAGACCCCTGAGGCAGTTAATTTGATTGAGTTCCATACTACTTTGAGAGAGAGAGCTCTTCACTAGTTCATTAAATGGTTAGAAGCTCATCCAAACCTAGCGACAGATGATGTGAAGAAATAATTTGTCAAAGAATTTAAATTACCTCAGACAAACCAGCAAGGGTTTTCCCAGTTGTGGGAGATAAAGTAGCGATAAGGTGAAACGGCTTGGGACCTGATGAGAAGGCTCAAGGATGAAATTGGGAAGCCAAGTTACCTAATCGACCCAAACCACCAACGAGATTGGTTTATTAAGGCACTCCTCCAGTTGACAAGAACTCCACTGAGACAACAGAAGATTGATACCTTACAAGATGCCCTAGAGAAAGCCTTAAATATAGAAGCTATGGCGGGGTATCTGGAAGAGTTTAGAGGAGGGGCAGTAGTACAAGAACCTTCCATACTAGGGCTACAACATCAGATAGCCAGTTTAACATAGAAGTTAAAAGTCATTCAGCTGATACGACCTGCAAGGCCCAATGTGTGGTGTACCCATTTCTTTATGGAAGGACACGTCGCCACAGAATGCTCGAGGTTGTGGGGGAAAAATGAAGGAGCTTTAGCAGCAGGGGCACAGGGGGCTCCACTAGTTGGGGGAGTTGCACAGATAAGTACTTAGGGACTATACCAACCGTAACCCCACTTTCCAGGTTTCCCCACTCAACAGAATCAGACCGCAACTAACTACTGTGAAATATGCAAAGGCATTGGTCATCCTCCACGACTATGCCCAATTTTTCAAAAATATTACAACGTTCCAAACAATACGTATTGTGAATTTTGCACTTCTAAAATGCATAATACAGAGGAGTGTAGAGCCCTTGATGCACTTGCAAAAAAAATGGACATACCATCTTATAGGGTGAATGAAACTCCAAGGGGTCGAGGAGGAGGAATGAGAGGAGGCAGAACTGGAGGGAGAGGACCAGTAAGATGCTACAACTATGATAGAGAAGGGCACGTAGCAAGGGAATGCTCGCTACCTAGAAGACCATGGTGCTCTCAGTGCAGAGTCAACACACATGCAATTGAAGATTGTACAAAATTAATTAAGAGAGGGGAGGAAAGAGCCAGATAGAGAGGAGTGAATCTGGTAAATGCAGAACCGAGAATATTAGAAGCTCAACCCATGCAAAGCATGGCCACAGTCACCTAGTGAGGAAAGAAAAGAGGAGAGGATGTTCAAAATATGGACCGGATAAAGTTGATCAAGCCCACATCTCCAAAGAATGTTTTCAATCTGAATAGACAGAAGATATATTTTAGGGAGGCAGTGGAAAATTTTTCCCAAATAGGGGGGAGTAGAGGCATTGAGCTTCCACAGTCGGCCATCGTAAAAGAGAAGCAGACTCATACAAGTACACTAATTGAGGAATGGTTTCAACTATTCTTGAAAATTGTAACCAATGCTGATCCAAATGGAAAATGGCATCCACCCATGGTATTCATCCACCAATGTTATCCATCCACCCATGTAATTTACCCATGGTATTTTAATTGGCATCAAACCATGGTATTCATCCACCAATAGTATTTATACAACCATGGTATTGTAAGTGGCATCCACCCATGGTATTCATTCACCCATGGTATTGTAAGTGAGATCAACCATGGTATTTACCCACCCATCGACTTCATAATCACCCTCTATGGAAGTATCCTTGAATTTTGCTTCATTCTGCAAAAAATCATTGATTTCATCGTCATCCCAAAACACTTCCCAATACCTTAGATTATCCAGAACAGCAGGTCGGTGTTTGACATAAATTTCAAATTTGTTGCTGGAATTCATTGGAATCTTCAAATTGCTTACAGTAGTGGCAAGGGAATCTGCAATAAGATTCTGCATTCGGGGTACTGCTATCAAAGTGTACTCAGAAAAAGTCCTCAAGATGTCTAGGATTGCATTTCTGTAGGCCCTCAATTGCGGATATTTTTCTTGATACTCTCCCTTTACCTGTTTTATTATCAACTTCGAATCTCCATAGACATAAATCCTCTTTGCTTTTGGCTTCTTCAAAATTTTCAGACCTGCGATCAAAGCTTCATACTCTGCTTCATTGTTAGAGCAGTCAAAAGCCAATTTGTAAGCACATACTCTAACATTACTAGGAACTCTTTCAGGCTGGAAAACAAGGCTCCGAATCCAAATCCCTAAACTAGCACCGTCCTTTCCAACGGCTCCGTCAAAGTCCATGCTCCAAAGGCCTTCTTCTTCTTCTTCTAGATGCTAAAATTTTGCTTCTTTCTCTACTTTATCTTGACTGATTTCTGCATTCTTCTGTTGTTCATTGTCCTTTTTCTGCTGGCAGGCAGGAGGCTCAGAAATACTTGCTGCTTTATCTTTTTCCCGTCTAAGGACTTCCCTAAAATTTTCTAAAATTTCAGGTACCTCATCTACTTCTATCAACTGGAAATTTTCATCATTCAAACCACCATCAAAATACAATACAAATGACTCTAAATCTGTGTGGACTGCATTAATTGGATGATTAACTGGCTTCTCTTTGCTAGTGATCATGTATTTCATTCTCTTCTCCTTGTATAGTTTTCTCAACTGGTCGAACACGGGAATAGTGGCATAAGAGAAATCAAGCTGTATGGTTCCTTTGAGTTTTGCACCCCATGACCTGGACAAAAGCATTCCAAACCGTGGTGGAACATCGACAACAACCACATCCATTAAAACATTCTTGGCTGGGATTTGATCTAAAGATACTACCAAGTATTTGATAAGACCAATACAATGGACCCTATCGGAGTTGAAATAATACAAATCATGGTACTTGCGGGTAATATCAAGATCCAACTTCTCCATAATGGCTTTGGGCATCAAGTTGTGTGAGGCTCCGGAGTCCAACATAGCATTATGTAAAATGAACTCATGCAATCTAAGACTCAGGTAGAAGGGAGGAAATTCACTCTCTTTAGACTGACCTTCTATGGCTGGACCAAAAATGAGTTCAGGATAGTCATCTTCAACATTTACCATATCTGATACAGAGTTTATTTGCAACATTATAGACACCTGTTGTTTATAAGAGCTATTTTTTACCAACTCAATTAAGGGCATGGACACCTTCAACTTAGCAATTTCATTTTCTAAATTAAAATATGGAACTTTTTCTACCTCTTTGAAGGGAGGATCTTTCTTCTCCACTTGCTCCTTTTTTGTGCCAAGATGATTCTTTTCATTTGCAATGTTAATCGCTGAGGATGCCTTGCTGGGAGAGGGATCAACAATTTCTTTCCCTTTCCTTTGAGTATTTGAGGAGTCATTTTTTGATTGCCACTCTTTCCTTTTCTGAATGGGATTGATTGGCGCATCTCTTCTTCTTAAAGAATACTGCTTTTTTTGCGCTGACAAAGCATTCATATATCCTCGTTGATAATCATCAGACTCACCCAATTGCTTGCTTCACCCTTCAGGTGCAGCGCTGTAATCTCCACTGCTTCTTTCTCTACCACTGGATGTAGTAGGAAGAATGCACTGATTCTTCTTGCCCAAGATTTTGTTGTAGATCTCCCATCAAAAGTGGACAATAGAAACCTATTGCCCTTGATTTCTCCCTTACTGTAGGGTCTCCTCTCTTCCTCCAGTTGAATGAACTTTGGGAAGGCTAGGGTCTTCTTGAAGGTTCTAGGTTAAGGCTTGTACTCAACAAGGTATTCAATTAGAATCTGATGATCCAAGTGTCCTCCATGATTCTTGGATTCTTCTTTGTGAGAATAGGAAGTGCATGGTCCTTCCTCTTCTCCTTATTCTGTTTGCTTAACCTCCTTGGAGAGGTCCTTTCTAGATCTAAAAAGTGATGAGAGTAATCTCATTCTCCCATCATTATGATCTTGCTCCTTCTGATAGCTGGAATCACAGGCTGAGCCAAAGATCATGCTCTGATACCACTGTAATATCCCAAAATTGGGACTACTAGCAAGGCATGCCTGAAAAATGCATTTTTCAGGAATGTATGCTACAGGATTGGAAACTAGCACCTGGATCCCTTATATCTGACAATAAAAGACCAAAATCCAAGAGGGATTAAAAAACAAATCCTTCTATGTGGGTTAAACAGGTCTCCCCACACCTAGTGCAATTGGAAAATGCCCAAAGAAGGGGGTTGCAACAATACAAAATAACTCTGTCTAGAAAATAATGTAGATCAACCCAATATATGCAGGAGAAAAATATAATGGTTCATTAATCACTTATACATCAACAAATCAGGTTTATAATAGGGCCCATACAATGTACAAGAGAAAAATGGAGAGCTTAGATGAAGAAACCCTCTGTTAGCACCTAATTTGAACCATAGGCTGAAGGAAGGCAAATCAGGGTAACCTCAAACCACACTCAGCCTTGTAGCTATCCCTACAAGGTCAGGAGAGGGCTCTCTCCGTGAAAAATATTCAATGAAGTATAACTGCGAACTGATTTTAGGCTAGGTATAATAATACTTGAAATGTTTTTCATAAATTTTTAGGGTTGTATGGAACAGATGGGGTTGGGAAGTTTGAAACTGGGAAATTAAATCAGAGATACAGGGTAGTTTATGGGGCAAGGTAGGCAGCATTTTAAAAACTTAGTTTAAATAATAATGGAATGTTTAATATTGGTGAGAAGCTGAAAAGGGCATAGGAGATGGATCCTTTTCAAACATCAGAAAACATAGAGTATTGAATGATTTCCCAAGGCAAAGCATTATACAATGGATTCTACCTATCTATCTTGAAAGCATTCAACCAGAGATATGAATGAATGAATGGAAAACATAACAATTAACAGATGAACACAAAGGAAAGAACAGTGCTAAAATCCATACCACAGGTATCCCACAAATCAGTGCTGCATTTCTTTATTAATTCCCTGCCAAACTGTTACAAATGGAGCGTAGAGCGTCCTCAGTGATTTCCAAATTATTCCTCACTTTATTCCCCCCTTACAAATGACTAATAAATTAAATTAAATAGACAAAATTTGAGGGGAGTAGATCCACAGAAGGAGGGGTTGTTTCAATAGCCTAGAAACTAAAATCTGAATATAGGAAAAAACCACCAATATGCCCTTGAAAAGGAGTAACAAAACATTTTTACCATCTTGAGGATTCTCTGTTACACCCAACGAATGAAAATAGGAAATCTGAAGAACAGATCCCTTTTTCATCGCTGTTGTAGATGTCTCTAGTTCAAAATTAGCTCACGACCTTGATTGTTTCTCTGTCTTTACTCTTTGAAGAAAAGCCAATTGTCGAAGAATAATGCCTTTTGAAACCGATGAAAACCATATTTGTCGTTTCAATGAAGAAAAGTCCCTTTTTGGGTGAAAAGGAGCAAAGGAAATTATGGTGGGCCCAAATCACGATCGCAAATCGCAATTGAAAATCGCAATCGGAAAAGGGGAAGGTGTATCACATAATGGAGCGATGCGATTGGAAACTTGCGATGCGATAGTGTAAAGGGAAAAAGGGTTTTATGGGGAAATCACAATTGCAAATTGGGATCAGAAGGGAAGCGGGTTTAAAAATTATGGGAATCGACGATTGCGATGGGCGATATGCGATCAATCGCATCGGTGGGGAGGAGGAAGTGGGGTTAAGTGCTGAAATATTGCGATGTGATTGGGGTATAGACCAAAGGTAAGGGAGCGGAAGAACTTATTTTAAAACAAACATAAAATGAAATTTCCTCTTTCACACAGAGTAAAAAATTTTCCTTTTGAAAGAGCGGGAGGGCTTTTAGGTGGGACCTATTGGGAATCACAATCGCAAATCGGCGGAGGAGGGGTTTCAGAATTAAACGTTGTGGGAATCGCCGATTGCGATGGGCGATATGCGATTAATCGCATCGGGGAATCGAAAGAGCGGGGTCATGAATTTGCGGGAATGCTGCGAAGTTGTGATGCGATCGAATCAGAGGAAGGGGATGCGATCGGATCGGAGGAAGGGGATGCGATGCAATTGGAGATGGGTAAATCGCATTGGAAGTTTTCATCAGAAGGGTTCAATAAGAGTGTTTCAATTTTCTACCCATGAACTTTTGTGATGAGATTAATCGCATTGGAGGTTTGTAGGAGACGATAATAAAAGTTTCAAAGGGGCCTTTGTGATGAAGACTTTAAAATCATATGAAAAGATAGAAATTATAAAGTTTAAGGGACAAATGAGAAAAGGGGTAAGGTTAGGCTTTTGGGGAATTTTATTCACTTAGGCATATCTTCCAATACAGGAGTCATTTTTGGGAGCATGATATATCGTTGGAAAGCTCATTTTGGGCTCTATCTGATGGACATACTTAGAACATGATTTTGCACTGAAAATACTGTGGAAAACACCTTTGAAAAGCAGGGTGGTGGCTGTGTAGAGATGGCAACTTCTGAAGCTCAACTTATTACATATGAAGACATAAAAATACATAAGAAATGATAATAAAGGAAAAGTGTCATGTTTTCACCTCAAAACATGTTTTGAGGTGAAAATTACATCAAGCTTAATAAAACAACTCTTTGATTTTTCTAGATACTGTGCCTTTGAGTTTATTTGAAATCCTCATGACCTTGCTGATATTTATTGACACTTGAATCATTAATTTGACCATGATGGGACCCTAGAACCTAATGAGACCAACCCTATGACCTAATAACATGAATTTCTGAGTGAAAGTGAGTCATGACTGAAGACCATAGAGAGGAGAATCAACAAGTTTTTGCATGAGGGAAAACTGATGAAAAACCATTGCCATTAATGAATCCATGACCTAATGGAATGATGAAAATTTATGGTATGGGACTCCTACAATGCAAATGAAAAAGAGTAAATTTGATCACTGATGGCAGTATAACAAGACTGACACTAACACCCTCAAGAATGGGGTGCTGCAACAATGTATTTGCAGTAAGAAGTGTTGAAAACGTTATATTATGAGCTGAAGGAACTGTACATTACATATCAGATCTAGAATAGATCTGTGTACAAAATATTAGATCCATATAATATATGTACACTAGAAGAGTTCCTCTACACATTCCCCTTGGGGTTTTGAGAAAAACATGAAATACAAAGAGTAGATCTGAGATCTAAAGTTGCATATGTGCAGTTTGGTTCAGAATTTCTGAAGTAAATAAAATACACAGTAGATCAAATCTGAAAAGAACATGGATCAGAAATCTAATCCATGGATCACCACAGTGAAGGGAAGAATCCCAAACACCAGATATCTCTCCTCCAAAAGCATGCCATAAATCCCTACAACTTTTCTCTTGAAAATAGCACAGTTATGGGAGAGAAACTGCACTATTGACTCTAGAAATGGTTTGGCATAATGCCAAGATCTGATTATGTAGCTCCAATGATCCAATACTCTCTTATCATAAGGATAGAAGGCTCTCCCACTGAAAAGAGGCACCAGAATGGCCTAGATCTGAATAGATCTAGCCTCCACTTGTTGCAACTTACAAGGAAAACCAAACCCTCAACAGGATCTGCGTTGTAGTTGGAAGATGTAGCTTGGCAAAATGCCTAATAGTGGACAAGATCAGAAAGACTCCTCCAAGAGCTACTCAATGGAAGAGGTGGGATTCCTGATCAGGAACACCCTAGTGCTAAAAAGCACTATTCTCAGCTAAATAGCAAGAGAATAAGAAATGTTTAAACAGAAAATATCTTCAGAAAATCATAATCATGAACAAACTTCTCTTGATGTCCTCCTCTTCCTTTGATAAGTTAGAAATCTTGCCAAACCCTAAACCATCTCAATGATTTATCTCTGTTCACATGTGTAGCCTCCAACTAGAACTGTGATGTGCATCTACAAGGTTCATTGCATCTAGACATCGCTGATGATTTGGTCCTGGTTGAATTGGTCAACTGATCCAACCTCTTTCACACTTAAGTGTGCTTATGCAGATAGCTCAGATTTAGCCCTGTTCACATTGAGCATTGTTTTTATTTAAGATTCACACCTCAAATACAAAAGCTGTTGACTTAGTCAAACTTGACTTTGTCCACATGCAAAAAGTCTCTTTTCACACATGAGGGTGTGAAATCTAGCTTCTAGAATGATACCCTTTCATACCAAGAGGGTTTTATGCTGATTTAAATGAAGTATGGGTTTCCTTCCTCATTTATTAATCTACTAAGTGCAAAAATCAAAATTTAATATTCCCATTAGCTGCATGCTAATGTAGGAATATTACAAGATCAGAGTATGTGTGGATTACAGAAGCCTCAACAATACATGCATACATGATCCATTCCCCACTATGTTTAGTGATGAGGTTCTCAAACATGTGGTAGTGTAATATTCCCAATTAGTCATGAGCTAATTGGAATATTCATTTTTGTTTTATTACTTTTTTTAAAGAATAAAAGAGCAAAGGAGGTCCACAATACTCCTTAATAATGAATAAATAAATGCCAAATGTGAGAAGGCTAAATCTTGGCTATTAAATCAAGCACCCTTAGGTGTGAAAGGGGATGGAAAATTTTGACTGGGTCAACTTTGACCAAATCTATAGCACTGTCATGGAGGAGTGGCCATCAATGAGGCACAATGCAATTTTAGATGGAGATGCCTTGTGTGAAAGAAGTGATCTCATTGGAAGTGGTTTAAGGTTTGCAAGCACTTGAATTATAAAAGGAAGAGGATGGCATCATTAGAAGGTTGTTGATGTTGATCATATTTATGAATATATTGTCTGTTTAGACATATATCTTTCTCTTGCTGTTTAGCTGAGATTGAATGCTATTTAGCATTGGGTGTTCTTGGTCGGGAATCCCACCTCTTTCCATTGAGTAGCTCTTGGAAGAGTTTTGATTGCATTGTGCACTATCTAGCTTAATTCCAAGCTTCTTCTTTCAACTACAATGTGAAACCTATTTAGGGGTTGGTTGCTTTTGCAAGCTGCAGTAAGTGGAGATTAGATCTTTCAGATCTAGTCCATTTTCGTGCTTCTTTTCAGTGGAGGAGGTTTCTACTTCATTGAGAGGATAGTAATGGAGTTCTTGAGAATCATTTTCAGATCTTGGCATGAGGCCAACTATATTTCGATACCTACCGCGAAGTATACTTCCAGATCTGCGTTATTTCTGTAGGTGCAGTTGCAGGGTGGTTCAACACACCAGTTGGAGAGTGATTTTTTGAGTGTTGGGGATCTACCCTTCACTTTGGAGATCTATTGGAGGAGGTCATTCTATTGTTCATATCATATCAGATCCACTTTCCAAATCTGAATATTTCAGTAGAACTGCAGTCTTAGATCTCAGATCTACAACTTGTACATGGTGTTTTGCTGAAAACCCTAAGGGGGTTCATTAGAGGAGCTTTTATAGTGCATGGATCCGATATAGATCTAACTTTTTATGCACATATCTCTTTAGATCTGATGTGTAATCTACAGTTGTTGTGGAGCCAATAAAATAAAGCTGTAAGGCTTTTCCAGTCTTAATACATGGTTGCAACACCTCATTTTGAGGGATTTATTTCTTTGGAGGCTTATTTTTCTTGTTAAGCATATTATGGGCCATATTTTACATCTATTTTGCTACTGTAATAACAAATCCATATTGGCCTCATGCTTTATAAAATATGATCTGTGTTATTTATCTATCATTTTGCATTTTATTGCTACATTCCCCATTCAGGAATATTACAGTGGTATCAGACCATCATCTTGGCATATCCTGTGCATTCTAAAAAGCCAATATGTCTTCTGAAGAAGGAGAGCCTCTTACTAACAGAGAGAAGAGGTATCAAAAGAGAAGACACAGTAAGTTTGATTACACAAATGATAATGAAGACACAGGTAAAGACCCTTTATTTGGAGGTGAAGATGAAGATAAGGATTTTCCTAAGATCCTTCTTAGAGCCATGCAAGACCTTGCAAGAGAGATCAAAGAGATGAGAATGGATAGAATCAAGGAATCCCTTAAAGGATTTCATCTTGGAGATGTCTATGGCATGTATCATCACTGGAATGATCAACTAGTGCATCAGCCACAAGTTTCCCAATGCTCTACCATGCCTACATTTTTGGCTGTGGGAAATGAAGGGTTTCAAGAGCATGAATCCCTCGAAGACTATTTTGAAGAATATGAGTCTCAAAAATAGAGATTCAAAGTTCACTTGAGTTTTTAGGAGTTTTTTCAATAGAATACCAAGGCATCATCATAGAGGTGGTGGATTAATTCAGAATTATGATCGAGACCACACTATGGGAATATTATTTTTACCCAATTTTGATGGGTCATTCAAGTGTTCTACCAAATATTGGGTAGAAAAACTTGACATCTACTTTCAGTTGAACAAGTTTCTAGAGATGGAGGCTATCAAGATTGCAGCACTGCACCTTGAAGGTGAAGCACATGACTGGTGGTTCCATGGCTTGTCTATATTGGGTCATGCCAATGTGACTTCTTATTAAGAGTTCACTAGAAGGCTGGTGGAAAGATTTGGCAGAAGAGATCCAGAGGCACCATTCATGAGACTTGAAAAGTTGAAATAATTAGGTAATACAAAAACTTACATCTCTGAATTTTTAAGACTTTCTGTTATGGTTCCTGATTTGTCTGTAGTAACAAGGGTGTACATATTCATTGATGGTTTGGATGAACCTCTTCATGGGTTGGTTAAATCTACCAAGCCCACTACCCTACATGATGCTATTGAAAGGGCTAGAGACCTTCAAGATGCATTGCCAAAATTAAAGGCAAAATTTCAGCATAAGCCCTCTTTTCCTTCAAAGGGAAAGGAATAAAAGGCTGCTCCTTCAAAGGAGAGCTAATACAAGAAACCTCTTGATGATGATGTTTGGAGAGGTCTAAGAAGAAGGAAGATATGATTCACTTGCCAAGAATCATGGGTTCCTGGACATAGATGTGCAGCTGCAAAATCACATTACATAGATGTCTTCTCAGATGATGAGGAGGAAGAAGAAGATGAACCAAGAAGAGATCACAACGTTGACACTGCAGGAGGAGAGCCAACACCATCAGGATATGGGAATGGAGCATTTTCTCCTATTGGAGGGGATCTTACATCTTTGATAGGAGTACATAAGTACTTGACCTTAAGAGTTCAAGGTTCCATATTGAATTAGAGGGTTTCTGTTTTGATTGATAATGGGGCTACCGACAATTTTATTGATGCCCAACTAGTGCAAAGGAGGGCAATACCCACTGATGCTTTTGAGGGATTCTCTGTTTTGGTCCCAGGAGATAGAGCAATGCAATGCATGCATTATGTACCATCCTTAATAGTCACCATGGGGACATATACATTGGTTTATCACTTCTTTGTGGGTGACATACCTGACACCAATGTGATATTGGGTGTTCAATGGTTGATTACATTGGGGAAAGTCACCACTGATTGGGAGGATTTGAAAATGGAATGGGTGGATAAGAAGAGTGGTGAGACTCAAATGATAAAATACATGCATACATATCCCTCACATACAACTTCCACACAGAAAATAGAGATGGATTTGCGCAGTGGAAGCAAGGAACTTACAGTCCCATCTATCATGCTCATGAGATTGCTGCATGGGACACTATTATCTAGTGGAAAACCACCTGGGAGGCCACCTGATTCAGATTTTGTGGGAGATGTCTCGCAACATGATTCTCTAATAATAGATCTAGGAGAGATGGGAGCATTGGAAGACAATGATACAACATTGAAGTTTTGGGTAGGTTCAAGGAGGAAGGATATCTTCTCCCAACATCATCATTACCCACTCTCATTTCAGATTTTGAGTTGTGGGAGGAGATGCATGGAAGGAATGACCTTCCAACATATACCTTTGGCATGGGGAATGTCAAGGAGGAGAGCAACCATATGACAAATATTTCTCTTGATATATCATCAACGCTATCACTATGGGAGATTGATCCATATTGGAAATCCCAACTGTTGGTGGATTACTCCAAGGATCTTTACACATGCATGATACTTGATGACAAACTACATGAAGAGGGCTATTCAGTCCAATAAGGAGTCATCTACTATCATGGTAGGATCTTCTTTTCTAGAGCCTCCAAGATCAAGGATAAGTTGTTACAAAGGGCCTATGAAGGGTTCTGTTTCAGCCACACATAATCCATGAGATTCTACAACATCATCATGAGGAGCTATACTTGGAAAGGCTTTGAAGGAGAACTACATCAGAATTTTCAAAGATGCATGTACCATGTGGAGATGGGGCAGCAACATAACTCTATAAAGGAGTTAATTCATACATCTCTTTCTCTTGTTGAGGAAGGGGATAGATCTATGCACCACTCCATTTGTTTAAGGAGGAATTTTGGTGAAGAATATGCTCATGTAAATAATGTTTCATTTGATTATTGTTTGCATTATTTCACCATGTATATGCAGGCCATGACTCCAAGGAGGAGTATTGTACCTTCTAAACTACATCGCCAACTTTGGGCCGCAAAAATTTCTGAACATGGCCACTCCCTTGGAGAACAAAGGGATATTTTGTTTCATGATGGGTGCATTCCTAAGGCACAAAATATATCTCAAAATTTTAGCCATAGTGAGATGGAATGGGAAGAAAGTAAGTGACGAGGAAACCACTTACCACATCATGATCTAATGCAGTCAGGAGATGCACTATGCTGGTTCCACATGTGGGACTATTACCAACCTCAATATGCACAAATTTCTGTTTGTATGTATATAGTTTTGATCCCATACATTGATTATGTACTTGTACTTTTTATGGGAAGTATGGAGGGAGGATGGGAGGTATGTATATTCCCTATGGGATGGATATTATCCATGTATATTATGCTACATGTTTTAGGGAGAACATTGGGCAAGCCATGTTTGTTTCATTTGAGCTATTGTCTCCTTATGGGATGTATTATTTACATCTCATGAGAACTTTGGAGGAGAAATTCATGGAGGGATGGACCGGTGAACACTTAGCTTATGGAGGAAGCTTATCACATATTGGTGTCACCAATGGAGGAGGAGAAGATTTATAGCACTCACCTTATTAGTTGCTTGAGGACAAGAACCATCTGGGAGGGGACGACTTTAATATTCCCAATTATCCATGAGCTAATTGGAATATTAATTTTTGTTTTATTACTTTGTTTAAAGAATAAAAGAGAAAAGGAGGTCCACAATACTCCTTAATAATGAATAAATCAATGCCAAATGTGAGAAGGCTAAATCATGGCTATTAAGTCAAGCACCCTTAGGTGTGAAAGGGGCTGGAACATTTTTACTAGGTCAACCTTGACCAAATCTACAGCGCTGCATGGAGGAGTGGCCATCAATGAGGCAAAATGCAATTTTAGATGGAGATGCCTTGTGTTAAATAAGTGATCTCATTGGAAGTGGTTTATGGTTTGCAAGCTCTTGACTAATAAAAGGAAGAGGATGGAAACATTAGAAGGTTGTTGATGTTGATCATATTTCTGAATATATTGTTTGTTTAGACATATCTTTCTCTTGCTTTTTAGCTGAGATTGAATGCTGTTTAGCATTGGGTGTTCTTGGTCGGGAATCCCACCTCTTTCCATTGAGTAGCTCTTGGAAGAGTTTGTATTGCATTTTCCACTATCTGGCTTAGGTCCAAGCTTCTTATTTCAACTATAGTGTAGATCATGTTGAGGGGTTGGTTGTTTTTGCAAGCTGCAGCAAGTGGAGATTAGATCTTTCAGATCTAGTCCATTTTAGTGCTTATTTTTAGTGAAGTAGGTTTCTACTTCATTGGGAGAACAGTATTGGATTTATTGAGCATCATTTTCAGATCTTGGCATGAGGCCAACTATATTTTGATCCCTGCAGTGTAGTATACTTCCATATCTACGTTATTTCTGTAGGTGCAGTTGCAGGATGGTTCAACACACCAGTTGGAGAGCGATTTTCTGAGTGTTGGGGATCTTCCCTTCACTTTGGAGATCTATTGGAGGAGGTCATTCTATTGTTCATATCAGATCAGATCCACTTTCCAGATTTGAATATTTCAGTAGATCTGCAGTCTTAGATCTCTGATCTACAACTTGTACATGGTGTTTTGCTGAAAACCCCAAGGGGGTTCATTAGAGGAGCTTTTATAGTGCATGGATCTAATATATATCTAACTTTTTATGCACATATTTTCTCTATATATTATGTGTAATATACAACTATTTCAGAGCCAATAAAATAATGCTGTAAGGATTTTCCAGTCTTAATACATGTTTGCAACACCTCATTTTGAGGGATTCATTTCTTTGGAGGCTTCTTTTTCTTGTTATGCATATTATGGGCCATATTTAACATCTATTTTTCTACTGTAATAACAAATGAAAGGTCTCCATATTGGCCTCCTACTTTATAAAATATGATCTGCATTATTTATATATCATTCTGCATTGTATTGCTGCATTCCCCATTTGGGAACATTACAGGCAGGAAATGAAGCCTATTCATTCACAGAAGGATTATCAGGATATCATCAAGTGAGAATAGTAGAAGAAGACAAGAATAAGACCACTTTCACAACCGAATGGGGATTTTTTGCATACCATGTCATGCCCTTTGGACTAAATAATGTGCCAACGGTATTTTCACAAATAGTGATAGCAAAATTTCAGGATTATATCCATAAGTTCCTTGAGGTATACATGGATGATTGGATAGTTTATAGTGTAATAAAAAATCATGTAACTTTACTCAGAATAATGTTTGACAGATGTAGAAAACTCCAAATCTCCCTCAACCTCAAGAAATGCATCTTTTTAGTACCTTTTTGGATGCTACTAGGACATGTTGTTTGTAAGCAGGGTGTTTGTGTGGATCCAACATAAATAGGAGTCATTGTTAACATAGAAGCACCTGAAATTGTGAAACAGTTAAGATCACTAATCGGGCATACTGGGCACTAAAAGATTCATCCGCAACTATGCAAAGATAACAACACCATTAGAAAAGTTGTTGGAGAAGTCAGAGCAATTCATGTGGAGCGACGAATGCACTAACGCCCTCAATACATTGAAAGAAAAGTTAGAAAGTGAACCCATATTGGTTCATCCTAACTGGGAAAAATAGTTCCATGTCCATATTGATGCTTCCAGCATTGCATTAGGAGTGGTGTTATCTCAACCAAGAGAAACTTATGTTGATCATCCAGTCTACTTTGCGAGCAGGAAGATGTCTACCGCTGAAAGGAACTACACAACAATAGAATTAGAAGCTCTTGCGATGGTGTATTCTCTTCAGAAGTTTCGTCATTATCTAATGGGAGGTACATTCAAATTATTCACAGACCATTCAACATTGAAATACCTGGTTAACAAACCTGTGCTTGAAGGAAGAATCTGTAGATGGCTCCTACTGTTCCAGGAGTTCACCTTCGAAGTGATAGTCAAACCAGGGAAGTTAAAGGTGGGTCCTGACCATTTATAAAGGTTGGAGAATGGAGAGAATGCGGGATCCCTCGACGATCAGTTTCTGGATGATGATCTCTTCAGAGTAGAAGCCATCCAAGAATATCTGGAGCAGATAGCAGTATATCTGGCCACAGGACAATGCCCAACATAATATACGACAACTCAAAGAAGGCATTTATTCATAAAAGCAGCTGAATATCAAGTGATAGCAGGAAAACTGTATAATATGGGGTTGGACCATGTCTTTCAGAGATGTTTCATGGACCATGAAAGAGAGGATATCTTGTGGGAGTTTCATTGCAGAGTTGTGAGGGGCCATGTCGGTGCAAAACCCATCGCAAGAAAAATATTGCAAGTAGGGTTATGGTGGCCCAAAGTTCATAAAGATAGTAAAGAATATGTAAAGAAATGTGATGTTTTCCAAAGAATAGGATGCACATCACACCAGGATGAATTACCACTGCAACTTGTAAGAGAACTGCAGCCATTTGAAAAATGGGCCGTTGAATTTGTTGGGCCAATTGCGACAGTGGCGAGAAATTCACAGGCAAGGTACATAATAACCACAACGGACTATCTCAAAAGATGGACGGAGGCAGCACCAATAAAAAATTGCACAACAGACACAACATCTAGGTTCATTTTTGAAAATATCATTAGCAGATTTGGCTACCCCAGAAGCTTAACTAGTGATCAAGGTACACACTTCATTAATACAACAATCAAGTCTCTCATAGATAATTTGATGGTGCAACATCATAAAAGCAGCCCGTACCACCCTCAAGAAAATGGAACCGTTGAAGCATTCAACAAGATCTAACTAATATCTGCAATGCAAATCATGATGACTGAGATGAGAGGATACCAACAACATTATGGGTATACATGACAAATTTCAAAAGGTTGCACAATTAAACTCCATTCCAGCTAGTGTACAGGAGAGAGGCAGTGGTACCTGCTGAATTTATCATACCAATTTTATTAATTTCTTCAACAATATAGATGACAGATGAAGAATAAATCACTGAACGCCTCCATGAGCTACAAGAGCTTGAATAAGAGAGATTCCTGGCAGTGTTCTATCTGATGGTTAAAAAGGAAAGACATAAGGCTTGGCATGATTGTCACATCAGGCATAAGACATTCACTATCAGAGGGAAAGTTCTGTTGTATGAAAAAAATTTCAAAAGTTCCTAAGAAAACTCAAAATGCACTAGATGGGACCATACCATGTCATAGAAATTAAAGATTCAAGCGCGGTTCGATTGGCACAACTAGATGGCCAAGTATTGCAAGGATTGGTGAATGGCACACGCCTGAAGCCTTCTCACGAGTAAGTTCCACTATTTTTTTTTCAAATAACTCTTGCAACTGAGAGCAGTCAGTAGGGTAGAATAGAAATATATTGAGTCAATAACTCTCTCACAACCGATATGAGACATAGAATAGGAATCACGATAAAAAGACATCACAATAATGCAGAGAGTAAATCCACCTATTGCGATGCAGAGACCACATCGCAACCAATTGTGGTCAGGAGGGGGGGCTAGCATCTAACGTGTCATCTGTGTCAGAAATACAAGCATGTAAAATATCATTCTGTCATTGTTATGAAGGTAAACCCTCTCTGCAGACAGAGACAATCCCTCTAGCCCTGGGTGGGTCTAGTATCAAAAGGACATGCTAAAGTGTTGCCTCCTAGTTGATGAATGAACAAAAAACACAGTAGATTGACCTACCTTAAATCCAACGTTGTCATCGTTGTAGAAAGAGTAGTGGCCTCTCGCTCCTGCCTTGGAAAATCACAATCCATTCGCTGTTACGCTTAGATACCTGCACATAAGACAAAGAACAAGAAAAACAAACGACAAAATAGTTTCACTCATAAATGTTAGCCAGTCAAAGAGGGATAAATATATCGCATCAGATAAACATCATAACACAATAGTGGAACCAAACAGTAGTCATGTATATAAATGAATAGAAGGAATTGTACAACCGATGCTTTGACGTCGTGATCTCCTCCAGCGGGGTTCAGGCAGAGCGCATCTCAAATGTTGGTCAGGGTCAAGCTCTCTCAGAAGTCTTCAACTGAAGCTCTCTCAACATAATCCTTCTTATTCTATCTTCTCTAGCAGCTTAGCTATAGTATGCATAATTCTCCTAGTTTAGCTATTCAGCCGTTCAACTAGCTTCTACTAAAAGAAATAGTTTCTTTTATAGAGGAAAAGGAGGAGGTTGGGATCCCTACAAAGGTGGGAGGGAGTCCTAACCTTTAGGAGAGTTCCAAGGGAGGTGGAAAATACTAACTAAAAGAAGGAGTCCGTGGTTGTTTTAAGTTCAACCACTCCCAATGACTCATCCCCGAGGTGGTTGGAATGGAACCTCCGCCTCTATTTTTAAAAAACATTCCTTAAACAGCTTGGCATGGGTGTCTAACTGGCACAGAGTGACAATGATTGTGGGCTCAATGTTAAGTTTCTCTGTCAGTGCGAGGGTGTAACTGGCTACTTGCACCAAGGCAAAAATAGGGATTTTTACAGCTCTTCTCAGGGAAATGTCAATAAGAATAATGTTTCTTTCATCAAAAGGGATGCAAGGATGGTATTTGCAAAGAATGAAACTGTTTATTGGTCATAGAAATGACCCTCCAATGTGCGAGTTAGGGATTGCAGGGACAATGACAAAATTCTGTGTAACAGATGCCCCCTAAAGCATGAAGTCCGAGAGGAAGGGAGGGGTGAAATGCTTTATGAGAATGTGTTCGAACCAAACACCATTGTCAGAAGACTTGAAATTAAAAATACAACTGATATCTGTGATACATGAATCATGTGGAATGGGCGTAGCCATTCATAATAGAGTATACAAAAACTGAGATCCAAGGTATGGACATAACCATCCAGTAGGAAGGATCAATAAATAGACTCAGGTATGGTCGCAACCATCCAATTAAGAGACTCATGAAATAAATCAAAATAATCCACAAAAATCCACAACCTAGAGTTTATCAGACAAAAACCAGGGTCTTTCACTCCATCTTGACCCGAACAAGTACAATTTCGAGCATGTGAATATATGAGCTGAAGTCGAACATGCAGGAAAATCATCTAATTACCAGCCAATGATGAAAGCCGTTAACGGACGCGAGAGAAACCACCGATGATGACGATGGCCCTCAAGTTACAAAAGGTAAAATCTACGCAATGTGAACAATGATCTAACATCGAACATCCGTAGAATCACTTGATCAAAGGTCAATTATGTGAACCTTGCGTCGAATGCGAAAAACCTGCCATTGAGGCATGTAGGCTCTAAGGTACTAGAAGGAAGTCTTTAGATCAAATTTATAGATAATGAGCTGAAGTCGACAGGAAGTGACCTGGTCAAAGGAGGGCCATAATTTTTCCCACATCATTGACATGAGATAGAGGAACATGATGAAAGTGGATCAGGACCAACATGAGACTAGAGGAAGGTTGACAACTGCAGGGGCAGACTTCTCTTGAACATATCAACAACACGATACTAGATTTGGTAGTATTTGACATCAAAGGATCTGAAGTCATGATGACATGGAAAAGAGCAGATGAGAGGTCAAAAGAGATTACCCAAACCCATGGAGGCAAAAAATGACAAAATGAGATGTCCCCAACCCGACACAAATGTAGACAAGTGCCATGTTCAAGGGCGACATATTGCCAACATAGCTAAAACTTGGTTCCATTTTCCCCCACCATTTCTGGCGAGTACCCCAATTATTTTTTAAAACAAGATTGAAGGGGATAACATATGCTTGCATTGTAAGTTTGTCCTTCGGACAAATACAACCCAGTACATTTTATTAGCCCTAGAAAGGAGGAACTCGAATAATGTCATGATGATGAAGTCCGATGTCATCAGGGTTTAACGAGTCTGACAAAGGAAGAACTCGACATCCTTTCATATTTAGAGAGTTTGAAAAGAATGCATAAAAGAAAACTCTAGCAGTCCCTTTTCGTAGGTAGTCTCACAGATCTGGAAAGGTAGAAAACTATATCTGAGAGAACCTCTTAGTCGCGATAGGCTAGGGTATTTCTTTTTTGTAAATAATCCATCCCAGCCCGAAAAAGGGTTAAACGTATACTAGGTAGATATCGTTTCGAAACCATTTAACAAGTTCAAAAGGAAAAGAATCTCGACAATATTTTCAATTTTAGAGAGTTAGAAAAGAGCTGAAAGATGACTCCAATAGGGACTTTTTCATGTTTTTACCGAGTCTGAAAAAGTATAAAATATAACTCGTTACTTCATCATTGTGACATGAAAAACCTGTTGCTGCACAAGAGACGTGTAAAACCCATTTCTCGAAAATAATATAATAAAATAATAAAAAAACATGTCTTAAAACCTAATTGGGGTTGTGAAAAAGTTATAAAATTCCAAAAATGGTAGGAATAATTACTTTTCACTTTTTACCTCTTGTGGAGCAATAGTTACCCATTTCACTATGCAATCTTGCGGTGATGATAGCGGCCAATCCAGTGGACCAATCACAAATCCGTCAACTCCAAGTAAGATCCAAGATCCCTCTCGTCATTTTAAGTCATTTCTTACTACTTGCAATTTTCAATTTCAAATTTTGGGGGTGGAAATGCAAAAATTATGGTTTGGCGGTTGGCGTGGGTCTCGGGCACAGAGTCGCACCAACCGCCCGATTTTTTACACTAGGGCGTGCCCATTGGCACGAAATTTTGGAAAACAATCGCGCCAATGGCGCAAACCATTTCTAGACAAAAATGCTGATCAAATTCAAAGGTTCAAAATTAAGGTTCAAAATTGACTAATACCACGCATATGAATGTGTTTGCAGGCATAAAGAAGCAAAATGGCCATTGAATGGAAAGAAAGGGAACATAGTGAAGAAGAAGAGCTGGCCATGGAAAATGAGGGAGTCATGGAAGCTCTCAGAAGCTGTGGTCTGAAAAAATTCTTCCTAACGCCATGTCTCCGAGCCCAACCAGAGTTATTTCAATATCTGGTCAGCATATGGGACGAAAATCAAGAGAAGTTCATCCTACGGGATCAAGATCTTGAGATTGATGTCTCTGACGTGTATTTCATCACTAGATTATCATGGAGGGGAGCAGCACCAATCCTAACTGGTACCCGGCCCTACATGGAAAACATGACCATGGTGATAGACAGGGTATGTCCAGGAGCACGAAAGGGATCAAGTAGCGGGAAATTTGACATTCAAACTATCCCAGATATGACACTATGAGTGGTGCTACATACCATCACACGAGCTGCGGGGTCGCAAGCACCACACGAAGAAAAAAAGACACAGTTTCTTCTTGCTATATACTGCATGGCACCGACCATCTACAACTGGGCAGAGGCCGTGAAAATAAACATGAAGCGTGTAATGTTCCTTTTTCAGAAATATTGCTAAGCTGCTCAATATGGACGTTGTATAAGGAAAAATGGACAAATAAAATGCAGAAAAAAGCTTGGTTCCTGTTGCATATGCCGTGTGGGACTTAAATATGGATTTTCATCAGAAACAAATCAACTTAGATATGCTAAACAGATCTCCCACAAACTGGCATCAGTGAGATATTCCTTTTTAAGACATTAAAAATCAACAATCTGATCTAAAACAGAGATTTAATGAAGGGGAATTTACTGGATATGTCACCTTTATAAGAAATGATGAGATCCAGAGGCTAGCTGGCCCTTTTCAGACTCTGTCCATAGACTCTTGTCGAGAGGTAATATCCCAAAGGGGTTTACTCAAAAAATCATGCCTGGAAAACGAATTATTTAGGTATGATGGCTTTAGATACCATAAAATGTGTTTGAGAATTCTCATAAACCAATAGAAATAACAGCAACACTCTTTACTCAGCTTTTAACATCATAAAGATGGAGAAAAGAAGCATTTTATGCACTAAAATAGGTGTATAAGAAAATATGCATAAAATTAAGGGTCAAGGTTATGAAATATGTTATATTAGGTCAAGAGGGATTCAGATGCCGAATTTTAGCAAAAAAAAATGTGTTTTTCTAAGCTAAATAGTTCCTCCTTCTTGACTAGTCAAGAAAAACCCTTATTTCCCATGACCTAAATTATGCAGAAAAGTGCTGAAGCATGGGTAGCGTAATTTCTAAAGGGAATGGCTGAGTTTATGCAGAAATGTGAGTATGCATGTCCAAAATAATATTCATATGAATTATACAGAGAAAAATAGACATTTCTGTGAAGGAAAACCCTCAAAATGAGTTGCTGCAATGCATAGAAAAAGAATGCAGACTATTACAACGTTATTTTTCTGAAGATTCATCTGTTGTAAGTTAAAACTTAGATCTATGAAATATATATGGCTGAAACATCAGATCTATACCAGATCTGGAAACTACTTAGCCTTTCCCACAAGATCCCCTTGGGATTTCATCAAAATAATGCATGGATAAGTGTAGATCTGACTTATAAGCTACAGAACTGCAGAATACTCAGAATTTTTGAAGATGAATTTATTATAACAGAAATAAGATCTAAAATAGCTTAGAACAGTAGCTACTTCAAATATTTACAAAGTGAGAGGCAAGCCTCAATCACTGGAGATCTTCTATTGCACAGAAACTGAAATAACATTAAAACCCCAAGTGTAGAAAATGCAGTTCTTGAGAGGGACTGAGCAGTAGCTTTATAAAGATGAAGAAAATGCTATAGAGTACTGATATGAATAAAAAATAAGAGAGAGATCCTCTTCTGGGTGGCCACAAGACACCCTCCTTGAGAGAGAACTCCTCCAAAACACTAGATCTCTGCAGATCTAGGATACTGCTTGCTGCAACTCAAGCAGCTGCAAAACCCTCAACAGGATCGATGCTGCTAATGGAGATGGAGCTTGGTCTTCAACCTGATAGTGGCTCATTTCAGTACAATCTCCTCCAAGAGCTACTCAAGGAAGGAGGGAGGATTCCTAAACAGGAAATACTCTTCCCTTAAGCTAAACAACCAAGAGAGCTAGAGTTGCTCAAGCAACCTCTATTTCAAAAATCCTTCAACAACCTTTACATGTGCCCTCTCCTCATTTTTATAACTTGAAGGTGTGCACAAACCCTAAACCACCTCAAATGAATTTCCCCTTTTCACACTGATGTCCTCCTTCTAGAACTGTGCAGTTTGTCTAGGAGGTTCAATGAATCTGGACAGAACTGAGATTTGATCCTGTTGACCCAATCAAATGTCTCAATCATGTTTCACACACAAGTGGATTTTATTACAAAGGCCCAGATTTATCCCTTTTCACATTGGGCATGTATTTATTCTTTGATTTAAGGAGTTTTTCATGTCCTCCTTTACATTTTATTCCTCAATCATGAATTGCAAAAATAAACAAGGCAAAATTAATGTTCCAATTAGCTGAAGATAATTTAGGAAAATTATAGTCTCCCCCTCCCAAATGTTTCTTGTCGTCAAGCAACTACAAGGGTGATGCAAAGTCTCCCCCCTTCTTCTTGTGGCCTCCTCCTTCAACAGTCTCCACCATTGCTTCAAATTTTCTGCAATAATTCCATCTCCTAATGGTTCCTCCGAAGTGTGCAAAGAGGCCTTTGGTAGATAAAACAAATAGCTCTCATCATGAAGTAAAGGAAGGTCTATATGGAAACCTTCTTGCTGATCCATGGCCTCATAAAGATAGAAGTGATGGTCATAATGGGAAATTCCACCATCAATGAAGGTCTTCCACCTCCATGCTATCACCCAAATGAAGTGAATAGAATACCATAAGTGGCCATCCCACCACTTGCTTGCTGAAATAAGCTTCTTCAAAAATTGGAAATGATAGAGGAAAATAAGTGTTGGCTGAATGGAGATCAAGAAAAACATGTCTTGCTCTACTTCCTCCCATGTGAGAGGCTCCCCTTCATGATAAAAAATAAATACATGACCCTTTGTAGAAGATTATACAATGTACCATGCAGCAGTCACAAAATGTTCCCTCCTCTTCTTGAAATTCAATTGAATATGGGAGAGTGCATTCCCAATGGATACATTCATCCAATGTATCATTCCTCCTCTCCCACATATGCTCCTCATAAAAATAAAAATATCAGCAACATAGGGAGCAAGAATAGAATTCATGTTGGCTGCCATATGCAACAAATGTGAAGGGCAATGATCCCTCATATGAAACCAACGCAGTTTGGACCTCAACTGCAGTAGAGACTGCTGAAAAATGTGGTCTTCCAAAAACTTGCATGCTGCCCCAATCTCTTCATAAGCTTGGAGAAAATAAATGATGGATGAGGCAATGTGAGCATTTCCTCTAAAGAAAAATTCCTCCCCAAGTCCTCCTAGGGAGTGGATATCAACATTTCTCATGGCATCAAGTAGACCATGTAGCCTCAAAGTAAGAATTCTCCTCCTTGGAGAAACATCTTGCACATATGTGGTTAAGGGATGCATGTATACATGAGATAGATCAAAATAATCAACACCCTTACCACAAGTTTTTCTCATGCAATGGGAGCAGCTCATAGATGAGCCTCCTTCCATTCTCAAAGAGAGGAGAGAAGACTGTAATAATTCTTCCCAAGAGTCATGTGCATGCATAGCTCCCATGCCAAATGTAGATGTGGGAAGGCTGCTATCCTTCCCCTACTTTTCCTGCCACAATGTAGAAACTGAAATGAGAGAGGGTGTGGATGATTTTGAGAGACTGCTTCTCTCCTCCTTGAGCCTACCCAAGACTCTCAGTGCTGCATCAAGACCTCCCAAGGTCTCCACTTCTTTGAAATCAATGGGCAATGCCTCACCATGTGAAGCATTCACCTCTTCTTGTTGATCAAGTGGCCTTCTTGGTGCAATGTCTCCAATAAATGAGACATCATCTAGTTTTGACTGGATACAGGAATGGAGAAAACCCTCCATGCTTCCACTGCACAATCCAATCACCTCTTTAGGTGCATCAACCTTCTGCAATAGATAGGAATGAGATTGGCCCTCTTCCCCATCTTCTCTCGGTATCCTCATGCTTTTGCACCTTCTCCATCTCAAGGGCTTGTGAAATGTAGCCCCTTTGATATCTCCAAGGGAAGATCTTATTCCTCCCTTACTGCTCTTGCAACGCGGTGCAACTCTGTTGTTCTAGATCAACAGCACATGGAAATGTAGATATCTCCATGCAATGGGCTGAAATGAGAACAGATGAATTCTTGACCATACCTTGGTGAAATGTAGAAGCAAGAACTTCTTCTGCAACTGTGTAGTCTTCCTCCATTGAACATGAAGGTTGCTCCTCCAAGGTTGTGCCAGCACTGGTACAAGTCTCTACCCCCTCAACCTCCTTGAGATCTTCTTGAATATCCTTCAAGGTATGGAAAAAGAGTGGGGGAATCTATTTTTCTGTCATCCCTTCTTCTCCTCATCTTTCTCTCAGCAAGAAAGTGGGGATGTGACAACATTGTAAATTAGATTGTGTGGTTGAATGTTCACACACATCATAAGAAGTACTGGGTACTCCATCTTCCTGAAATTCTATAGGAATTTCACTGTAGCTTCTTCTGCTTTGAAACCCTCTTGGAGTTTCACTGCACCCTTCTTCTTCCATTGGTTGAACCTCCTTGGATAGGCCATTTTTTGATCTGAAAATGGATGAAAGTAGTCTCATCCTCTCCATAATTGTTCTTTTTATTTCTTGGGCTTTGAAAGCCATAGGCTGAGCCAAGAAAGGAGCTTTGATACCACTGTAATGTTCCTTTTTCAGGAATATTGACAAGCTGCTCAATATGGACGTTGTATAAGGAAAAATGGACAAATAAAATGCAGAACAAAGCTTGGTTCCTGTTGCATATGTTGTGTGGGACTTAAATATGGATTTTCTTCAAAACAAATCAACTTGGATCTGCTAAACAAATCTCCCACAAACTGGTATCAGTGAGATATTCCTTTTTAAGACATTAAAAATAAAAAATCTGATCTAAACCAGAGATTGATAGAAAGGGAATTTACTGGATATGTCACCTTTACAAGAAAGGATGAGATCCAGAGGCTAGCTGGCCCTTTTTAGACTCTGTCCATAGACTCTTGTCAAGAGGTAATATCCCAAAGGGGTTTACTTAGCAAATCATGCCTGGAAAAAACATTCTTTAGGTATGATGGATTCAACTACCATAAAATGTGTTTTAGAATTCTCAAAAACCAATATAAAGAACAACAACACTCTTTACTAAGCTTTTAACATCAGAAAGATGGAGAAAAGCATCATTTTATGCAATAAAATAGGTTTATAAGAAAATATACGTAAAATTAAGGGTCAAGGTTCTGGAATATGTTATATTAGGTCAAGAGGGATTCACATGAAAAATTTCAGCAAAAAAAAATGCGTTTTTCTAAGTTAAACAGTTCCTCCTTCCCGACTAGTCAAGAAAAACCCTGATTTCCCATGACCTAAATTATGCAGAAAAGTGCTGAAGCATGGGTAGCGTAATTTATGAAGGGCTTGGCTGATTTTATGCATAAATTTCAGTTTTCAGGTCCAGAATAAGATTCATATGAAATATACAGAGAAAAACAAACATTTCTATGAAGGAAAACCCTCAAAATGAGTTAATGCATAGAAAAAGACTGCAGACTATTACAACGTTATTTTTCTGAAGATTCATCTGCTGTAAGTTAAAACTCATATCTATGATAGATCTATGGCTGAAACATCAGATCTATACCATATCTGGAAACTCCTCAGCCTTCCCCACAAGATCCCCTTGGGATTTCATCAAAATAATGCATGGATAAGTGTAGATCTGACTTATAAGCTACAGAACTGCAGAATAATTAGAATTTATAAATATGAATTTATAATAACATAAATCAGATCTGAAATAGCTTAGAACAATAGCTACTTCAAATATTTACAAAGTGAGAGGCAAGCCTCAATCACTGGAGATCTTCTATTGCACATAAACTGAAATAACATTAAAACCCCAAGTGTAGAAAACGCAGTTCTTGACAGGGACTACGCAGTAGCTTTATAAAGATGAAGAAAATGCTATAGAGTACAGATCTGAATACAAAATAAGAGAGAGATCCTCTTCCGGGTGGTCACAAGACACCCTCCTTAAGAGAGAACTCCTCCAAAACACTAGATCTCTGTAGATCTAGGATACCACTTGCTGCAACTCAAGAAGTTGCACAACCATCAACAGGATCAACGCTACTAATGGAGATGGAGCTTGGTTTCAACCTGATAGTGGCTCATTTTAGTACAATATCCTCCAAGAGCTACTCAAGGAAGGAGGGAGGATTCCAAAATAGGAAATCCTCTTCCCTTAGGCTAAAAAGCCAAGAGAGCTAGAGTTGCTCAAGCAACCTCTATTTCGAAAATCCTTCAATAACCTTTACATGAGCCCTCTCCTTATTTTTATAACTTGAAGGTGTGCACAAACCCTAAACCACCTCAAATGAATTGCCCCTTTTCAACTGATGTCCTCCTCCTAGAACTGCACAGTTTGTCTAGGAGGTTCAATGAATATGGACAGAACTGAGATTTGGTCCTATTGACCCAATCAAATGTCTCAATCCTGTTTCACACACAATTGGATTTTATTACAAAGGCCTAGATTTATCCCTTTTCACATTGGGCATGTATTTATTCTTTGATTTAAGGAGTTTTTCATGTCCTCCTTTACATTTTATTCCTCAATCATGAATTGCAAAAATAAACAAGGCAAAATTAATGTTCCAATTAGCTGAAGCTAATTTAGGAACATTACAAAGTGCCAAATAAAAAAATGCAAGAAGTCAAAATTGAAATAATTTGGTTATGGATCTATTTTGGTATCGTTATTCTTGGAACGAATACCCATTTTTCAGCGGCAGGAGGTTATAGTCCCCACACCACCAGCGAGAGAACCATGGATGGCTCGATGGGAAGCTTTGATGCCAAGGGCAGGGGGTGATCAACAGATGTCCTAGAGACCAGAATTTTTTGATTGGCTCCACCGACAACTGATTATCATGGAGGACTGGCCCTACTCTAGTATAGATTTCACTGATGATCCAAACCTCTCACTCCCGGAGGGAGAAGGTTGGGATGAAGATTTGGGTGAGACTCATTTTTAAAATTTTATGAGCATTATGATTTTATTTATTTATTTATGCATGTTCTGACATTAAATTCATGTAATTGCAGACGTTGGCCCAGAGAGACCTGTCGGCATGTCACCGATAGCAAGGCGAATCCCTCGCGATTTCGACGCTCAAGGCGAGGGCGGCGAGGAAGATGAGATAGTGTGCAACCTGGAGAGGATCACATGAGGAGTCCCAAATTATGCACGTTTTGACGATGTTCCTAGCGCCTACCAGAGAGATACCATAGGGGTGCCCAGCCGAATTCACCGCTTGCTGAGGCGGCTAGTACGAGCAGTGACATGTTATCACGAGCACCATGCTAATTAGACACCTAGGTTTTATTTTATCTATATTTTGAGAGACATGATATCTCAAGATGTAACATAAACATACATATATTTTTTGAAGTTATGACGCACACAAGCTGTAAACATGCGATATATATATATATATATATACGTCTATTTCCTTACATGGATCTTTTACATATGATGATTCTTTTACAAATTATTCAAATGTATATCTAATACAATTTTAGCCAATGTATCAGTTAATGTGTTCATTTGTCTAGGAATATGTTGATAGTTAATAAAATAAAAAATGTCTTTCAAAAAAATGAATACGTAAATACGATCTCAGAATGTGTGGATTTCTATCTGAATAATGATTATTAAGTTGTAGAACGACAAGCTGTGAATCTAGATTTACAAGTAATGCGTGTATGTTGAGGTTGATCGCCTCGGTTAATATCTCAATGATAGCGCTATATTCAGCAACATTGTTTGTAGTTCGTCCTAGACAAATACCTTGCAGATCTATCAACTCACCAGTAGGATCATAAATTACCCAGGCTTTCGAAGGAAAATTCGTGGTACTGCAGGAAGCACCATCCGCGAAACCGACATAAGGGGTAATATGCATTTGCACAATAAGCAAGACCCAATAAGCAGGAAAAACGCTCACAAAGCACACCAAACCAAAAACATGTACAAAAATTAAAACAACACCTATGTACACCTATTATGCATGAATGACTCACGCATAATCTTTTTTGAGATACAACCCATTTCTAGGTTGCTCAAAGGGATGACCTTCGTAGTCAACTAGCTCATAGGCCCCATTTTGAAACACATGTTTAACAATGTAAGGCCCATGCCACACAGGTTGAAATTTTATTGCCCCCAACTTATCATGAGATTGGTCATACAAGAGGACGAGATCTCCTTCAACGAAAGAACGAGGGGAAACTGACTGATCAAAATGAGCTTTGACCCACTTTTTCTGTGCTTTAATAACAAGAGCAGCAAAGCGGTGGGTTTCATTCAACCTTTTTAAATAAAGGAGACACTCTTCTTCTGATGAAGTATCGGTAGTAATTCAACAACCAAATTGAGCGAAGGTATTTCACATTCAATCGGGAGAGTAGCTTCCAGGCCATAAACCAACTGGAAAGGAGTGAACCCGATTGCGTTCTTATCTGAGGTTCGGTATTCCCAAAGAGCCAAAAATAACATGAGATGCCAATTTTATTTGTGGATTCCAATCGTACGTTGAAGCATCGTGACAATAATTTTGTTCACAGCCTCAACCTGGCCATTGGCTTGAGGGTAGTACGGTGTTGAGCTGTCGTGATGCATACCCAACTTATAAATCAACTCTGCCACCATATAATGCCGAAAATGGTAACCATGATCGGTAACGATGGCTTGAGGGACACCAAACTTAGCAACAATGTGATTGAATATGAACTGAGCAGCTGTCTTACCGTAAGCGGCAAGTGTAGGCATTGCTTCGACCCATTTGGTGAAGCAGTCCACGGCTACGATAATATAAGCATGCCCCCCGGCTGAGTGAGGGGTACACGTCATAAAATCGATGCCCCACTTTGCAAAGAGACCAATGGTAATGATAGGATGAAGAGGAAGGGGTGGCGCACACAAATTGCGTTGATAAATCTGGAAATCATGGCATTTACGAACTGCGACAATACAGTCTTTGAAAATAGAAGGCCAAAAATAGCCAGCACGAAGAATCGTTTGTGTAGTAGCATAACCAGACATGTGACCACCATAGGCGCCACTGTGAAAATCATTCAAAGCTTTCTCAACTTCCTCGAGAGTCAAACATCGTCGGAGAATGGAATCGACTCCAACATGATAGAGAGTATCTCCAATGATATGATAAGGTTGCGACTGATGGCAAATGCGTTAGCAGGCATCCTTCATCAACTCAAATCTAAAAGATGAAGTCTAGAGATAGACGATGATATCACCGTACCAAGGATCGAGGGTGCTAATCAAGAAAAGAGAATCATCTGGAATGAATTCCTCAGAATGAGAAGGAGCAAAGTCGGAAGGGAGAGAACATAGTAAATCAACAAAGACCAATGATTTCTTAGACTTGGCAGCATTAAATTCCAAATCAAACTCTTGGAGGATAACAATCCACTTTGAGTATTTTCCCCCCAGCAATTTTCAAGACAATATGTAGGTCATGGGGTTGCATTCAGAAATCACCATCACTGTATGCAAAAGAATATAGTGATGAAACGTTGAACGTCTTGAACAACAACCAACTCTAACTTCTAAATGTGGGCATAACGCATTTCAGGGTCAAGAAGGTTACGAGACAGGTAATAAATAATATGCTCATGACCGTCATCATCGTCTTGTACCAAAACCATGGAAATCGCGCTAAAAAAGACAACTAAATAAAGGGAAAAATCATGATGATAATTTGGAGGGCAGATGAGAGGAGCATTGACCAACAATGTTTTCATCGCATCAAAATATTTATGAGCGATCTCATCCCAGTAAAAAGGAACGCTCTGCTTTAACAATCATGTAAATCCTTTAGCTACTTTGGCATAGTTAGGCATAAAACAACGTAGAAAATTATCTTTCCCTTGTAAGCTCTGCAACTGATGCAATGAGGAAGGAGAGGGGAGATTGATAATAGCCTCAACCTTGAGAGGATCCAGAAAAATCCCATCTTTGGAAATGATAAACCCTAAGAGTCTACCAGAATCAATGTAGAAGACACACTTGTGCACATTAAGCTGAATGTTATAGTGTTGACAACGAAGAAAAATCTGACGAAGATGGTCAGGATGGTCCCTACGCTTAGATAAATGAGCCGGAAGGTCATCTAGATAAGGCTGAATGATGTGGCGAATATCATAAAAGGCATAAGACATCGCGCATTGAAATGTGGCCCTGTCATTCTTCAAACCAAAAGGAAGCTTCTTATATGCAAAGGTTCCCCAAGGACAGATGAAGGCAGTCTTGCGTTGATCATTCGGGAGAATGTTGATTTGACTATAACTCGAAAAAAAATCCATAAGGGAAAAAATTTCACTCCTGGCACAGTGGTCAATAATTTGATCGATGAAGGGAGTAGGATAATTATCCTTAGGACAGGCTTGATTGATATCACGATAGTCAACACAGACACGAATAGTGCCCTATTTATTATCTATAAAAACAATATTAGAGATCCATTCTGTCAATGGAATTGGATAAATGAAACCAGCTTTGAGAAGCTTTTCCACTTCGGCCTTAATGGCAACAACTTTCCTAAGATGCACCATACGAAGATGCTGATGAATAGGTTTTGAACCAGGGTAAGTAGGAATTTCATGTACCACGATGCTAGGATCAATGCCAGGCATTTCTTCATAGGACATGCAAAGCCATCACAAAATTTTCGAAAAAGGCTAGTATGGACTTGCACTTCATCAAAAGAACAAGTAACCCCAATATGGATGTTTTCGATGATTCCCAGTTTAATGGAAATTTCGATAGGCATCTTTTGAGTAATGTTACTCAAGTTACCTTCCAAGAAAACTTCATGGACCTGAACAGGTGTTTGAAGCGGAGGAGAAGGAACTTGAGAGGCAAAGTGCTCAAGATAGGTAGACATGGCCCCAAGGCTTGGTAGAAACGAGTAACGATGATGAATATCATCCCATGGTAGATCTTCAAGAGACAAGGTTTCCATGATAGCCTCATCTGAAGGAAACACTTCTTTCAAAGGATCCGGTGAATCAAAATCTCCAAGCCAAGGGGATTGAGAATATATTTCAAGAGTCGCACTCGAAGGAGCAGAATTAGAGGATGGATTGTCCGATGCAGTAATGAGTTCACAATAATCAATTTCAATTGGAATCAATGGCATCAATCTTCGAACGAAATGATCTATTCAGGAGAAGGGATAACCCAGGGGTCATCGGTTCAAGAAATCATGTTGACTTGAATAGTATTTGGTGGTGGAAGAGTGAAAACACCCATGAGGGCAGGATCCTTGAAAAGGCCCGGCCCCACGCTCTCGTAGGGAGTAGAGATCTTGTCCACATACGGAACATTGTTCTTGGAAGAAGAAGTGAAAAAAGACAATTGATCGACAGTGATAATATTTCCCTCGTGTGGAAATTTCAAAACATGAAAGAGAGTAGATGGAACACATAGCATGGCGTGAGTTCAACTGCGTCAGAGGAGAATATTATAGTTGAGTTTTGCATCAAATAATTCGACCTCAAAATTGACTGTCTTCCCTTCTAATGTGATCGGTAAACTGGAGAGAACACCAAGAGGTTTGGACTCTCTTCCATCAAATGATTCAAGGGAATTAGGGGACGAAGTGAGAGCTGGAGAACCAGTGGATTTATAACAAGTAGATGACATAACACAAGTGGATGCACCCTCATTCACGATGGCTTGATGAATATTCAAACTATTAATACCAACTTGAATGATGAGCGCAATTTGGTGTGGGAGTCGCGGGACGAAATTCTTTAAATTGAAAGCAAGAAGGCTAGTGTCGGCAGGATCGATCCCGCCTATCATAGATAGCAAAGCCTTCTGTTGCGACAAAAAAATTTGAAGTACTTCTAAAGAAGACATCGCGGATGGCGCCTTAGCCAAATCCTCAATAATACTATAATTCTGATCAGCACGGGCATTAGGATTGTAGGAAGACTTATGGAGTACTCCTTTAGAAGGTGGCGAAAAACGGATTCGACACTAGGCCGTTCAATCTCAAGAGAGCCAGAAACAGGAGGAGGAGGAGGACCATCAATGATCTCTTTCCCTGCTGCCTGACGTGAATTAGAATAATCTTTCGACAAAGTAGCAATAGAAACGGGTGCAGAACCTTTCATCATGAAAACTTGCGAACCAAATGGAGTAGAGGACTGAGGGTGCTCTACCATCTGGGTCTGCTGAGGGAAAGGTTCTTTAAGAACAACTGGAGCTCTTTGGGTGCCTTTGATCAATCGACTCACTTCAAACCATGGAGGACAGTCCTTGGTGAAGTGCTCATCATCACAAATCAAATAAGGATACTTCGGTTTACGTTGAGAATTATCAGTAGAACAAGGTTTTGGAGAATCCTATTTCGGGGTATCAGCTTTGGCCTTACCTTTACCCTTATTATTACCTTTGGAAGTGTTATCTGTAGGATTAGCATGAAAAAAATTCACTTCTGTGGGTGTGCTATAATTCAAAGTTGACTGAGAAGCTACATTATTGGAAGAAGTAGACTTCTGCTTCTCAGAGTTAGATGAAGGAAACTTCTGAGAATTTTGCGATACAGAGCCAATAATACCATCAAAGGATGGAGTCGCTGGTGGTTTAGAAGTTCCAGGTCAAGGAGCATCAGGCAAGATATCATATAATGTGCCAGACTGAGAATACACGAGATCAAGGTACTGGGCGTAAGTAATGGCTTGTTCCTTCGTTACACATGCCCCCATAGCTATGTTTTTGGCAATCTGATTGACAAAGGAGGTAGTGAACCAATAATTCAGAAGCTGATCAGGTATCTCAAATTTGATCATGCGACGATGACGCCACCACTCATGAATATGATCCAAGATATGAGTAGCTCGGTCCTGTTTCAATGAAGTGAGGAGATGCGTCCCGGTCTCATAGTGGATCAGTAACTGAAAATGTGTAAGGAATGCCATGGAAAAAGAATTGAAATCTTGGAAAAATCCACGAGAAAACTCAATGTACCACTTCGCAGCGGCACCAGTAAGAGTTCGCTGGAAAAGATGGAGACGAATAGAATCATCAACACTAGAGTTAGAAGAACATCACAAGTGGTAAGTCATAACATACGTTTGGGGGTCTTCACCAAGTTTACCCTCAAATTTATGACAATCACCAGGAATCTTGGTCAGAACCGGAGGTCAATATGGATTATGAAGAATAGGATAATTTTTCAACTTCGACACATAGGGTAATTCCAATGTAGCAAGAAATGGTAATTGAGTATTAAAAGTCATCAGAGGTCTTTGATAAGGACATGTGTGTACATTCCCCCTAGTCCGAGCAGGATTATATCCCCATACATTTTGTCCTAAAGGATTCAGATCATAGGGATTAAAAATAGGATAATTCAGTTGATACTAGGATTGAGGACCAAGATATTGAGTCGAAGAAGATCACTGAGGTCCTTGCTGAGTAGCTTAAGGATTCTGCTGCAGAATGTAAGTATGACTTTGAAGTTGCTAATACACAGGTTGATTTTGAGGGTAAGGAATTTGGGGTGCGATATATACTGGTTGATATGAAGCTTAAGGATAATAAGCGCCTTGCGGTTGTGTAGGTTGACCTTGCGGAGCAGGTTGATCAGGCTGCTGAGTAGGGTAAACAGGTAAAACCGGTTGCGAAAAAGAAGGAATCTGATGGTGGGCAGGTTGCAACGGCTACTGAGCTGGTTGAACTGACTGTTGAAATGGTTGTTGAGGGCCACCAGGTTGACCTTGTGGGAAAGGTTGGCCTGATGGTTGCGACGGACCAGGCTGTCCTTGATGACCAGGTTGACCCGGAGAAGGACCAAAGGGTTGTCCTGGTTGCACAATATTTGGGCCATACTGAAAGTGTGACTGTGATTGAGGTGCAACAGGTTGTCCCTATTATGGATAATTTTGACCCCCAGGATCAAATGATGATCCGGGTTGATATAATGATTGACCCGAGAGACTAGAGGGTTGTCCATGTTGGACCAAAGGCTATCCTTGTAAATTTTAGCCTTTTGGACTGTATGGTTGTCCCTGTTGACCAGAAGTAGGGCCCTGCTACGCTAAAGGTTGTCCATGAGAGGGTTGTCCTTGTAAGTAGAGGGTTGCATAGGCATAGTAGGGCCCAGACGAGTAACGGTTTGATAAGGATCATAAACAACTTGATAAGGATCAATAGGAGGCAAATAGACCAGATTACCATACACATCATAATGGTGTGGATAGATATATATGGGATTACCAAAAACATCATAGTGATGGAATCGAGGATTAGCAGGAGCCTGAGACTACTAAGAACCCTGAGAATTCTATTGCTCAACAGCCAACAGATATTCTCCGAAAGTAAGATCGCCAAGAAACATAGGATTAGTGGAAACTGAACTAGAAGCCACACAAATCGTTGGTTGAACTAGAATAGATGTGACAGTAACTGATGAACCAGGAGTCAAAGGTGATAGCCCCAACGAAGGTAGGACCGAACTCGAAGGAGGAGTTACTGTACTGGATTGTGCAATGGAGGCAACGCCAGACATAATCCGACTCAAAGACCTATATCCAAGTGGAATTGAGACCGACGGTGGTGAAGATTGGGTGGAGGCATGAGAGAGATCTTCAGGAAAGAGTTGATATTCTCTTGTGGAAACAGACATTCCTTCACTGCCAACAGAACTGGAGGAATCCATATCTGAGTCCAATGTAAGATCTTTGAAAAGACTATGGGGACTAGGAGGTACTGCATCAACAACAAAAGGTGATCCAGATGTAAGAGGAGGAAACTCTCCTTCTTCCCCAAAACCAGACCAAGCAATTGAAGGAGGCCAATGGAATTCAACTAGCTCATCAAGTAGAGATCGAGTAGAAAGGGGTTGGATAGACAGAAGAATAGGTTGCGAGAACTCGACAGACTTAGTGAATTGAGGGGTTTCAAAAGAAACGTCCGAAAAAGAACTACCATTAGGAGGCAGTGAGGACGATGAAACTGGATGTTTCGCCACTTTGACTGTATATCAAAATAGGAAGGAAAAGAGATAACCAATCGAAGGTGCCAAAACAAGAACCAAAGAAATCAATTTGGCCAAGCACAAAAATTTTAATGGGCATGTGATCGTAGGTGATTAATTTTATAACATTGAAACTAAAATTCACTGTTTCATGTCTTAAGAGTCGATAAATAGGAAAAATATGACTCTAGTCACTTTCAATTTGAAATGAGTGTGAAAGGACAAGTGCTCGATGATATCTTCTCTTGTTTAAAATCACGAAAAGATCGAAATGACTTCTCAGGAATTCTAAGCAAGAGGGTGTACCAGGTTTTCGTGAACTGCCATATACACCTTGGTGATCAAATGAAATAGAAATCACCAAGGACTTGATGTACATGCAGGTAGTCTCCCCGAATGCTGTGTTCGGTGTATCATGGTTACAAGGTGGTAGACTCGGCTTCCTATGGATAAAAGGATTGCAACCTAGAGGTGTATCCCTTTATATACGCGACGGTACGGGGAGAAAAAGTCCGTACTAGCACTGTCTGAAGCCAACAGGCGAGACACAACTACTAGGTTTTAAGATGCCGGAACAAGTCTCTAGCCTAGACCACTAGAAATATTGCGTTAGGTTTCAATGTTGCCTGTAATGTTCCAAAATTTTCATTAAGTTAATTGGAACATTAATTTTTCTTTCCTTCTAATAAAAAGAATAAAATGGGTAAGGGGGCCCATGAAGAAGCATAATAAACACTTCTAATATGCAAAGGGGTCACTTAAGTGGCTTATTTGTCATCTCCTAGTGTGAAAAGGGGAAAATACAAGAAGACTAGATCAAGTTTGACCAAGTCAACAACGCTGTCTAAAGAGGTGTAGCTTGAATAAGAAGACAACGTAGTTTGGATAGAAGGGATATCATTGGATGAGAGAAGCCCTAATGGGTGGGGTCCATGGCAAGGAAGCCTCCTCTTGGCATAAAAGGGGGAAGGAGAGCCATTGCTCATTATGTTTGAGATTTCGATTTTGGTTTGCTCTCTCCAGTTATTCAACTGGGATAGCTGTGCTGCATAGCACAAGGGAGATTCATATTTAGGAGTTTCCACTCCTTCATTGGGAATCTTTGGAGGAATTTTTATTTATTCTCCTCACATCCAAGCTTGAGGCCAAGGTAACCATCTTCAGCTATAGCGTTTTCCAGTTGTGCAGAAACGTTGAGTTTCTGGGGGTTGCAGTGAGGATTCATTACCACCCATTTCCAGAGCTATTTTTGCAGAGAAGGAGCTCATTATTTCTCTGGGAGATCAGTGAGGAAGATTCCAGAGCTTCATTTCAGATTTTGGCATTGGGCCTTATGTTTCATCTCATTCCCAACGCTGTCTCTCCTCCATATTGCGTTATTTTTAGAGGGAACTTGCAGGAGGGGTTCACACTGTGGATAAGAGGGTGTAATATTCAATGAAGGGAGAAGAATTTCACTTGAAGATCATTGGAGGAGGTCTCTTCATCATTTGCAGCATTTCCATCCTTCTCCCATTTTGTATTGTTATTGAGTTGCAGCTGCTACACTGCACTCCGGCATTTTGCCAATTTGTACATTTTGGCCAATCCCTTGGAGGATTGTTGTAGTATTGTTTTCTGGGGTTGAGATCTTGCTACCCCACTCTATTTGATTTTTCTGCTTCTATATCATTGTGTGTATATCATTTTGCAGTCATTTCCCACTATGGACTACGTAGTCATAGCTTGTTGCTTGGTTGTGTAGCTGTGTACTTTCACTCTTGCATGTACATATGTCTTGAGGCTAATCTGGCCTATATTGAGAGGTATTTTCCTCAAGTTATTGTATATCTATTTGTAGCTACACATAATCTAATGGTTATGCTCTCTTCTTGCACCATATGTATTGATGTTCACTGCTGCTACTTGTTGGAGTTCATGTATTGCTGTAGCTCTCCCTTTTGCACATTGTTTGAGATTCCTAGGAGTGGGAGATCTGAATAAACCACCTAGGGTTATTTCTTTGAGCTAATATTCTGGAAGTGTAATGTATGAAGGGTAAACAAAGGGATCCAAGTCCCATTTCAACGTATTTTTGCATTAGCTTCCTTATACAGCGTCCCTCTGGACCATATTGCAGAAATTCCCGGAGAAGGAACATTACATTGCCTTAGGTTCATTGAGTAGATTTTAAAGTTAACCTTGACTTTGGTTTCAATTTCTAGGCCCTATTAAATTTGGAGCTCAAATTCCTAAGTAAAAACTATATGCAAATGAACATCATTTCGATTCAATGAATGCCAGTTATAGGAAGGATAGAAATCTTTCAAACAAGAAAGCAAGGAAAATATGCGAAGAAACTTCTAATGCCCTTAATGCAATCAATCAAAAATGAAATTCCTTCCTAAATTGACAAATGCTAGTCATGTAAAGGAACGTTTCACTTTCGATGCCAAATGAATGCAAAGATATTTTTTTGGTTTTGCAATGAAATAAAACACACAACGTACTAATTCAATGGAAAACAAAACAAACACTATTTTGAGTTTTGTGAATGTAAGGTTTTGAAATTGAATGACTCAACCAAAGCGAAAGCAACACACAAAAACATGCAAGCTAATGGAGAAAACTTTCAATCAAAAAAGAGAGTTTCCCAAAATGACCCAAACAAGCAAAGTAATCGATGCTCAAAGTATTGAAGAAGAAGGACTAATAGAAAAAATGAAAAGACAATTCAATCAAAAAAATAAAAGGATCAAGAAAACTCATTCTAATGACTCGAAATGAGACTGATAACAATCAAAGAGACTTGTGCTCGAACAGAAGGCTCCGTGTGCAAGAACACTTAGAAACCCTAAGGTCTTAAATGATACCGACAAGAAAATGACAAAAAATCGAGGGAAACAAGTCTACAGTAGTCAATGCACTCTGAAAGGGTTAAACACACTAAAAAATAACGCAAAAGAAAGAAAAAATGACCAAAATACTCATTAATGAGGTCAAACAAAAACCTATAGGGGTTGGCGCGACTGTAAGGCTGTAATACGCTCCATATAGAAGTTGGCGCGAGTGCTAAAAGAGCGACATGTGCCAATCGGTGCGACTGTCCAGACAAAAACCGTGCCAAGCTAGATACTTAAGGGAAGAAGAGGAAAAATGATAACTTAATGAGAAGAGGTCAACCTTGACACTCTGGAGCTGAACAAAGGATGGAAACTCAACAAACAAACCATAAAAAGACAGACAACTAAACCAATAATCGAAACTGACCCAACCGGATGAAACGAAAAACTCGCTCTGATCCCCAGTGGAGTCGCCAATTTGTTATGAAGGTAAATCCTCTCTGCGGACATATACGATCCCTCTAGCCCTAAGTTGGGTCTAGTAACAAAAGGAGATGCTAAAGTGTTGCTTCCTAGTTGATGAATTAACAAAAAGCATGGTAGATTGACCTACCTTAAATCCAACGTTGTTGTCGTTGTAGAAAGAGTAGTGGCCTCTCGCTCCTGCCTTGGAAAATCAAAATTCATTCGTTGTTACGCTTAGATACCTGCACATAATACAAATAACAAGAACAATATACGACAAAATAGTTTCACTCATAACTATTAGCCAGTCAAAGAGGGCTAAACATATCACATCAGATAAACATCATAACACAATGGTGGAACCAAACAGTAGTCATGTATATAAATGAATAGAAGGAAGAGTACAACCGATGCTTTGACGTCACGGTCTCCTCTAGTGGGGTTCAGGCGAAGTGCGTCTGAAATTTTGGTCAGGGAATTCAGACTCAAGCTCTCTCAGAAGTCTTCGACTAAAGCTCTCTCAACATAATCCTTCTTATTCTATCTTCTCTAGCAGCTTAGATATAGTATGCATAATTCTCCCAGTTCAACTATTCAGCTGTTCAAATAGCTTCTACTAAAAGAGATAGTTTCTTTTAGTGAAGAAAAGGAGGAGGTTGGGATCCCTACAAAGGTGGGAGGGAGTCCTAACCTTTAGGAGAGTTCCAAAGGAGGTGGAAACTACTAACTAAAGGAAGGAGTCTGTGGTTGTTTCAGTTCAACCACTGCCAATGACTCATCCCCGAGGTAGTTGGAATGGAACCTCCACCTCTATTTTTAAAAACATTCCATAAAAAGCTTGGCGCAGGTGTTTAACTGGCACAAAGTGCCAACGGGTGGTGGCTCAGTGTTAAATTTCTCTGTCGGCGCGAGGGTGTAACTGGCTACTCGCGCCAAGGCAATAATAGGGATTTTTAAAACTCTGCTCAAGGAAATGTCAACAAGAAGAATGTTGCTTTCATCAAAAGGGATGCAAGGATGGTATTTGCAAAGCATGACACTGATTATTGGTCATAGAAACAAACCTCTAATGTGCGAGTTTGGGATTGTAGGGTCAGTGAAAAAATGTTGTGTAATAGTCATAAAACCGATCATACCGTTGTTAGTCCGTAGGATCACCCGTCTTTGAGAATTAACTGCCATAATTAGTGACAACCACACCGTAATAAATTTTCCATATTAAGCTGTAATCATTACCCATCACGTCTACCCAAATCCCGAAGACACATTCAGCAATGTCAGAACACACCTCACCACAATAACTAATCACATGATTATAGCCGCGGGAGAGACCGAAAAATTAATTAGTTATGGGGCCTTATCAACCTCATTTGTGATGATTATATTACTTAACTCACATGAAATAAGAAAAGCACCAGAATGCCGGAAAATTCCGAGTTGGAACAAGAAATAGCTACAACAACAAGTGAAATTTCATCAGAGGAAGTTTAAAGAGACATTCCAACATCAAGAATTCACAACAAGGGATTAGAAGCAACACTCCAGGTATACATAAGAGGAATGAAGATGATGAAGGTGGCACGAGCAGTCATCGAGCCTAAGCTTGATGAGAGAATTTAGAGGATAGAATCATTGGTTGGCAAGTATGACAATGCTTCGCTAATTGATACAGATTTCACTGATTCCTATCAATTCTCGGCTATGAAGCAACAAGTATACATAGAAAGTTATGCCACAAAGGGAGGAGGGGAAGTAGTAACGATGAATCCAGAGTTCAGAGGTATCCAAAAATCAACAATACTGAACCTCAGGAACCTCCCATTGTTTGGAACAACGGGAGCGACAATGTAGTGTATGAAATTCCTGCTGAGCAAAGTCCAGAACGAATCGTTGTGGCTGGGGAGAGAAATACCTATACATGCAGAGGACACCAATAGAATTACCAAATTATCAGCAAAGGGGAAGGATGTCTTAATGACATTCCAAAACGTGTCCAAGTGAGCCAAGAAGGTAGGGGAATGAAATTACTATATGAAATACGAGACTAGAAGAGAAGGGAAGGGGGTGAAGATATACATCATCAACAATCCAACAGTGAAATTTTCCTGCTATCTAATAGCGGGTAAAAAGATGAGGTATTACACCAAAGGAAAATGCACCCTTGACACCATTTCAGTCGTGGAACACTGTATCCAAGGAGCCCAACTAAACTGGTGTACCTTCCTATTGAACGAACTGTTTGAGGCATGTGAGGATAATTACAGACGAGCTAGAGGATTCATTTATGGCTATCTCGTTATGGAATTTGCGATGTGTAAATGGACTCACCCAGGGGTAAGGCAACTCGCGCAAATCATAAACGGCCAGCCAATGGTGTTAAGGTTTATGCCTTGGAGAGTCTCGGGAGATCCCAACACCAAGGAGGTAAATGAGGTGGCTTTCTCATTCTGGTACTGGAAGATGGTGGATGTGGTGGCGAGACATCAAAGGGTTCCGAGGGACCTGTTGGATAGATATTCTTTGAAGATATGGTTTGGGGTCACCCACAAGAAGACATATATCAGACCTACTTGCGTGGATAAAACCAAGTTCAAAATGAGGTTATTAAAGTTTCAAGTAGAAGAAAAATCCTTCCACACTGAAGTTTGTTTGTGGCCAAGAGCTGTGATGGAGGTTAGGAGCGAAACACCTCACTATTCGTTCGAGGGCATGCTGCCGAAAGCACTCCTAGGGGAGACACCAGTGGAAACAACAAGGAGGATCTCTCAACTACAGCTAAAACCTTTACTGGACCAGTTGGACATGAGGGTGAAGGGCTTCAATCTGGTAATACAAACCCTCACAAGTGCTTCTACTGTATTTCCTTATTTTTCTGATTTTCAGTCTTCGAATTCTGTATCACCATCCACAACCACCCCAATCATCACAGCCCTACCTTCCACCATGTTCAATTCACCCCCAGCAACCACAGTTACCCCAATCCGCAAGATCAAGGCACCTAAACCCCTGGTAGCTGCACCCAAGGCCAAGAAAGCAAGAATTATGGTGCCTAAGAAAATAGTTGACCTCACAGAGGAAGATCAGACCCAACCTATGGATATAGGAGTACTAGTTCGAGAAGAGCTAGAGGTTACTGGCAAAGTAAGCTCTGTGCTACCTGTGTTTGATCCATTCTCAATTTTAAATATTTAGACATCATCTCCACCTCACACTGACAACTATTCACCTCATACTCACAATTCATCACCCCATACCTCATTTTCTTTGAAAGACTAATCCACCCGCACTCTATCCACCTCAGCGACTATCTTAGACCTGGTGAAGCTAAGAAACAAGACAAACGGGGACACCAAGGTAGAAGTTAACTCGAGTACGACTAGGGTTCCCGAGGTTAACCAACCTTTGGTGGGGTAGGGAACTTTCCTATAACTACAAGGAGGGTATTTTACTACAGATACATCGCCTTCGCCAATAGAGTTGAACCCATTTGAGCAAGCCAACCTAATATTGCAATAGGTTCAACTGACTACTAGTATGAATAACCCATAACCTCAACTGCCGCAACAAAACTAACTGACATCCCCTCAGGAGCACTCAGAGAGATTGATCGCCAACAAGTAACCCCTCAGAGAAAGACCGCCAACCCAGGACATGTCAGGTGCTGAGAGCATGTAGAGCTGGGGGAATAGACAGTTATACAAATTCATTGAACGAGAAACACAACAAGCAGAAAGGCAGCTCAACAACCTCCAGTAGAGGTTCGAGCAGCAACACTAGTAGGTCATCACACTTACTGAAGAGAGAAATCAACTAAAAGGGGAAAAGGAAAATTTACAGGAGCGATTGGAAAAGGTAACAAATATCTTCAAAGACCTTTGGCCAATAGTAATTGCCTAGGATAACAAAACGCCAGAGGAAATTTTGACCTGCTCCATGGTCAAAAGGTCTATCCAAGTGAAAATGACATGTGCAAATCTCAGTATAGAGAGCCAAGAGCTCAAAGAAACGCTATCTTCCAGACCAACATTACCAGACCCCACCGTGGTATATGCTGAGAAGGTTACCGAGAAACAGAAGCAGGTAATCAGAATGAAGGAAACCCTGGGGACGACCGTCAAAGAGGCCTACAACCTACTGAAGCATTTACATGAATGCTATAACTTGTTAACCCTGAAAGACCAACCTATCTCGACACAAATTCAACAAATTTACCAAGAAATCAAAGAAGCCACTGATCTAGTCAGCATAACCCAGATGTACAACTAAGCAGAGGTGCTGGAAACCAAAATCTAGAAGATCGAGGAAGACTCCGCTATCACAAAGCAGGTCCTCAGAGAGCTAAGGCAACTAGTCAAGCAGAAAGTAGAGGCGATACAACAGATGGCGGTCGAAGCCGGCTTGAAGATACAAGAAGTACTCAGCATGCTGCTGCCAATGGCAAGTGAAACCGAGGCTGAAAGATTCACCACCCAAATTGAATAGTTAATTAAAGAATGACAACATGCGATCACTGAGTTCACATAAATCAAGTCTTCAGCAGTGAGCAAGGATCCAGAGTTGGGTCCTTTGTTTGGATAGAGCGAAGAAGAAAAAAAGACAAAGTCAGCCTCTGAAGCCAATAGACCAACAGAAGTTGCAACAATAGGAAAATATTAACTCAGGACGAGTCAATAGTGTGTGGTCAGGGCCTATTGGGGCCTTTTTTTTGAAAAGAAACAATTTTAAGTTGCGAAGAACAAGTGGTGGAGCGTAATAAAGGTAGACATGGAGCTACCACAGTTATGGAAGGCTAGAAGATAGGTGGTGCGACAGTTGCGGAGAACAATACAGATGGTAGATATGGGAGACAAGGAAAATTAGAAGAACTCTGAGTAATCAAGAAGAAGCGACAAGAAGTGGAGCAGGAAAAGAGGAAAGACTGACAGTCACGCTTGGGGAAGAAAAAATAGGCAATCAACCAACGTAGAAAAGTTAGTTAGTTAGTGTGGCAGAAGGTTGATAGGGAGAGCACAGCCGTAGGAGGGCTCTGTGAGATCTCTGTTGTACTGAATCACATTGTAATAGACTCTGTGGAGTGATGTATGTTTTTTTGATATTGATAATGTAATATGGTTATTGTTTTGTGTAACGTTATAAGTTGATTGTTAGTCATTTGCTTATTATGAATGTATGCCCAGTTTTAAATTTTAATTTATCATTTTGAACATGCTTGATGAGTAGTAGCATATACAGAGAGGCGAGATTGGTTGGTTGTTCCAAGTTTCCTTAATTGTTCTTCATGGTTGTAATCGTCTTGTACATGATTTGTATCCTAATCTTAGTAAGGTCATGGAATGCCTTGGGTGAGACACTCTACTCTCTGGAGTAGGGTGAAAATTCCAACGTTGTGCTAGACTACTGCGGAAAACTTGTTGGCCTCTATCCTGAACATGGGTCTTTCCCAAAGACCTCCTTTTTCGCTAGCATAAAGTATTAATGATTGTAGACATGATCCTTTCTAGTTATATGGCTACATCCATGTCGTGGATCCATGTATTTATGATTTTAAACATGATCCTTTCTATTCATATGGATGCGTCCATGCCGTGGATCCATGTATTGTTAGACGATTACACTTTAAATCATACTTACAACAGATATGTTAAGATATATTGTATTATGTTTGATTTTGAGGTCTCCTGACAGCAATTCTCTAAGTCCCTGACTTTTCTTGTAAAGAATTTCAGCCATCACTTCCCGTTCTAACTTCATGCTTTAAGGGGCATATGTTATAAAATATTTGTCACACTCCCAGTCTCATATCCTGAAGTGTCAAAATTTGTGTCTTCAATGCCACAAGTGTCAAAAAGTGATGAAAGCTGTCACAAATAATGTATTCACCATGAAACATGCGTGTGGATATCAGAAGAATATCCCTGAAGAAGTGCAAGAAAAATTGCCTTGAAAGATTCTAAAGAGCTTGTCAAAAACATTTTTTTGCAAGCCCAATGCAATTTCTATAATTGATGTCTTACACTAGTAACCTTTGGCATTATAAATTTCTGGCATTGCCAACAAGACTTTTATTAGGAAAATTCGCATTGGTCCTCTTCAGGCAGATTTTCCAAAAATGGAGGAGAATATTCTCTTACTAGAAGGCTCGAGAATGACGACATGGTTTCAGGTAGTTGAATATTGGAACAGGACCTCCCATTCCTGGCCTTATGTCCTCCTTACGTGGATCTCTACATTGAGATGTGGAGCTCCTCCCTCATCCTCAACTCCCTCTCCTTCCCTATAAATCAATTTCTCACTATCCATTAAGGGATAGTGAAGTTAGTCATAGCTAGTTAGTGAGGTTGACTTGTAGGTTGGATGTTCATCACGTTGGTTTCCATCCTAGTATTGAATTGTGCCCAAATGATACCCGTTTGCAAAGGATAAAAGGTGTTTGAAGGCTAGGGATTGGACTTGGAATCTCACTCGAAGGAGGATTCCAACATCATGGCTTCATTAGTTTTAATGCTCCCTTTTCTATCTATTAATAATACAATATATGTTTTCTTTCCATAAATTTTTAAATTATTGTCCATTTATTATAATTCTCCTTGATATGTTACATAATTCACATTAGAATTTTTTTTTCTTTGCATAGTTTTGTTGTCTCCACTTGGTATTTCTTGTAGGCACTCATCTATACCAGTGAAGAGGAGATCATGAGCTTCGAAGCCAAAGATTCAAGGTAAACATCCAGGGTATTGGAATTAGAGAGAGGTAGGATATCTATCCTCCTTTGCATTTTATAATATGAAATAGGAAATATTGCATGTAGTTGTCTTATGTAGTTTCTAGATCCTCCCATAGGACTAGAGGGGTTGTTTCTGTCCACAGAAAGGATTTCCTGCACAAAAATCCAGCTCGATACAATATTTACAATGATATACACATACATATATGCACATTTTCTTAACTGAAAAATAAAAGGATATGATGCCTGTATCTACAACAAGGGAATCCAGAGGCCCACACCTCCACCCTCAAAGTAATACCATGATTCACCTCATTCCTAGGAAGTCCAGTATCCATTGCCAAAGTCCCATGTTTTTTTCCTCTCAGTGAATAGTTATCGGCTCATTTTTCCAGGGCACACCCCCAATGTGCATCTGATTCCATCTAGAAATGATAATAACCAAACAATCCATTCCCGACCTTCCATTCTCTGCTACAAAGTCCCTCAGGAAATCCGGTCACCCCCTTCCATACAGTCACACACCTTCCAAGTTCTATTGGCACCCCCATCCCGGGTAGTCCATCCCTTGGAAAGGATTCCTCACATCGGAAGATACAAAAAACAAGGAATATCCCTGCCCCAAAACCATCATACCAGTTATAGCATGCTCATGGAAATCAATGGACACATTTGGGTACCAATTTCTAATAATGGTCCTACTCTTGAAGTGCTTTAGCAACATACTATTGCATGCTCCAATTCCTTTTGCTGATGCTGCTAGTTCTTTTAGTTAGCTCCAATCACCCAACTGAGTATTTTCGTGCTTCCCATAGAAAGCACATAATTTCCATTAGATTCAAAATAAATTGAAATAACTTAAAATCATACCTCATTGTTAGATAATCAATAAGTTACACTTGCAATCATGTTTACTTCCTATCACAACAAGTCAAACTGGCTGTTTGATCAAATTATCGTGTATAAACAAATCACATCTAGTTAACTAAAAAAGCAACCATCATAGGTTAAAATCATGAATCACATGAAATCATCATAAACCATAATCATAAATCACATGTAACCATCATAAGTTAGAATCATATATCACATGCATAATAAAACTGAAATAAAATACTGATACTTATCCTTCCTTGGTCCTTACTTCTGTCTTTGTTCTTTTTTGCACATATTGAATTGGTTGCCACACCCAGTGATCACACAATGCCTTTGCTTCTCTTCAATCACATACACATACACATAGTTTACATCAAAACACATAAATCCACACATGTTATACAACACCACAAAATACATACATCTACACCGACATACGACACATACACCTACACCCGATGTACAATACAACACAATACATACGCCTACACTTGAATACAACAGATACACCTACACCCAGTGTAAAATACAACACAACACATACATATACATCGTACAACACAATGAATAAACATTTCACGATACCATGACTACACCATGTACATGCATAATACTACATGCTTGTAAAGCAACATGTACGACATGCACACAATACAACATGTATACCAGTAACATATGCACAACATGTACACAATACCACTTGTACACAACACTATCTGCACAACGTGTGCACAAAATCACATTTACATGGTACCACCTGCATAAAATGTACACAACTCAAAATGTACACCACACCACCTGTACAATGTGTACACAATACCACATGTACACAACACCACATTAACACCATGTACACAACACCACATGTAAACAATGGCACATGCACGACATGTAAACGACACCACCTACACATAACACCACATGTACAACATGTACACAACACCATATTCACACAAAACCACATGTATAATCATGCACACAACACCATATGTACATAGCACCCTATGTATAACACGCACCCAACACCATTTGTACATAGAACTGCATATACAACATGTAAATATCATGATGCATACACAACACCACATATCCAACATGCACACAACACCATATGCACACAACACCGTATATCCAACATGTGCACAATACGATATATACACATCACCACATATCCAACGTGTACATAACACCATCTATACCTAGCACTACATATGAAATATACACACAACGCCATATATATAATTGGCATACAACATCATATGTACACAATACTACATATGTTACTTGTATATATCACCATAGGTACAATCACTGAATATAAAACATGCACAACATATACCTAATAGTAGTACTGCACATCCATAGACCACACACTAACCCCACAAGAAACCTTTCTTCTAGTGTCTTTCCACTATCCATGCTTATCCTAACATGCCACAGGTCACAATACTTTCACTTCACTGATATACCCCTCGACTTTACTTGTCCATAACATAAACATAGGCATAGTACATGCATATAATATCAATTCATGTCCACATGATACCAACCTCATAGATCTGTCAAAGTTACTCTTCCCACTTGATTCCTTATAAGACCAAGAACCTCTTCATGCCATTCACCTACATAATAAATCATTCCTCCACAAGAATGATCCTTGAAAACCTTGTCAGACAATGACATAGATACATACACATACACATATATAATCATTAGCATAAAAAATTCATGATCCCGCCACACAACGAAATACATACACACATATATACATATGAACTTTAGCATTAAACAATCATGATTCATGAAGACCCTATCATATACAACATACATACATACATAGATGTATACATATATAAACATCAACATAATATGATCACAACACAATTTATAGATATCATAAGGTATAGGTTATGACAACTTCCTTAATCTGTGCACACCATGCACAACATTGAGAAAAACAATTCCCAACATAGCCAAGGCATATGACGCCTCAAATAGATTTACTTAACATTACTGGTTAACTTTCTCATGTTTGTACTGCCACCGTCCATTTACCATAATGGATCTAACCTATCCAACTAATTGTCATAGTCTTACCTTCTGCTGTGCTTAATCATGCACCAAGATTCATCCGTGTCTTTCATTACCTATCAAGTTGCACACATATCTCCCTGAGCTCCATTAACTTTCCTCTTTCCCAATAAATTCCCAAGATGCTCAAACATAAAACGTAATAACAATAAATAAACGAGAAGAAATCCATGAAAAAAAACTGAAAACAATACGACACTGCAACAAAGTGGCATGACCATGCACTAGATGCAATCAAGACCACAAGTCAAGCACCAAAAAATCATAAAAAAATGAAAGAACAAGACTAGAAATAAACACCATGAATCGATCCCGCATGGGTTCCCAAAGTTTCCAAGGGAAATATCAACCTGAGCCTTTTCAAAGATTTCATGGCAGTCTCTTTTTCCATGCAATCCCTTGCATCATATCGCCATAAACACATAACTTCCAGTGTATAATATAAACATACAATATAACATTTATCTTACCTTATTATGCCAATACCAAGCATGTTTCCCTGCAAATGTTCGCACATGTCAATCAAATGTTCCAAATATCAAGACATCATATCTATTAATTTGGAATCAGCATTTACCAAGTCTAAAAAACATGTCATAATCAACAATCAAATCATAGTCATCAGTCATAATAAATGATGCTACAACTATCACCTATTTACACTCAAACACATATCAATTGTCTCAACACATACGTGTTAGTACAACCCTCTTAAAATAAGATCATTTCTTCAAGAAATCTTATGGACACATAATTATGTCATGCAATTAATAAAAAATCAATCAACTTGTAAACATACCATGCTATATAAACCAAATTAATGACATAATCAAACATTCAAGCACCAAGTATATGACATAAGCAAACTCATACCTTAATTTATCTTAGGGGAGGCTATCTTATCTCCACAATTAATCTAGATTAGCACGATATAACTTCACAACACATCAACTCAAACATAAATTGAAGGCCATGATTTCCATAATAGTAACTAACTAACATGTTCACATCATAATCTCACAAAGAGTTATCATTCATGCATAAAAATCACACATGCACTGTTAGTCTATTTTAGGACAACACATTATCATAATTAGATCAACTCAAACGTGAATGTTATAACCCTAACCAACTGCATAAGCCAATCTAGATTATCATGATACATGTGACATCAATATATTAATTCCATAACCCTAATCATCAAGTTTAAATAACATAAAACAAAAACAAGTTACTACCATGCATGACTATTTGACAAACATACATATGATCACACTAATTAACTAACATATATCATGTATGTAACAATAAAATCAATAGAATGAAATACATACACATAACCATAATGCATATAAATACATTGATCAACTAGCATTTATCATATATGTAACCACAATAATAATAGAATTAAAAACATATAAGTAACCCTAATTATTACAACAACCAAGAATCACATACTTGCATGCCAAGCATACAACTTGTATGATGATATGCTCTTACCCAAAAGTCCATTGTTGCAACATCACTTTAATGATCTGCATCTTTTGCTTTATCTTAGCCAACACATTAGCATCATAACATACCAATATCATCATGATGACCTAATTTCAAACAATGACCTTATGCACAACAACCTTAACCATGATAATGCATGCATAACAACATATAGACACTGACATGCATAAAAAATGCATATACAACCATACACTCATGACGACACATCCCTTAACAACATCATAAACCTTGACATGGAAACATCACTACAACCATGATCAACACCATGCAAATGCAACAAGCACATAGATTATAAGCATAAGGGACACATATGCAACCGGATTGAATGCATGACCAAGACACCACCCATCTAGTCTGAGGGTTGAACCATGCTCTAATACCACTCTGTAACACCCTATTGTGCTATACAACAACCCCCCATTTTTTTCTATAAATAGGGACCCTTAAGAAATAAATAGGAAGTTATTTTTAGAATTTCCTAAAAAAATAAAAAACTTAGAAAATAAATATTTTCTATTTTTTTCCTTGTTATTTTAAAGTGCATCGCATATCACATATATTATTTCAAAAAGGCCCATAAAACGTAAAATATGCGAATTGCGATATGTGCTCAAACTTCTCTGAAGATATGATTTAAAACTTTGCAAAAATCCTCAATCATCGTTATATTTAATTTTTCGCACCACACTTCACTTAATTAATAAAAGCTTTAAGAGAAAAATGATATAAGCTGCAATACCCATGGACTCGACAAGCAAATAAACCAATTAATATAAAACCTTTGGCCATCATAGTCACTTCAGTTTTTCACAATTCACATTTTTCTCAACTTATAATATACGCTTAATAATTATCCCATAAAAGTTGCGATCTACGATTTGCACAGATCGAATTTTGCAGCCTTTAAGGGTAAGTATTACGAAATATTATAAGTTATAATCTGCGATATGTGCATTAACACCATTTAATGAATCAAGCATGTAAAAAACTTGTGTCATATCAAAATGACATTTAAGATCTTAACGTCTTTAAAGCGATTGATAGATCTTATGTGTGGAGATATGTGAAATATTAAATCAGAAATTATGAAGGATGATTGGTGTTATATTTTAATAGATTGATATCTTCTTGTTTGTGTTTGAAGTAAATGATTGATTTATTTCTTTGATACTCCATACTTGTAAAAACTCACTCTTCTTTCAGGAAACCAGTTAACAGATTGAAGAAGAAAAAAATGAGCAAAAAGGGTAAAGAAATTTCTCAGACGTTCTCCATAGAAGACACAGATATGTCTCCATTATTTTCAGATAACTTCTGCAACAAAGACTGCAGAAGTTCGACATGGGAGGAAATGTATTAACTCTTTGAAAATGAAGGACCAAAGGTGATAAACAAAGTTTCTTCAACATGCACTACTTCTATCTCCGACGCAAATCTGTTTGACGTTGCATGTTCATATATTCACAGGATAGCTGCAAGAACAAAGATTCTTCCTTATACAGACATGATTAAGTGTGCAATTGACCACTTAAACATCAAAGATAGAATTTTCAAGAATTCGATAGGAGAAACTATGGGTTCTTTTAGGGCAGAGGATTTAACAACAATGTCCCATCTACTACCCCCACAACAGAAATATGACAAAGAATATTTGCAGAATTTCAGAGGAGAACATCCAGACCTTATCAAAGTCATCCAAGAATGGAAGGATAACCAGGGGAAATTGAAGCAAGATAATTTTGGTATGTACCCAATTTCCCAAATTCCTAATCCTTAGTATTATGCTGCTAGTATGTTATGTAGATTATTTGGCAAACCAGATAGCACTAGATTCTTAAGAAACTGGGTTCCCCTAATTGACACAACTGTCAATTCATCTATTCTGAATTGGGCAGACATTTTATCTAATAACCTAGCCAAGCATATAATTGAATATAGGAATAAAAGAAGTATTTCACTTAGAGAAATACCTCCCTTTTATATGTCTTCATATGTCATGGATGATATCTGTTTCACTTCTAGTTTTCCTACTATGGGTTGGAAATGGACTACCAAGGACCCTACCCCAATTCACATCTACCATAGAGAGCTCTGGGATTCAGATTTCCACTTGCACTTCTATAAATTCTGTTATGGAGTCATTTTATCTATACATTAGATGATTTCTAACAAAAGGGCTCCTATGGTTTCTGAAGAAGCCAATGTAGACATTCTTCTAGTAGTTAGAGGGTTTGCTGAAGAAAATTTTACATATATAAGAGTATTTTGGAGTTATGCTTCTCCCCATGTTTTACCCTATTATGTTCCCGATAGGTTACTTGCAAAATAAATAGCCTATCAACTTGTCAATGGTGTTACAAAGCAGCTGAAGGACACTAAAAAGGCTATTTTCTCTAATTTCCCTCTACAATGTGGCACCTTTTCTTCGTCTAATATCGGCCATACTTACAAGGAGGTTCCCAAGATTCAGTTATTGAAATTGGCATTTATGCCAAGAAGATTATATTATCCAAATGATGTGATTAAAAATTACATGACAGAGCATAAGATGAAGTATTTTGTAAAAGAGGAAGATGGATTTGATGATCTCTTCCAGGGCATGGAAATTTACTCAGCTATTATCAAATATGTATCTAGTCAACTAAGTCAAAAGGATGCTGAAGCTTTTCAAGCATACAGAAACAAGAGACTAGAAAAATTCCCTCTAAATTTGTTAACTATTGAAGATGAAAATAGACACACTCCAAGTGTTAGTCTAGATGATGAAATAAAATAAATGTCTGAAGACGAATCAGGTCAGTCACAACAACAATCTGATAATTCGGATCGTTCTGAAAATGAATCCGAATTTAAGAAGGAAAACTCAGAAAAGACAATTGACCAAGCCATTCAGGAGATATAAATTCTGGATGAAACAAGAAATAATGGGACATACTCAAATTTTGAAATAGTTTAGCACAGTCACAACATGCTAGATCAGTCCAGTTTACCGCAAGCAAAAGATATTATAAATGAATGGGAAGAATTTTCTGAAGCAATAAAGACTCCCAAAGAAAATCCCAATACTGATCAAGAAATAAGTTTCTAAACACTAGAACATTCACAAAAGATAGTGGATACCATCAATCCACTACAAAGAGTTCCAGCAATATAGGAGAAAGAAATCATACCGGCCTACCCCACAAATCAGATAGTTCTACAGATTGAAGACATTCCTTCATTAGAAATTTTCTACAGTCCTAGTTACAAGGCTATAGTTAATAGAAATAAAAGAAGGAGAATTGATGAAACAACTCCAAAGCCTATAGATGAATCAGTTGATGTACTATGGAAGGATTCCTCAAAAGATCCCACTGAACATCTAACCAAATTATCATAGTATGCAGGGGCATATGATAATGCTAATGTTGATAAAGATACTAAGGTTAGAATGTTGTTAAAATTAAAGGAAGCCAGAGTACAAGAATTAGAAAAGTTGTTGAATGAAGAGAAATCCAATTCCAGTGAGCAAGTCAAAGTAAATTCAACCCAATTTCACAAAGATATTGAAAGCCTCAAATTGCAGCATTAGACAAAGCTTAATGAAAAATAAACATAGCTGGAAATAACAATGACAAATTTACAGAGTCAACCATAGTTAGAACAATTTTTCAAAGAAGCACTTGATTTAAACACCAAGTTAAAGAAAGATCAAGAAGTGTTTTGTCATCAAGCCTCTATGATTGATTCTTATTGTGATTCAATTAAAATAATGATCCAACGGATAGCAATTCAGAAACTGGAATGTGAAAGACTTGAGAAGAAAACCAAAGAGCACATTCAGTGGCAAGTTTCAGATTCAGGAAAGCAAACTAATCTACCTCAAGTAGATAAGATTCACAAAGAAATGTTATTCACAGAATGGGAAGCGCAAACCAATCAAGCAGAGAAAGCAACGGCAAAGACATCCAAGATATCAAATGAGATCATTGAATCTATTTGTGAACAACTATCTAAAACATAACTACTTAAGGAAAACACGTCTGAAGTGTTTTTAGAAATAAGACAGGTAGAAATGAAGTGGAGACAAAGAGAAGATACACAAGAGGAAATGATAAAAAAGGTAAATAAGTTTGATCAGGAAAATTACTGGAATTTTCTGATCAAACCTTACCATCAACATTAAACTCTTCAATCTCTTAGAGATTCAGCGAAAAGATTGTTAAGTCCCTATATTAATAGTATAGTCCCTTATTATGTTAGTGTAGCCCTCCTTATTGTTATTTTTGTACCCCTGTAACCCCCATATTGTTATTATTGTGCCCTTACATTATTATTGTTAGGTCGGCTAGGATTACATTGTGGCCCCACTAGGATTACATTGTGGCCCCATGGGCTCCTATATATAGAAAGGAGGTTTTGTCATTTGTATCATCCAAGAATTGTTCATTCATGTAATGTATTGGAGGTTTCCCCCTCGAATTGGCTTACTTATAAGGCGTTGATATCTCTTTTATTCTATTTTTGGAGCTGGTTTCACAACATTTGGTATCAGAGCTTTGGATTCTAGGGTTTTCATGGCTCCAAACCGATCATTGTGGAATTTTCGCTATAACATTTTTTCTACGAAGGTTCAGAAGCTGAAATTTTTAGAGTGCGAAGAAGAAATCCTGTGGAACATGGTCACAAAATTTCAAAACTTGGTTTGCAATATATTTGGAGATATGATCTATGGAAGTTTGGGCTTTTTGCAGGATCTTGAATTTAACCTAAACGAGTCATCGCGGAATTTGTGCTATAACTCTTTTTCTACGAAGTTTCAGAAGCTGAAATTTTTAGAGAGTGAAGCTAAAATCATGAGGCATGTTGGAAAAAAATTTCAGAGCTTGGTTCGCAATATTTTCAGAGATATGATCTGTGGAAGTTAGGTATTTTTTAGGCTCCCGAATTTCATCTCAAAGAGGTGACCGTGGGAAAAATGTCATAACTCTCTCTTTGAGTGTCATATTGAGATTCTGTAAAAAGTGGCCACAAGTACACAAAATTTAGTTTTTTTTCTATCAATTTTAGATCCTATGGAGAAAACAGTGACACATGGAAAGTCGTACAATCTCGCTCTGCTGAACCAGTCCATAGTTAGGTCATTGTGGGAGATTGGACATAAATTTGTCTTGAAGAATCCAAATTAGGTCAGACCTGTGGCATTTGAAAGAGGATTCAGAGGGATAACGCAGAGCCAAATTTCATATATTTAAGATCTAAAATCATAGAGATAATTCAGTTTCAATATCGAGCTCCTCAAAAGCAAGAAAAATGTGTGTATTTGTTTCCAAATTGCATAAGTTTTGTGTAAAAAAAATCATTTTGAAGTGATTCCAAGGGCCTATTGAGCATATATTTCAGTATTGGGTTCTGAAATGCCTCCTAAAAATAATTCAACACCCATTAAGCCCTCAGAAATCTATACTATGATGCATGAAGTGGAAGAATTGCAGTATGAGATATCAAAATTACGGTACCAAGTGCAAAAAATTTCGATCTTACGAAGAGCAACCGAAGATGACATAGATGGTTTAAAAGCAGAAATGGAGGCTAAGTTGGATGGTTTGAAGGATCAAATAATAGCTAATATGGATGATAAATTAGTGGAAGATCACATCGAGCATCAACAACAAGTTCTCTAACTCTCAAAGGATAACCTAACTTTGGTGCATAATCTAATGAAACAACAGGAAGATAAACATCACATCGAAAGAAGTTCTGAAGCAGTCATAGAAACAAGAAATCAACAAGTACGATTAATTTCAGAGTATCTCAGCAAGTGGAAGAACCTTCTTGTAGAAGATTCCACATGGGAGGATGAGAATTTTAAACAGAAGCATCAAGAAATAATCAAGCGTTGAGGACAACACTTGTTTGAAGGAGAGGGGCATGTTAAGTCCATATATTAATAGTATAGTCCCTTATTATGTTAGTGTAGTCCCCCTTATTGTTATTTTTGTACCCCTGTAACCCCCATATTGTTATTATTGTGCCCTTACATTATTATTGTTAGGTCGACTAGGATTACATTGTGGCCCCATGGAATCCTATATATAGAATGGAGGTTTTTTCATTTGTATCATCCAAGAATTGTTCATTCATGTAATGTATTGGAGGTTTCCCCCTCGAAGTGGCTTATTTCTAAGGCATTGATATCTCTTTTCTTCTATTTTTGGAGCTGGTTTCACAACAAATATCTCAATCAGTAATCTCAAATGCTATTTTCAAGGGAAAAATCCGATCACGGATATCACAGTAAGCTCAGCTCAAAGAAATGTTAGATATTTTCCAACTTCGTGACCACATTCAGAAAGAAGGGCAAGATTCGCAAAATCAGAATTGTTAGTTTAAAAATTGTTAGATTTTTGTTTAAGTTAGCCTTTTGAGGAAGGTTGTTTGAAACCTCCTCTATATTTTTGTAATAATTTATTTTAGTTTATAGTTAGTTTTAGTATTTAAACCATTCTCATGCATTTAGAGAAGAGTCTAGAAATTTTTCAAAAGCATTTGCAAAGAGTGCACTATTGTAAGTTTGTGAGTGCTTTGATGAATTAATGGAACACATTATATTATCTTTTAACGACTAAAGCTGTTTAACTGATGTTGCACTACTGTACTTGTTTGGTCTCAATCTAGTCTCCTAAATTGAGCTCATTTAATTGTCAACCAGGGTTGGTAAACTACTGAAGTGAAGTTTATTGTATGTACCTAGGTGCTTGTTTCTTAATGCGTTGTGTCTGCGTTTACAGTGATAATGCTCACTCTCTGCCCACAGTGATAGTGCTTTGATATTCAAACTGATATACCCTTTTGCTCTGCTCACGGTGATAAGAATATCTCTGTTTGCGGAATGAAGTGCTAGCTACAGAATGGAGTGATGGAAGTAGTCACGGAATGAGTAAATGGAGTGAGGTGGAGGAAACGAATTAATGACTGAAAAGACGACGGAGATTTTTACAACAGAAAATAGAATCATCATTGAATGATTTGGTTAAGTGACGTGAAGAATTCAAACACTTCATCCTTCTCCATCACAGTTATACTTATGCTAAGTACTCTTCCAAAAGAAGAAACTCTTTCAAAAAATCCCTATAATGTCTTAAGCATGATTGTAATCTTGAATGTTTCAGTTGTGTGTTTGCACTAAGTACCATAGCTATTCTTGCTCTTAAAAAGCTCTTCCAAAATATCATAATGATGGGTAGGAGACAACTATGATATCTTAGTTTTTCATTGCTTTGAGTCTTTATGTTTGCATTTGCACTGAATTTTACAGTTAGGATTGTTCTAAGAAACTCTTCCAAAATACCAATCATGATGGACAAACAGACTGTATGATTCCATAGAATAATGCATGATAGCTTAGTTAGGATACTCCAGAGTTTAATTGCACTTAACTCATGCTCAGTTATTTTGTTTTAAGTTTGATAATGACTTGTTAGTTCAACACTGTTTTAGATTAGTGACATCTTAAGTTCAGTTTTAGCTTAACTCATTGCATTTTCACTTCACATTCAGTTGTCATTCACTGCATATTAGATTACTTCAGTTGTTAAACTTAACAAAACAACCTTCATTATTTACAAACCTCTTCTTGTTCTAAAATCTATAATTTATTCATAACCATATGAACAGAAGACAATATCATTTTAAGGCCTGAAGTACTTCTGCAACTTCCTTATCATCTTACAAACAAACATTTCCTCAAAAGACTATTTCAAAAATCTATAACCTTTGAGTGAAGTGTAGTACTATAAAACTGAGTTGCAGAATAGAGCTAGGAACTAGACTTAGAGTAGAAGATCTTATGATGATATCAATGTTTTACTCCAATTATGCTTCAACAAATCTCTAATCAAGGATAAAATGTTGCATCATTATAAGTTAGTTGTTTAACTGTTTAGTTAGGAGGATTTGCATACTTAGTTGACCATGTCTCAAGCTCTCTTTCAAACACCTTTGATGAAAGAATTTGACAAATTGAGTTTATGCTTTGAATCATTTACTTAAAAGTCATTATCAAGCTTTGTTTTTGCTTAGTCATAGTTTGGATTTAATTCTGTTTCAATATCTGCAATTTCATTTGTCATTTGTCATCAACCAACTAGGCTTCACTCTATTTTTAATCATTAGCTTCCTTCCACTAGCTTTCTATTCATTTTCCTTGTGAACATAAAATTGCCAAAAAGACTAAAAACATCATAAATCATCATAAAAGACAAAAAACATCACAAAACACTACACATAACGCATTAAGAAACAAGCACCTAGGTACATATAGTACACTTCACTTCAGCAGTTTACCAACCCTGGTTGACAATTAAATGAACTCAATTTAGGAGACTAGATTGAGACCAAACATTTTGGCGCCGTTGCCGAGGAATCTAAACATCTAATGCAATGAGTTAAGCTAAAACTGAACTTAATATGTCACTAATCTAAAACAGTGCTGAACTAACAAGTCATTATCAAACTTAAAACAAAATAACTGAGCATGAGTTAAATGCAATTAGACTCCGGAGTATCCTAACTAAGCTATCATGCATTATTCTATGGAATCATACAGTCTGTTTTTCCATCATGATTGGTATTTTGGAAGAGTTTTTTAGAACAATCCTAACTGTTCAATTCAGTGCAAATGCAAACATAAAGACTGAAAGCAATGAAAAACTAAGATATCATAGCTGTCTCCTACCCATCATTATGATATTTTGGAAGAGATTTTTAAGAGCAAGAATAGCTATGGTACTTAGTGCAAACACACAACTGAAACGTTCAAGATCACAATCATGCTTAAGACATTATAGGGATTTTTTGGAAGAGTTTCTTCTTTTGGAAGAGTACTTAGCATAAGTATAACTGTGATGGTGAACAAAAGAGATTGCAATTAAATCCTACAATACTATAGCCAATTCCCATTCATGATCATAATCTTTTGGAAGAGCTTCTTATTTTGGAAGAGTTTTTAGAATGAGTATAACTATAGTAGCTAATGAAAACAACTACGAATTCAACTTCAAGAACGTAAAGGAAACTAGAATACTTATCTAAATTACGCAAATAAATCCGTACAGGGGGCAGGGGCCCTCTACCACAAGACGGAATCTAACTGCAAATCAAATCAACGCTTTCAAAACAACACTGTTTGCTTCATTAAAAGAGAAATAACTTGAACAGAGCACTCTGCGTCTTCAGAAATGTAGCACAGAATCTAAGCAAAATCTAGAACAAAAACTAGCCTAGCTCTCGGTTTCCCAAGTGTTTATATAACAAATGTACATAACAAGACTTGCAACAATTCCAGGATCATTGTCTTTCCTTATCGAAATCACATTAGGACTCTTGAAGTGGCTGCGTAAAAAGGAAAAAGACATCTGGACTAAGACAGTCCTATTAGAGTATGGAATGAGATGAATGAAATATGGATGAAGTAGAGTATGAATGAATGAATGAAATGGAGCATGGATGGATAAGTGAATGGAGTGAAATGAAATGAGATGGATCATAAGCACTATGGATCTGAACTTATGATTTTGTAATAGCTGCTTGCAAAAACAAAATGGAAAAGTTAGAGTGTAAGAGAGACTCTGATTTTCACTCTATCTTTTCTGTATAAACATGCCAATCAGTGATTGGTTTTCATGTTTATACTTTTTTTATTTTTTTATTTTTTATTTTTATTTATTTATTTATTTTTTTTCAAAAGAGAAATGCTTCAGAAAATTTAATCAAGTTGATGAAGAAGAAAGATTCTTCTTCATTAACTTCACATCACTGCTTTCTTGGAAATTCTTGACAAATTCTTCTCTTGAGAGTGGTTTGTGATATAGCTTCAATCTATGACCATTCACAAGAAAAGTGACCTCTTCTTCATCTATAGTTCTGATTTTTACTGCCCCATTATCAAAAATTTCAACAATTTCATATGGCCCAAGCCAATGTGTCTGAAATGTACCTTGAAAATCCTTGAATTTTGAATCAAACAAGAGAACCGGTCTCTTTGAATTTCTTCTCTTTGATGTACTTGTCTAAATAGCCTCTCAACTGCCTATTTATGGATGACTTGTTTTCTAAAGCGCATCTTGTCTGATCTCATCCAAGTTCATTAGTCTGCTCAGTCTATGCTTTTGCTAGTTAAATCAAGTCTAAACAATACTCATTGAACGTTAGATACGGAACTCTATAGGAAACAAAACTTGCTTTCCATAATCAAGCTCATAAGGAGTATGGCCTGTTGTGCTTTTCCATGTAGTTCTATAGGCCCACAAGGCTTCAGGAAGTCTATCTGCCCAATCTCTTCTATGCAAATGAACAGTCTTCGTTAGGATCCCTTCAATGACCTTATTAGTAGATTCCACTTGACCATTTGCTTGTGGATGATAGGGATTAGATTTTCTGTGTCTGATTTTGTACCTCTCCATCATTTGTTCCACTAGCCTTGATGTGAATTGAGCTCCTTGATCTATAACAATTTCCCTTAGGACACCAAAACGAGTAAAAATATCCTCAAAAAGAAAATTAACTACAGATGTTTCAGTAGCAAAAAGTAATGGCTTGGCCTCTACCCATTTGGTAACATAATCAGTGCAAACTAATATATATCTCTTTTGTCTTGATGGAGGACTAATAGGTCCTACAAAATCCAAAGCCCATTTTTCAAAAGGTTCAATATGTACATGAGTTTGTAATGGCATCTCACCTGAAGGAGAAGGTTTCCCTACCCTTTGGCAACTGTCACACCTTTTGACATACTCTTTAGCATCTTTAAACAAGGATGGCCAATAATATCCTAAATTAAGGATCTTATAGGCTGTCCTCTTATCTGCAAAGTGTCCGCCACAGGGTTCGTCATGACATGCCTTGAGAATCTCAGGCATCTCATCTTCACGAACACACCTTCTAATGATCAAATTTGGACCTGTCTTGTACAACTCATTAGCAACCCATGAATATTTTGCACTATCACAAATGATTTTTCTTTTATCCCTTGCATTCATAATTGAAGGAAATTTTTCTGAAACTAAATAATTAGCAATATCAGAAAACCATGGAGTTTGAGTAGAGATTGAAAAAAGATATTCATCAGGAAATTTATCTTCAACTGGAGTGTCATCTTTGATATTTTGGAGTCTAGATAGGAAATCAGCTACTGTGTTTTGTTTTCCAGGCCTATCTAGAATGGTGATGTTGAATTCTTGTAAGAGCAATAACCATCTTATAACTCTTCCATTAGTAATTGATTTGTTCATTAAGTATCTAATTGCAGAATGATCAGTGTGAACAAAAGTTTCATAGCCTTTTATATAGTGTCTAAATTTGTTTATGGCATGAACAACAGCTAAAAACTCTTTTTCAGTTACAGTATAGTTTAACTCTGCAGGAGTCAAATTTTTACTGGTATAATAGATGGCATAGGGAATCAAATCTTTCTGCCCCAATACTGCTCCTAGAGCTGTATCGGAGGCATCTGTCGAGATATGAAAAGGTAACTTCCAGTTAGGTCCCCTTAATATAGGTGCTTCAGAAATTTTGGTTTTCAGGGTTTCAAAAGCTAACTGGCAATCAGAAGTCCATTTGAATTCACAATCTTTGGTGAGTAATTTGAAGAGTGGATATGCTATTTTGGTGAAGTTTTCTATAAATCTCCGATAATATCTTGTAAATCCTAGAAAACTTCTAACATCCCTTTGACAACTTGGAATGGATAAGTTAGATATGACTTCAACTTTAGACTCATCAACTCTAATCCCATCCCCTGAAATGTGATGCCCTAAAACAATACCTTCAGTAAACATCATAAAACATTTTTCATGACAACGACGCCAAAATGTTTGGTCTCAATGTAGTCTCCTAAATTGAGCTCATTTAATTGTCAACCAGGGTTGGTAAACTGCTGAAGTGAAGTGTACTGTATGTACCTAGGTTTTTGTTTCTTAATGCATTGTGTTTAGTGTTTTATGATGTTTTTGGTCTTTTGTGATGATTTATGATGTTTTTGGTCTTTTGGTAGTTCTATGTTCTCAAGGAAAATGACTAGAAAGCTAGTGGAAGGAAGCTAATGATTAAAAACAGAGTGAAGCCTAGTTGGTTGATGACAAATGACAAATGCAATTGAAGATATTGAAACAGAATCAAATCCAAACTATGACTAAGCAAAAACAAAGCTTGATAATGACTTTTAAATATGATTCTAAAACTACAAACTCATTTGTCTAATTCTAATAAAGGTGTTTGAAAAAGAGCTTAAAGTTATGATTAACTAAGTATGTATCAAACTCTAACTAAAACGGTTAAACAACGTCCTTACTACAATATTGTATTTCTCTTGATTAGAGATTTGTTGAAGCATAATTGGAGTAAAACATTGATATCATCATAAGATCTTCTACTCTAAGTCTAGTTCCTAACTCTATTCTGCAACTCAGTTTTATAGTACTACACTTCACTCAAAGGTTATAGATTTTTGAAATAGTATTTTGAGGAAATGTTTGTTTGTAAGATGATAAGGAAGTTGCAGAAGTACTTCAAGCCTTAAAATGATATTGTCCTCTATTCATATGGTTATGAATCAATTATAGATTTTAGAACAAGAAGAGGTTTGTAAATAATGAAGGCTGTTTTGTTAAGTTTAACAACTGAAGTAATCTAATATGAAGTGAATGACAACTGAATGTGGAGTGAAAATGTAATGAGTTAAGCTAAAACTGAACTTAAGATGTCACTAATCTAAAACAGTGCTGAACTAACAAGTCATTATCAAACTTAAAACAAAATAACTGAGCATGAGTTAAATGCAATTAGACTCCGGTGTATCCTAACTAAGCTATCATGCATTATTCTATGGAATCATACAGTCTGTTTGTCCATCATGATTGGTATTTTGGAAGAGTTTCTTAGAACAATCCTAACTGTACAATTCAGTGCAAATGCAAACATAAAGACTGAAAGCAATGAAAAACTAAGATATCATATTTGTCTCTCTATATTATGATATTTTGGAGAGAGCTTTTTAAGAGCAAGAAATAAGCTATGGTACTTGAATTGCAAAACACACAGTAAAACGTTCAAGATCACAATCATGCTTAAGACATTATAGGGATTTTTTGGAAGAGCTTCTTCTTTTGGAAGAGTACTTAGCATAAGTATAACTGTGATGGTGAACAAAAGAGATTGCAATTAAATCCTACAATACTATAGCCAATTCCCATTCATGATCATAATCTTTTGGAAGAGCTTCTTATTTTGGAAGAGTTTTTAGAATGAGTATAACTATAGTAGCTAATGAAAACAACTACGAATTCAACTTCAAGAACGTAAAGGCAGCTAGAATACTTATCTAAATTACGCAAATAAATCCGTACAGGGGGCAGGGGCCCTCACACTGGGATAGATCTAACTCCAAATCAAATCAACGCTTTCAAAACAACATGCCTTCATTAAAGAGAAATAGCCCAGGCAGAGCATATGTCCCGATATGTAGCACGAGATTCTAAGAACATCTAGAACAAAATCTATTGCTTTCAGTTTTCCAATCTTTATATAACAAATGTACATAACAAGACTTACCAATATTCCCGGGATCATTGTTTTTCTTATCGAAATCACATTAGGACTCTTGAAATTGGAGGTTGCGTAAAAAAGGAAAAGACATGCGGACTAAGGCAGGTCCTACTAAGTGTATGCAAATGTGTTCCCACGTACCAAAAACATACCAAATTCGTTTTCTCCTTCATGATGGCTGCGAACAATGTAGACATGACGTGGGTGCTTGCCATATGCGGTTTTTCTGAGGGAATACACGGAACACTTTTGAAGATGAAGGCAGCTTGCAAAATGACTAACTCTGGAATGTGCGCATTCTCTGACTAGTTCCAGTCAAAATGCATTATAATGACAAAAATCACAAAACTTAGCAAGTCAGTCATGTTAATCATTCTAAAAGTAATTTTAACTAAATTCATTGATCAATTGGGTCTAGGATAACAATGGACAAAGGAAAATGAGGTAAAGTAAGATGAAAGAAAGCACAATCTTGAGGCTCAACATACCCCCACTGCTGACTTCTTGCATGTCCTCATGCAATTTATTCCATAAACTCAGAGGCTTCTGCAAGAACATCTAATCCTCTCCTTCTTCTTTGCCTGGAAGCTAAAGATCTTAACGACACCAAAATGTTTGGTCTCAATCTAGTCTCCTAAATTGAGCTCATTTAATTGTCAACCAGGGTTGGTAAACTGCTGAAGTGAAGTGTACTGTATGTACCTAGGTGCTTGTTTCTAAATGCGTTGTGTGTAGTGTTTTGTGATGTTTTTGGTATTTTATGATGATTTATGATGTTTTTAGTCTTTTTGGCAATTTTATGTTCACAAGGAAAATGACTAGAAAGCTAGTGGAAGGAAGCTAATGATTAAAAACAGAGTGAAGCCTAGTTGGTTGATGACAAATGACAAATGCAATTGCAGATATTGAAACAGAATTAAATCCAAACTATGACTAAGCAAAAACAAAGCTTGATAATGACTTTTAAGTAAATGATTCAAAGCATAAACTCAATTTGTCAAATTCTTTCATCAAAGGTGTTTGAAAGAGAGCTTGAGACATGGTCAACTAAGTATGCAAATCCTCCTAACTAAACAGTTAAACAACTAACTTATAATGATGCAACATTTTATCCTTGATTAGAGATTTGTTGAAGCATATTTGGAGTAAAACATTGATATCATCATAAGATCTTCTACTCTAAGTCTAGTTCCTAACTCTATTCTGCAACTTAGTTTGATAACACTACACTTCACTCAAAGGTTATAGATTTTTAAAATAGTCTTTTGAGGAAATGTTTGTTTGTGATATGATAAGGAAGTTGCAGAAGTACTTCAGGCCTTAAAATGATATTGTCTTCTGTTCATATGGTTATGAATCAATTATAGATTTTAGAACAAGAAGAGGTTTGTAAATAATGAAGGCTGTTTTGTTAAGTTTAACAACTGAAGTAATCTAATATGCAATGAATGACAACTGAATGTGGAGTGCAAGTGCAATGAGTTAAGCTAAAACTGAACTTAAGATGTCACTAATCTAAAATAGTGCTAAACTACCAAGTCATTATCAAACTTAAAACAAAATAACTGAGCATGAATTAAGTGCAGTTAAACTCCGGAGTATCCTAACTAGGCTATCATGCATTATTCTATGGAATTATACAGTCTGTTTGTCCATCATGATTGGTATTTTGGAAGAGTTTCTTAGAACAATCCTAACTGTACAATTCAGTGAAAATGCAAACATAAAGACTGAAAGCAATGAAAAACTAAGATATCATAGTTGTCTCCTACCCATCATTATGATATTTTGGAAGAGCTTTTTAAGAGCAAGAATAGCTATGGTACTTAGTGCAAACACACAACTGAAACGTTCAAGATCACAATCATGCTTAAGACATTATAGGGATTTTTTGGAAGAGTTTCTTCTTTTGGAAGAGTACTTAGCATAAGTATAACTGTGATGGTGAACAAAAGAGATTGCAATTAAATCCTACAATACTATAGCCAATTCCATTCATGATCATAATCTTTTGGAAGAGCTTCTTCTTTTGGAAGAGTTTTTAGAATGAGCATAACTATAGTAGCTAATGAAAACAACTACGAATTCAACTTCAAGAACATAAAGGAAACTAGAATACTTATCTAAATTACGCAAATAAATCCGTACAGGGGGCAGGGGCCCTCTACCACAAGACGGAATCTAACTGCAAATCAAATCAACGCTTTCAAAACAACACTGTTTGCTTCATTAAAAGAGAAATAACTTGAACAGAGCACTCTGCGTCTTCAGAAATGTAGCACAGAATCTAAGCAAAATCTAGAACAAAAACTAGCCTAGCTCTCGGTTTCCCAAGTGTTTATATAACAAATGTACATAACAAGACTTGCAACAATTCCAGGATCATTGTCTTTCCTTATCGAAATCACATTAGGACTCTTGAAGTGGTTGCGTAAAAAGGAAAAGGACATCTGGACTAAGACAGTCCTACTAGAAGTCTGCCTTCTTAAATGTGTTCCCACGTACCAAAACCATATCCAGAATTCGTTTCTTCCTTCATGGTGAGCAACGAACAATGTAGACATGACGTGGAATATGCCCATATGTGGTTTTTCTTGAGAGGCCACATGGAACATACCCAAACGTGAAGACAGCTGCAGAATTTCCGGTTAGCTACGGAATGTCTGCATTCTACAGCTAGTTCCAGTCAAAATGCATTACAATGGCAAAAATCACAAAAATTAGCAAGTCAATCATGTTAATCATTCTAAAAGTAATTTTAACTAAATTCATTGATCAATTGGATCTGGAATAGCAATGGAAAAAGGAAAATGAGGTAAAGTAGAATGAAAGGAAGCACAATCTTGAGGCTCAACATACCCCCATTGCTGACTTCTTGCATGTCCTCATGCAACTTATACTATAAACTCAGAGGCTTCTGCAAGAACATCTAATCCTCTCCTTCTCCTTTGCCTGGAAGCTAAAGATCTTCTGGGTTTTCTGATGACAAGTTTCAACCTTAAGTTGGTAAGTGCCCTGATTAGCTTCTTGTTCCTCTTCTTCAACTTTTCATTAGCCTTTTCCACTTTGTCTATATGTAGGGATAAGGTTGAGTTCATATCGGTTTTGAGCTTGACTTGTTCCTTCAAAATTTCATTCTCATTTTTGATGTGTCTATTAAGTATTTCCAGCTCATACCTATCCCTTCTTAACACATCTATTTCGGACAGTGGAGGACTAGGGGTTCTCTCTCTACTCTCTGAAGCTTTCCTTTCCAAAGTTTCAACATAATCATAAACTTCTTGTTGAGCAGGGTCAATTTCAGGGGTTCCTTCATTAAAATCCTCTTCAACATCTTCTTCAATAGATGTTTCCTCATCTTCTATATTTATCACCCCCGTTTGTTTGATTTGAGTTTTCCTTAGTTTCCCCTTTAGTCTATGGCTTCTTCTTGGCTGAGAAGATCCCTCTCCTTTCTTCGTGGAAAATTTCCTGATTACCTTCTCTTTCTTAAGTTGTCTCTTGATTTGAGTCAACTTCTCTGAGATGATTTCCTCACTACTTTCTTGGACTGTTTTGTCAATTTAAATTTTTGAAGCCCTCCATTTTCTGCTTCTCTTTGTAGGCTGTTGTTCAGGTGAGGGCTCTTTTGGCTCTTCAAAATGATTTCTTGTCAAGAAATTGTCCCAAGTATCATTTGTTTTGGCTAAATGGTGTTCAATCAAAATTTTAACCAAGCCATGATGATATAGAGTTGTCTCTAAAAATTGAACCCTTCTTTGAACACAGGAAGCCATCTTTTTCAAACTTTGAAGCAAGAAATAAGGTAGGTTTAAGTCTTCCCCCAGAAAATGCATTATCAGTCTAATGTGGTAGACATAAAATATGCCGTATCTACCCTCACATGTAATAAATTTTTGCAGAAGAAGTAGTATGTTTCTCCATTTATTTTTCAATGCAGAACTTGGAATTCCTTTCTTAAATACAGTGACATCCATACCTGGTGATTTTAGAATTTGCTTCCAGGATTCATTGTGGAATTTTCTGTTTTTGAACCATTTCTCTCCATTTCTAAGCAACCCTGTAGCTTCTGCAATGAAAACTTCAGTGACAGTAAATTTGACATCTCCCACTTCAACTTCAGCTCCTTGAAATGATCTTGCAAATGTTTTAGTGACTTCTTTGTGGAAGCCATTAAATTTCTCCAAAAATTGTAGCCATCCTATCTGTTGCAACATTTCTTTACATTGAGGGTAGCCTTCTAGGTATTTTGTACCTACTGGTTCAGTTCTTACAATGAAACCCATAATTTCTTCTTCAATGTTCAGATTAATACTCTTTTCTACCCACTGAAACAATAAATTTTTACCTTCGAATTGATATGCATCTGATTCTTAATGACAATGGCTTCAAACTTCGGGATGATATACCTCTGGTTGACAGTGACAACAGCTTCAAAACTTCGGACTGATATGCCTCTGGTTGACAGTGACAACAGCTTCAAACTTCGAGCTGATATGCCTCTAGTTGACAATGAAACTTTGGACTGATATGCCGCTGTCTCTCGGTGGCAAATGGCTTCAAATTCCCACACTGCTATACCTCTGTCTCTCGGTGGAAAATGGCTTCAAATTCCCACATTGCTATACCTCTGTCTCTTGGTAACAAATGGCTTCAAATTCTTCACTGCTATACCTCTGTCTCCCGGTGACAAATGACTTCAAATTCCACACTGCTATACCTCTGCGTTTACAGTGATAATGCTCACTCTCTATCCACGGTGATAGTGCTTTGATATTCAAAATGATATACCCTTTTTCTCTGCTCACGGTGATACGAATATCTCTGTTTGCGGAATGAAGTGCTGGCTACAGAATGGAGTGATGGAAGTAGTCACGGAATGAGTAAATGGAGTGAGGTGGAGGAAACAAATTAATGATTGAAAAGATGACGAAGATTTTTACAACGTAAAAGAGAATAATCATTGAATGATTTGGTTAAGTGACGTGAAGAATTCAAACACTTCAGCCATTTTAACCGCTTAAATGATGTCGGGTATGGAATTTGAAATGAGAGATTTTAATCCAAAGTTTGTGGAGGGTTTATTGGTCTTGATCAATAAAAATAATTAAAACAACATTTTCGAACAATTCATAACTAAAACTATGCTAAACTTTATGAAATGCCATTATAATCTAAACTTGTTACCTCTGCCTTTCATTTGATTTTTGTGGTCTTTGTCTTCTTTGTTCTCCTTTGGAAGAGTCTTCATGGTCCTTCTTGATTTTTCTTATTCATGGATACACTGGATCATTTTGTTGCAATTCTAATGTCTGCTGACTAATGCCTTCAGGATTTGTAGCTGCGGAATGACTGTCTGGCTGCGGAAAGGCTGATCAGCTGCAGAATGTCTGTTAAGCTGCAGAATGTACCTGTAGAGCATTTTAATCATGGAATGGAGTGGTTTGGGATATAAGTGAGATGTTATATGGCATGAATGAAGATGGATGATGAGACATGATATGTATGAAGTTGATGATGAAATGGAATGGATTCAGTTTATGAAATGGAGTGGAAGAACATAAGAACTGCCCTGCAATCCATTACATGTTTTATTCATTTACAGCAAGACATCAAACTTTAAATTTTTACATGGAAATGAGATGGATGGAGTATGGAATGAGATGAATGAAATATGGAATGAAGTAGAGTATGAATGAATGAATGAAATGGAGTATGGATGGATAAGTGAATGGAGTGAAATGAAATGAGATGGATCATAAGCACTATGGATCTGAACTTATGATTTTGTAACAGTTGCTTGCAAAAACAAAATGGAAAAGTTAGAGTGTAAGAGAGACTCTGATTTTCACTCTATCTTTTCTGTATAAACATGCCAACCAGTGATTGGTTTTCATGTTTATACTTTTATTTATTTATTTATTTATTTTTTCATTAGAGAAATGCTTCAGAAAATTTAATCAAGTTGATGAAGAAGAAAGATTCTTCTTCATTAACTTCACATCACTGCTTTCTTGGAACTTCTTGACAAATTCTTCTCTTGAGAGTGGTTTGTGATACAACTTCAATCTATGACCATTCATAAGAAAAGTGACCTCTTCTTCATCTATTGTCCTGATTTTTACTGCTCCATTGTCAAAAATTTCAACAATTTCATATGGCCCAAGCCAATGTGTTTGAAATTTACCTTGAAAATCTTTGAATTTTGAATCAAACAAGAGAGCCCAGTCACCTTCTTTGAATTTCTTCTCTTTGATGTACTTGTCATGCCATCTAGTCCTTTGCTGTTGGACTAGACTTGTTTTCTGAACCGCATCTTGTCTGATCTCATCCAATTCATTAATCTGCTCCAGTCTATGCTTTTATGCCTCCGTTAAATCAAGTCCTAGCTGAACTGCCATTTTGAAAGTTTGAATCTGGAACTCTATGGGAAACAAAACTTGCTTTCCATAAACAAGTTCATAAGGAGTATGTCCTGTTGTGTTTCTCCATGTAGTTCTATAGGCCCACAAGGCTTCAAGAAGCCTATCTACCCAATCTCTTCTATGTAAATGAACAGTCTTTGTTAGGATTCCTTCAATGACCTTATTAGTAGATTCCACTTGACCATTTGCTTGTGGATGATAGGGAGTAGATTTTCTATGCCTGATTTTGTACCTCTCCATCATTTGCTCCACTAGCCTTGATGTAAATTGAGTTCCTTGATCTATAACAATTTCCCTTGGGACACCAAAACGAGTAAAAATATCCTCAAAAAGAAAAGTAACTACAGATGCTTCATTAGCAACAAGTAATGGCTTGGATTCTACCCATTTAGTAACATAATCAGTGCAAACTAATATATATCTTTTCTGTCTTGATGGAGGACTAATAGGTCCTACAAAATCCAAAGCCCATTTTTCAAAAGGTTCAATATGTACCTGAGTTTGTAATGGCATCTCACCTGAAGGAGAAGGTTTCCCTACCCTTTGGCAACTGTCACACCTTTTGACATACTCTTTAGCATCTTTAAACAAGGATGGCCAATAATATCCTAAATTAAGGATCTTATAAGTTGTCCTCTTATCTGCAAAGTGTCTGCCACAAGGTTCATCATGACATGCCTTGAGAATCTCAGGCATCTCATCTTCACGAACACACCTTCTAATGATCAAATATGGACCTGTCTTGTACAACTCATTAGCAACCCATGAATATTTTGCACTATCATTAATGATTTTTCTTTTATCCCTTGCATTCATTATTGAAGGAAATTTTCATGAAACTAAATAATTAGCAATATCAGCAAACCATGGAGTTTGAGTAGAAATTGCAAAAAGATATTCATCAGGAAATTGATCTTCAACCGGAGTGTCATCTTTGATATTTTGGAGTCTAGATAGGAAATCAGCTACTGTGTTTTGTTTTCCAGACCTATCTAGAATGGTGATGTTGAATTCTTGTAAGAGCAATAACCATCTTATAACTCTGCCATTAGTGATTGATTTGTTCATTAAGTATCTAATTACAGAATGATCAGTGTGAACAAAAGTTTCATAGCCTGTTATATAGTGTCTAAATTTGTTTATGGCATGAACAACAGCTAAAAACTCTTTTTCAGTTACAGTATATTTTAACTCTGCAGGAGTCAAATTTTTACTGGTATAATAGATGGCATATGGAATCAAGTCTTTCTGCCCTAATACTGCTCCTAGAGCTGTATCGGAGGCATCTGTGGAGATATGAAAAGGTAACTTCCAATTAGGTCCCCTTAATATAGGTGCTTCAGAAATTTTGGTTTTCAAGGTTTCAAAAGCTAACTGGCAATCAGAAGTCCATTTGAATTCACAATCTTTGGTGAGTAATTTGAAGAGTGGAGATGCTATTTTGGTGAAGTTTTCTATAAATCTCCGATAATATCCTGTAAATCCTAGAAAACTTCTAACATCCCTTTGACAACTTGGAATGGATAAGTTAGATATGACTTCAACTTTAGACTCATCAACTCTAATCCCATCCCCTGAAATGTGATGCCCTAAAACAATACCTTCAGTAAACATCATAAAACATTTTTCATGACTAAGTGAAAGATTTGCTTCCTGACATCTCTTTAAAACTCTTTCCAAGTTTTCTAAAGCTTCTTCAAATGAGTTTCCATAAACTGTGAAATCATCCATGTACACCTCTACACAATCATGTATTAGATCTGAAAAAATTCCTAATACTGCCCTTTGGAATGTTGCAGGTGCATTGCATAATCCAAATGGCAATACTCGGTAAGCATAGGTATCCCAAGGACAGGTAAATGTGGTTTTGTCTTGATCTTCAAGTGCTACTTAGATTTGATTGTAACCACTAAACCCATCTAGGAATGAGAAGTACTTTTTTCCAGCTAATGTATCTAACACTTGATCTATGAAAGGTAAGGGAAAATGGTCTTTAAGAGTAGCTTTGTTTAGTTCTCGGTAGTCAACACATACCCTCCATTTTCCATTTTTATTTGGCACAATTAACAAAGGAGAAACCCACTGACTATCTGAAATAGGATAGATGAAATTGACATTTAACAATTTTTGCAATTCTTCTTTAACAATTTCCCTAAGATTTGGATTCATCCGTCTTTGAGGTTGTCTGCTTGGTTTGCAATTTTCCTCTATATAGATGTGATGAGTGCAAGTCTTGGGACTTATCCCTTTCATGTCAGTGTATTCCCATGCATATGCAGAAGAATGTCTCTGTAATACTTTGACTAGCTCTTCTTGTTGAGATTTTTCTAGGTTCTTGTTTATGTTCAAAGTTTTTCTTGGGGAAATCTCACTTGTAGAGCTGCCAAATTTGTCCATAGAATGAAGAGACATCTGCCTTGATGACAAAAACTCAATATTGGATCCCTCTTGAAATGATTCATGTTTATGTTCTGGAGAGGATTCAAAATTTTCTAGAGTATTTAGAATTTGATTATCTTCACTAATTTCTGAAATTGTGAAGAGAGGTTGTAAATCTTCCTCATCCTCTATCCATTGAGTGCCATATAGATCTGTAATTGTCCTAGCTGGAGGATATAAAGTGAACTTCTTAGTTGAACTACCATCAGAGATATACATATCACCGGATCTACAACTAATAAAGGCATCAGCTGTAGCCAACCAAGGTCTTCCTAATATAACAGGATGGCCTCCTAGATTATTCTTAGGAGTTAGGATCATGAAATCCATAGGGTACTCCCAAGAATCTAGGGACACTGGAATGTCTTCTATTACCCCATCTGGTCTGATCACAGATCTATCTGCTAATTGTAATAGTGTGGGTGTAAAGAGAAGATTAGGAAGTTTCAGCTTGTCCATGATTTGTCTACTCATGATATTTATTGCTGCTCCTAAGTCAATGAGTGTGTTTTGAATTTCAATTCCATTGATGTGAATTTTGACAACTGGATTTCCTGGGTCAAGGTACTTTGGAATAGTAATCTTACCCATCATAATGTCTACTATTTGTCCTACCAGTTGAATTTTCTTGGTTTCTCTTATTCTTTTCTTTGTTGTCTTCATACTCAACTCCTTTATTGTTTTGGCTAAAATTGGGATTTCCTTGATGGCTTGCAATAGTGGAATTTTAATGCAAACATTTCTCAATTCATCCAAGAAATCATAATTAGGCACCATTATTTGTTTTTCTACACCTTTGTCAATTTGTAATCTTTCCGAAAAGGGAGGTATAGAAGTAGATGTGGATGGTTGCTCTAATACTGGAGTTGGGCTTATTGGATCTTTTTGTTTCAGTTTTTCAATGTTTTGGCCTTGAAAGGATGTTTCTTCCTCAAGACTTTTATTAACCCGTAGGGAGTCTTCCTCAGAATCATCTTGTTCTTGTATGATCACAGAAGGTTTCCTCTTCTCAAGTATCCTTCCATACCTAAGTTGAACATCACTAAGGTCTAGAGGAGTAATTAAATAAGTTGGAAATTGTTGTCCTTCTATCATGTATGTATTCTGAGGATTCTTATTATTGGGGTTTGGTATGGGTTGAGCTGGCAATTGATTGGATTTTTGAGGGAATGGTAATGGAAGTGGTTGATTTTGATGTGGTTGGTTCGGATGATGTTGTTGAGGATTTTGTTGAAAATTTTGTTGAAGATTTTGAGGAAAATTTTGTTGAGGATTTTGAGGATAAAAATGTGGATATGGTGGATAGGATGGTGGATACTGATAGTATGGAGAATATCTTCCATAGGGACTTTGTGTTCCTTGTGCCCAAGATTGAGATTGATTTTGAAATTGGGGCCAAGGTTGCTGCCAAGAATTCCAAGGTGGAGGTTGATTATACATTTGATCATGGAATCCTTGTGTTTGAGGTCCCTGCCAATGTCTTCTAGATACAAAATTGAGAGACTCTATGGAATTTGTAGGAGTTTCCTCCTGAAAGACAGCTTTGAGACCCGGAAGAGAAGGACAATTCTTGGTCTCATGTTTTTCAGAACAAATGACACAGGTTTCTACAACTTTTACATCCAAAGGACACTCTCTCAAGGCATGTTTCTTTCTACATTTGGGACAAAAGATTTCCAAGGCATCAGATTCAGCCTTTTGCTTGTTTTGTATCTTAAGGTTGTCTATTTGTTCACTAAGACTCCCTAAGATGTCAGATTTAAAATCATCAAGCATGTGTCCTATTTCTGATCTACTTACTGTCCCAGAAGCAGACTTACTTGCCCTTGCAAGAGCAGGATCTCTTGGACCTTTGACAGTTTTAGATTTCCCTCTTGAAAGGTTGATACATAACTCAGATATTTCAGGTAATGTGAGCTGTGATATATCCCCTTTTTCCATCATGTTAAGGATATCCAACCATTCATCCCTAATTGTTTTCAACAAAAGAGCTTTTAAGGTGTCTTGATCTAGGTTTTCCATTTTTTCCCTTTTGATGTTGTAATTAAATCTCTCCAACAAATCTTCCAAATTTTCATCTTCTTTTTGTAACATCTTAAACACTTCTTCCTTATGATTAATCGGCATACAATAATCCAAATACCTCTCTAGAAATGCTTGTTTCATGTCTTCCCATGTTCTAATAGAATTGTTGATCAGACTCATAAACCACTTCAATGCTGCTCCTTTCAAGGTTGAAGGGAATAATTTCAGTTTTTGAGCATCTTGTAAGTAGTCATAAGTTCTACACAAAACTTCGAATTCAAATAAGAAAGTTTCAGGATCTTCAGTTTTAAGTCCATAGAAGTTTGGAAGTACAGAGGGTGAAATGTTTTTCATGGTTGTATTGGTTTATTCATCAATTATAGGGAACCCAAAAGAGCTTCCTATTCTACCTCTTCCTCCATCTGCACCTCTACCTCCTTCTCCTCTACCTCTACCTCTACCTCCAAATAGTGTGTGTTCTCCATTAAAAACTCCTCCTCCTCCTTCTTCTGCCATGATTGACTCTCTTGTGGAAGTGGAAAGATTTGTGTCCCTAACAGGAGTTTTTAGATCTTCTTCTATGGCAGGTTCAGTGGATGAAGTGGAAGGTTTATCTAATGGAATAGTTGACCTTAGATCTTCTAGAAGTCCAGGATCAGGAGAGGATGGAATATGGGTTTGAGTTGAAGGTGTACTAGCTCTGGATCTAGATGAAACAAGTGGTGTTCTAGAAATCAAACTTTTGCCTCTGCTGCTTATGAATCTTCCCCTTGAATCTCTCTCCCTACGCATATAATTATTTTGGATACTAAGAAACAAAGGTTACCTAGTTTTCACTTCCCCGGCAACGGCGCCAAAATGTTTGGTCTCAATCTAGTCTCCTAAATTGAGCTCATTTAATTGTCAACCAGGGTTGGTAAAATGCTGAAGTGAAGTGTACTGTATGTACCTAGGTGCTTGTTTCTTAATGCGTTGTGTGTAGTGTTTTGTGATGTTTTTGGTCTTTTATGATGATTTATGATGTTTTTAGTCTTTTTGGCAATTTTATGTTCACAAGGAAAATGACTAGAAAGCTAGTGGAAGGAAGCTAATGATTAAAAACAGAGTGAAGCCTAGTTGGTTGATGAAAAATGAAAAATGCAATTGCAGATATTGAAACAGAATTAAATCCAAACTATGACTAAGCAAAAACAAAGCTTGATAATGACTTTTAAGTAAATGATTCAAAGCATAAACTCAATTTGTCAAATTCTTTCATCAAAGGTGTTTGAAAGAGAGCTTGAGACATGGTCAACTAAGTATGCAAATCCTCCTAACTAAATAGTTAAACAACTAACTTATAATGATGCAAAATTTTATCCTTGATTAGAGATTTGTTGAAGCATAATTGGAGTAAAACATTGATATCATCATAAGATCTTCTACTCTAAGTCTAGTTCCTAGCTCTATTCTGCAACTCAGTTTTATAGTACTACACTTCACTCAAAGGTTATAGATTTTTGAAATAGTCTTTTGAGGAAATGTTTGTTTGTAAGATGATAAGGAAGTTGCAGAAGTACTTCAGGCCTTAAAATGATATTGTCTTCTGTTCATATGGTTATGAATCAATTATAGATTTTAGAAGAAGAAGAGGTTTGTAAATAATGAAGGCTGTTTTGTTAAGTTTAACAACTAAAGTAATCTAATATGCAGTGAATGACAACTGAATGTGGAGTGCAAATGTAATGAGTTAAGCTAAAACTGAACTTAAGATGTCACTAATCTAAAACAGTGCTGAACTAACAAGTCATTATCAAACTTAAAACAAAATAACTGAGCATGAGTTAAATGCAATTAGACTCCGGAGTATCCTAACTAAGCTATGATGCATTATTCTATGGAATCATACAGTCTGTTTGTCCATCATGATTGGTATTTTGGAAGATTTTCTTAGAACAATCCTAACTGTACATTTCAGTGCAAATGCAAACATAAAGACTGAAAGCAATGAAAAACTAAGATATCATAGCTGTCTCCTACCCATCATTATGATATTTTGGAAGAGCTTTTTAAGAGCAAGAATAGCTATGGTACTTAGTGCAAACACACAACTGAAACGTTCAAGATCACAATCATGCTTAATACATTACAGGGATTTTTTGGAAGAGCTTCTTCTTTTGGAAGAGTACTTAGCATAAGTATAACTGTGATGGTGAACAAAAGAGATTGCAATTAAATCCTACAATACTATAGCCAATTCCCATTCATGATCATAATCTTTTGGAAGAGCTTATTCTTTTGGAAGATTTTTTAGAATGAGTATAACTATAGTAGCTAATGAAAACAACTACGAATTCAACTTCAAGAACATAAAGGCAGCGAGAATACTTATCTAAATTACGCAAATAAATTCGTACAGGGGGCAGGGGCCCTCTACCACCAGACGAAATCTAACTCCAAATCAAATCAACGCTTTCAAAACAACACTGTTTGCTTCATTAAAAGAGAAATAACTTGAACAGAGCACTCGGCGTCTTCAGAAATGTAGCACATAATCTAAGCAAATTCTAGAACAAAAACTAGCCTAGCTCTCGGTTTCCCAAGTGTTTATATAACAAATGTACATAACAAGACTTGCAACAATTCCAGGATCATTGTCTTTCCTTATCGAAATCACATTAGGACTCTTGAAGTGGCTGCGTAAAAAGGAAAAAGACATATGGACTAAGACAGTCCTATTAGAAGTCCGCCTTCTTAAATGTGTTCCCACGTACCAAAACCATACCCAGAATTCGTTTCTTCCTTCATGGTGAGCAACGAACAATGTAGACATGACGTGGAATATACCCATATGCGGTTTTTCTTGAGAGGCCACCTGGAACATACCCAAACGTGAAGACAGCTGCAGAATCGCCGGTTAGCTACGGAATGCCTGCATTCTGCAGCTAGTTCCGGTCAAAATGCATTATAATGACAAAAATCATAAAAATTAGAAAGTCAGTCATGTTAATCATTCTAAAAGTAATTTTAACTAAATTCATTGATCAATTGGGTCTGGAATAGCAATGGACAAAGGAAAATGAGGTAAAGTAGAATGAAAGAAAGCACAATCTTGAGGCTCAACAATACTCTCTAAATTGCTTGAAAGTGAGAAGGAACAGATTGATTGCTGTTAGTTTACATGAGTAGGACTTCGTACATATGGTACTTCTATTCACTTGTATTAAGTCTTATTTCATAAATTAATAGTTATCTTTTTATTGCATTATGTATTTGAAATGTCATTATATATAAATATTACATGCACTTCTGTTCTAATATTTAGATATGGTTTCTTATTGAATATGTAATGACACTGATAAATGCGATATATCTTTCACAATTATTCTATGCAAACTAATTTGTTAGAAGAATCATTTTTACTTAATTTTCATCTTTTTCAACTATTAAATGATATATATTACTGGTAGATGAAACATATCATTTTAGATCACATCAAGGAAAAATACCCTGGGTATATATTATATTAAATAGTTTAGATAGACGCATATAGATTAAAATAATTATCCATTTGCATGCAATATTCACAACACCCTCATAAACATCCTTATTGGGAAATTGGTCCTATTATCCCCAATCGGAGCCACTATACCAAACAGAAAAGGAGCCGCTTTAAGGTCCGGACCAGGTGGTTTTCCCCCATGTTTTGGCCACAAAATTCTGAGGCTTCAACACCTTGGCACTAGAAGGAGGGCCAAGTGAATGGCACAAAGATATGATCTATCTAAAGGTAAATCAAAAAATATCTCTCCCTCTAAATCCCCATCAACTTCTAGAACATTATCTAGATCCTCATCTATAAAATTTGAAGTTGATCATCTTTCTCCTAAGTCTCCTAGAGATACTCAAACTATAATTTTTCCCAAAATTCAACAACATTCCCCAAAAGTTCAGTCTTTGATAGAAAAGTTAGAAAAAGCATCTAGTTCTGCTGAAAATCCTGAAACTTCTCAATCATCGGATCTTAGTATTTCATCTTCTTTTCAACCTCGAAAAATATTAACTCGATCAGAAAATAAAAAAATAGGGATTCTCCCTTTTGAATTTCCTATCAATAGTACTCGGAAGAATTTAAAGAGGACCCAATCAGAATCAATCACTAGTGAGGTCTTATCCCATTCACCTTGATTCCCTCCGCTCACTTACACAAATTTCATTCCAACAGTTGGTATCATTTTCACTAGTTCCAATACTCAAAATACTGGTCCTAGTACTCGACCTACCTCTTCATCAATTCACAATCAACCCATTCATAATCCAATGGCAGGTCAAGTTACTCCACCGAATGTAAACCCATGGAGTAATCCAGGGGCTGTAAACATGCCTGGTCCTCTTCATGCTCTGCCTAAAAATCCTCAAAGATGGCTATGAAAATTTAAGCCCAATGATGGTCTTCTTGCATAAGAACATATTCATTATTTTATGTTAGCTGTCAATTTGAATGCAGTAGTTGAGGAGGATTGCGTCATACGATTATTTCCATATACTTTAAAAGGATATGCAAGATCCTGTTATTTTTCATTACCCACTCGCCCCATAACTAATTGGAATATGTTTGAAGAAAAAATTCTGGCTAAGTTTGGAGATGAAAAAACTATTGCTACTCTTATCAATGATCTTTCAAATATTAAAGCTAAACCAGGTGAGAAGATAAAATATTTTAATTCAATATTTAATAAAATACTCAACAAAATTCCTGTTACAACAGTTCCTGGTGTAGAAATTCAAATTGAGTGGTATATTTCATCTCTTCCATCTAATATAGCTATTTTTGTTGATAGAGCAAAACTAGCAACTCTTACAGAGAATATGAAAGAATCTCTATCTGTAGAGAAACGCATAACTGCTCTTGAGAAAAAGAATTCTCAGGAAGATCATAAATCAAATAAAATATGTTTCAAAGATGACTCTAAGAAAAATATGCTAAAGGATCCATTCGATGTAAAAGGTCTTCAAAAAGTTTTGAAAACCATGACCAATGAGATGACAGATAACAAGAAACAAGTTGCCGAAAATTCAAATTTAGAAAATATTTTTAGAAATTTCAAGAAGAAACAAACCTCTACTTCTCAACCTCCAAACATTATATCTAATGTAGAATCAAGTCAAGAAAAGGAGGAAGAACAAACAGAAGGAGAAGAAGATGACGAAGAAGAATAAGTTGAACTTAATGGAATGTGGGATTTTATCCTATCAAATGAAGAACAACTTGAAGCTTTTCCTGTCAGCACACGTCGCAAAAAGAATATTGAAGCAACACAGCCTAGTCAACAACAAAAAATTTCCACTCATGCTAAAGACAAATCAACAAACAAAAAGTATAATTCAAAGGCTATACAAACAAGTCCTGTTACATCAGACTCTCCACCTATATCTAAAACAATGGTTATCTCAGATACCATTGAGTATAATATAGTTGAAGACATGAAGAAAACTGGAGAAAATATTTCAATCCATGAGCTTACCAAATTGAAGCAACAACAAAAAATCTTACTCAAAGAATTAAAAGCTGTTCCTGCTTCAAATTTACCTGCTCCAGTTATAGTACAAGCTGCTAATGAAACAGGTAAGCCACCTTAAAAATAGATGCTTCAGATCTAATTATGATAGGTGATCGATCCATCTCTCATACCCCCCATTTTCTCTTAACCTATGAGATCTATAATAAAAATGTCCATAATTTTTTAATAGAATCAGGGGCTTCTTCGAATATAATGCCAAGATCAGTTTGTGCTAAATTAAACATTACTCCTCAGAGTTCTCTAGTTCATATAGTACAACTTGACATAACTAGAGTAGAAGTGGTAGGATAACTGAAATCTGTTTCAATCAGATTGTCATCAAATCCTAAAGTTGTTCAGATAATTGATATTTTGGTTGCAGACATTCCTGAATTTTATGGTTTAATTCTAAGTCATGATTGGTCTGAAAAAATTCATGGTTATTTTTCGACAGACTGGTCACATATGTGGTTACCACATAATGGAAAGCCAAATCAAATTCGAATTGATCGTGAAAAGTTTATGAAACACACAGTGACTAACCTTGAATTACTTAATGAGCCAGTAGCTTTCAATAAAAAAATTATTAGAAACTATTCTACACAGTCATTTTTAGGAAACTTTAATGCTCAACCATCTCCTTTCTTTGATAATGCGGTTGTATCTCAGATTGATAATTTTTCACAGCCAGATAATTCTAGATGTATTAATTTTTCAGATAGAGAAATAGTTGATTCTTTGTTTTGGACACTTTATTTTGTCGGTTCTAAATCTGAAGATGGTGCAGGTGTGGGTTTTATTTTAATAAACCCAGAGGGAGAAAATACTATGTTATCCTGCCGATTAGAATTTGATTGTACCAATAATGTAGTAGAGTATGAAGCATTGGTTCAAGGATTATTGAAAGCTATTGATTTAAACATCAAATATATTAAGGTTTTAGGAGATTCATAAATCATAGTTAGGCAAGTGAGAGATACTATCCATTGTAATTCTGGACATTTAAAACATTACCAACCATTAGTCCAAGAATTAACTACTCACTTCCTACCCTTCAACATTTCTTCTATACCTCGAATTCAGAATGCTAGTGCAGATTTACTCGCTAATGTAGCATCAAAGTTAATCCCATCCCAAGAATTTAGTCTCGATAGATTTTCTATTTAGTTGATTTTTATACCATCTATTCCTGATAATATCACTGATTGGAGAGTATTCAATAATGACTCAGATATCATAGATTTTTTAACATCTGAAGAATCTTATGATAATTAAATCATGGATGAAAATGAACATGACACTCAGATTAGGAAAGAACAAGATGAAAATCCTAATCCAAAATATGTTGTCAAGTTGGAAGAATTATATGATCTAAAGGATAGATTTAAAAGAGTAACTAACTAAAAGATACAAAGTTATACCTTAAGATTCGAGTTAGTTAATCTAGGAAGTGAAGAAAAACCTCAAAATATAAATCTAGGTCTTGGTCTGTCTTCTGATGAAAGGTTATCATTCATCCGATTGTTTAGGATGTACAAAAGTGTCTTTTCTTGGGATTATCTAGATCTTAAAACATATGATACTTCTGTAATCCAACATACGATTCCTATGATCTCAGAGGAAAAGCCCATACAATAGAAATTGAGAAAGATTCATCCAAATTTAGAAAATCAAATTAAAACTGAATTGAATAAACTTCTCAAATAAAAAATTATCTTTCCAGTCAGACATTCAAAATGGGTATCAAATTTGGTACCTGTAAGGAAGAAGAATGGTGATATTAGAATTTGCATTTATTTTAGAAATTTAAACAAAGCTTGTCAAAAGGACAAATTTCCACTACCAACCATGGAACAAGTATTGCAAAAAGTAGCTGGTTCTGAACTTATGTCTTTTCTAGATGGATTTTCAGGTTACAATCAAATCCTCATTCATCCAGATGACAGATTGAAAATTACATTCAGAACTAAGTGGGGAACTTATGCTTATCAAAAAATGCCTTTTGGATTAATTGATGCAGGTGCCACTTTCCAAAGAGCCATTGACACAACTTTTAGAGGACTTATAAAAAAAACAATAGTTATCTATTTAGATGAAATCGCTGTTTTCTCTAAACAAACAAATCATCATGTGAATGACCTAAAGAAAGTCTTTGAATGATGCAAAAGGTATGGAATTTCATTAAATCCAAAGAAATCATTTTTTTCTTTAAATGAAGGAAAACTTTTAGGATTAATTTTATCAAAAAATGGTATCTATATTGATCTTGAAAGAGTTGATGAAATCAAGCAGTTTGCTATCCCTCATAACAAGAAAACCATGCAATATTTCCTTGGGCAAATTAATTTTGTTAAGAGATTTGTCCCTGATTTTTCTCAAATAGTTTTACCATTGCAGAACATGATTACGAAAAAATCCATTTTCAAATGGGGGCATAATGAAAAAGAAGCATTTGAATTGATTAAACAACCAATTGTCAATGCTCCATTCCTTACCACCCCCAATTTTCTTAATCCATTTACATTATACACTTTTTCATCGGATACATCATATGCAGATGTTTTAACATAGTTGAATGACCAACAAATAGAAGCACCGATATCATTCTTTAGTTCAAGTTTACAAGGTGCAGAACTGAATTACACATCTGTTGAAAAACAAACATTTGCTGTTTTTAAAGTCATAAAACATTTCAGACCTTTTCTCCTAAAGTCTCATACGAAAATCATAGTTTTGTTTTCTGCATTAAGACAACTTTTGATGTAGAAAGAATTAGGAGAAAAGAGAGCCATCTGGGTAACTTCATTGCAAGAGTATGATGTAGAAATAAAAACCTCTAAAATTATTAGAGGTCAAGGTTTTTGCATAATGCTTGCAGGAGCATCACATTCGCCATCAGAAGAATATTCAGGCAATGCACAAATATCAGAGGTATGCCTCAACGATTCAGATTCGCAATATGCTGATCTTATATTTTATTTAAGAAATGGATATGCTCCAAATCATCTCAGTTATAAGACAAAACTAGCTGTTAGATTAAAAGCTAAACAATATGAGTTAGTCAATGATGTGTTATTTAGAAGAAATTTTGAATTTGTACTTCTAAGATGCTTAGAAAAATCTGAAGCAGAAAAAGTCTTGCAGGAACTCCATGATGGACCAGTTGGAGGACATTTTGGAGGAAATACAATAACACATAAGATCCTGCATGCAGGTTACTATTGGCCTACACTTTTCAAAGATGCTCATGAATATTCAAGAAGATGTAAAGTATGCCAAAGTACATCTGGAAAACAAAGAAAGCCAACATTCCCATTACAACCGGTCAATATTGAACAACCATTTGAGCAATGGGGATTAGATATAATTGGTGAGATTGTTCCTAAATCTTCCAAACAACATAGATATATTCTCACAGCTACAGATTACTTTAGTAAATGGGTGGAAGAAATTCCATTAAAAGTAGCCAATTCAGAAAATATTGTTGATTTCATCGATCAAAATATCATAACCAGGTTTGGCTTACCTACTGATTTGATGTTTGATAATGCATCTTATTTCTCCGGAACTACTATGATAGATTTTGCAATTAAAATATGTTTGAAATTAAAATATTCTGCAAATTATTACCCACAAGGAAATGGTTTAGCAGAATCCACAAACAAAAATCTGATTAGAATAATCAAAAGAACTGTTGATCAGAATCAAAGAAATTGGCATAAGTCATTAATTTTTTCTCTTTGGGCAGATTGAATAACTAAGAAATATTCTATTGGTACTTCACCATTTAATCTTGTGTATGGAAAAGAAGCTATAATTCCCACCAATGTAGTTATTCCATCTCTTTCCTTAGTTCAATTCATTGATGAAACTCCTACTTCTTCTTTGCAATTTAGACAAGGTCAAATTATGAAATTAGAAGACGAAAGAGAAAAATCCAAACAAACTCATGCTCATCATCAACAAATAATAAAATCCTCATTTGATTCAACTTCTGTCATTCCAAAATATTTTCAAGCTGGTGATTTGGTATTAAAATTGGACAAGGCGCATGAGGAAAAAGGTAAACACACGAAATCTCAAAAACTCTGGCTAGGTCCATTTAAAATAATTGAAGAAATAGGCCCATCAACATTTCTATTACAAGATTTATCAGGCAAAAAATATTCTTTGCTTGTTAATGGGCAGATTTTGAAAAAATATTTTTCATATTAGGTAACTCCTTCTATCTTTGTATATTAATGTTTTTTGTTTTTCTCTTTTAAAAATAAAAAATTTGTTTAGTATTAATATTTGGCTTTTCAAAATCAAATCTTAGATGCTTTTCTTTGGATTTCTCACTTATAGAAAATAGGAAATCTTAAGGAAAGAAAATCGAAAGATTTAGAGAGACATATTGGTTTCATCTTTCTAAAAAATGAAATTTCAATGAAAACAGTTATTCTTTGATGAACTCTCATTTTTATATAGCATGGATATTCTGTTTATCAGTCAAGAAAAGAAACTTTAGTATAGTAAAAAACTTTTGCAAAAAAGAAATCCGAAACTCAACATTATCATCCAGAATCTTAAAAATACCTATTATTCATCCCATCTTGAAAATCTTATAAATTTTCAAAAGGAATTCAAAAGAAAATAAAAAGATATGATTAGAAGAAAAACTTAAAAGATAATAAGTCTCATCACGAGCTTGTTTACCATGTTCATAAAGAAATAGTTAAACTGGCATTAACAATACTATCTACCAAAACAGGGTAATGACTTCAGATTATATCAAAAAGACAAGGGGTCTCATCAAGATCCAGCTTGATCAGTTTAATTACTACTAGTGAATGGCATTGCCATCATTTGGTTACCAAGCCAAGACAATGGATTTTAAGTAAATAAATATTCAAAAGAAAATTCTCAGAAATTAGAATTAAATTTTAAAAATTATAAGAAATACTGGATGGGAGAATGGATCATTGCTGGATAAAAGGTAACCCTTCCAAAAGCTTAAATTTCCTACTGGAACAGAGGCTCTATTTGTGATAAAAGAGTAAATTTTTATAAAGCTAATCTGTAAAGGTTATTTACTTTATCTTTTTAAACTAATAAATACTGATATAGATTTTCATACTTATATCTTTAAAAGAGGAATTATTATGAATAGTGAATAAGATAAATTTTCATTATTTAGCAAAGATATTATTTATTTGAAATTTCATTCCTTTAAATATTTTTATTTTTCAAGAAAGTTTAGAAATTTCAAAATATTTTTATGAGAGACATCTGGTTCACCCAAGTGAATCGACAATTGTTGTGCTATACAACAAGCCCCCATTTATTTCTATAAATAGGGACCCTTAAGAAATAAATAGGAAATTCTTTTTATAATTTCCTAAAGAAATTAAAAAAATTAGAAAATAAATAATTTCTATTTTTTGCCTTGTTCTTTTAAAGCGCATCGCATATCACATATCTTATTTCAAAAAGATCCATAAAACGTAAAATATGCGAATTGCGATATGCGTTCAAACTTCTCCGAAGATATGATTTAAAATTTTGCAAAAAGCCTCAATCATCGTTATATTTACTTTTTCGCACTACACTTCACTTAATCAATAAAATGTTTAATAGAAAAATGATATAAGTTGTGACACCTGTAGACCCGAAGCAAATAAACCAATAAATATAAAACCTTCGGCTATTGCGGTCACTTCAGTTTTTTGCAATTCACATTTCGCTCAACTTATAATATACACTTAATCGTTATCCCATAAAAGTTGCGATATGCGATTTGTGCAGATCGCATTTCACAGCCTTTAAGGGTAAGTATCATGAAATATTATACGTTATAATCTGCGATATGTGCATTAACGTCATTTAATGAATCAAGCATGTAAAACAACTTGTGTCATATCAAAATGAAATTTAAGACCTTAACGGCTTTAAAGCGATTGATAGATCTTATGTGTGGAGATATGTGAAATATTAAATAAAAAATTATTAAGGATGATTGATTTTATATTTTAATAGATTGAATGTTGTGAAACCAGCTCCAAAAATAGAAGAAAAGAGATATCAACGCCTTAGAAATAAGCCACTTTGAGGGGGAAACCTCCAATACATTACATGAATGAACAATTCTTGGATGATACAAATGACAAAACCTCCTTTCTATTTATAGGAGTCCATGGGGCCACAATGTAATCCTAGTGGGGCCATAATATAATCCTAGCTGACCTAACAATAATAATTTAAGGGCACAATAATAACAATATGGGGGTTACAGGGGTACAACAATAACAATAAGGGGGTTACGCTAACAACAATAAGGGACTATACAAGTAATATAACGACCTAACATGATCCTCTCCTTCAAAAAGGTGTTGTCCTCAACGCTTGAGTAGCTCCGGGTGATTTTGTATAAAATTCTCATCCTCCCATGTAGAATCTTCCGTGTGTAAGTTCTTCCATTTGATGAGATACTCTGAAATTAATCGATTTCGTAGTTGTCTAGTTCTTGTTTCCATGATTGCTTTAGGTTCCAATATGATTTTTCGTTCCTCATCAAGTTTTGGAAATATTGTTTGAACTAGAAGTTTGTCCCCTATAACCTTTTTTAAGCATGAAACATGGAAAACTGGATGCACTTGCGAAGAAGCAGGAAGCTCCAATTTGTATGCCATAGTGAAATATTTTGCAAAACCTTGTAAGGACCATAGTACTTCAGTGATAATTTATTATACTTCTTAGCTTGCTTGAGGGACATTTGTTTGTATGGTTGTAGTCATAAAAATACCCAGTCTCCCACATCAAAAATTCTCTCACTATGATGTTGATCTGCCTGTTGTTTCATTCGATTTTGTGCCAAATTTAGGTTATCCTTTAAGAGTTGGAGAACTTCTTGTTGATGCTCGATGTGATCCTCCACTGCTTGAACCCTAGAAATTTCCCTTAAAGAAGATGTGATGGATGGTAGATGATATCCATAAAGTGCGATAAACGAGGTCATTTTTGCTGCAGTATGGAAGGAAGTGTTATAACACCATTCAACCAGAGGTAACCACTTGACCCATTGTGATTTCTTATCTGATACAAAATAACGAAGATATCCTTCCAAACATTTATTCACTATCTTTGTTTGACCATCGGATTGAGGATGATAAGATGAGCTATGAGCTAGTTGAGTACCCAAACAATAAAGTAATTCCGTCCAAAAATTTCCTGTAAAAATGGGATCTCTGTCACTTACAATAATCTTCGGGTTTCCATGTAGATTTTGAATTGTTTCCATAAATGTAGTAGAAACTGTACTCGCTTTAAATGGATGAGATAATGCACAAAAGTGTGCATACTTGGTAAGTATATCAACTACCACCATGATGACACTCCTTCCTTCAGACTTGGGTAAATATGTGATAAAATCCATTGAAATCTCCTCCCAACGTTGAATTGGAATGGATAAAGGTTGTAGAAGACTCGGGGTCTTAATTGTCTCCACTTTATTTTACTGGAAAACCAAACATTCTGCCACAAACTTTTGAATATCAGATTTAAGGCCATCACAAAAAAATTCTTTCTTCACCCTGTGGTAATTTTTTTAATATCTCGAGTGTCCTCCTAAAGGATAAGTGTGCAATTCCAAAAGAATATTTTGTTTTAGTTGGGAATTCTTGCAAATATATAAGCGATCTTTGTACCATAAGGAATCATTTTTCCAACTAATTGTATTAGATGTACTAGGATCTTGTTGCAACTTTTGAATGAGATTCCACATTTCTTTGTTCTTCTTCCATTCATTCCTTGCTTCGGTTATCCAATCTGGTTGGATAATTGAAATGGCACAAAGCAATGCTTCCACCTCTTCGTCCTTTCTTGAGAGTGCATCTGCAACAACATTTAGCTTCCTTTTTTTGTAGACGATTTCAAAGTCATAACCCAACATCTTTGTGACCCATTTTTTCTACTCTTCTGAAGATAGTATTTTTTCCAAAAAGTGTTTAAGACTATCATGATCAGTTTGTACCTTGAAGTGTCTTCCCATTAGGTAAGGTATCCATTTCTTTAGTGCATGTAGTATTGCCAACATTTCCTTCTCATAAATAGCCTTTTGTAAATACTTTCCTTTGATTGAACGAATTTCAAAAGCAATGGGTCTTCCTTCTTTCATTAAAACAACACCAATTCCATTTCCTAAGGCATCACATTCCATAATAAAGGTTTTTGTGAAGTCTGGCGTAGCTAAGACTAGTGCTAGGCATATTGCCTCTTTAATATGTTCAAAGGCCTTAGTTGCTTCAAGAGTCCGTGAAAATGCATCTTTCTTCAATAATGTTGTTAGAGGTGCTTCTATTCTCCCATAATTCTTAACAGACTTGCGATAATACCCTGTTAACTCGAGAAATCCACACAACTACTTTATGGTTGTGGGGAATTTCCATTCCTTAATGGATTTAATTTTGTTGGGGTCTACCTTAATACCCTCGTGAGATACAATATGACCCAGATATTTCACCTCTTGTACTTCAAAGAAACATTTGGATGTTTTTTCATATAATTGTTTCTCCTCCAATAGTTTGAGCACCCTGTCAACATGTAGAACATGATCCTTCCAAGACCTGCTGTAGATTAGTGTATCATCAAAAAATACTAGCACAAATTTTCTAAGGAATGGTTTGAAAATGGAATTCATCAACCCTTGAAATGTAGAAGGTGAATTGGTAAGGCCAAAAGGCATGACCAAAAATTCATAATGACCCTCATGAGTTCGAAATGCTGTTTTGGGAATATCTTCAGTCTTCATTCTAATTTGATGATATCCTGAACGAAGATCCAACTTGGTAAAATAAATTTATCCATGTAATTCATCCAATAATTCATCAATCACAAGAATGGGAAATTATCTTTAATGGTGAGCTTATTGAGCTCCCTATAATCCGGACACATGCGCCATGTTCCATCTTTCTTGTGCACCAATACTACTGGAGCAGAGAAAGAACTTTGACTAGGTTGAATTATACTAGCCTCTAACATTTCTGCAATCATACATTCAATTTCACTCTTTTGGACATAAGGATATCTGTAAGGCTTGATGTTTGGAGGAACACTTCCTGGAATCAAATTAATAGCATGATCATGATCACGAATAGGTGGGAGTCCTTTGGGAGTATCAAACAACTTGGAATGATTGTCCAAAACTTTGTGGAGATCTAGAGAAATAGATGATTTTGATGTTGGAACTTCTAGTGAGCATAATTGTGCAATTACGCCCCGTTGTTCTTTCTTCAGAAGCTTTGTCATGAAATTAGAGCTTATTATCTTTCCTGGCTTCCCTGCGATACCCCGTAATTCGATTTCCTTTCCTTCTGAAAAAAAATTCAGGAAAATTTCTTGAAAATTAAAAGCTACCATCCCCAAAGATTGTAACCATTATACTCCTAGTACAACATCAACACCTCACATTGGGATGGAAAGAATTGGACTATTCAATACATATTCCCCCATGGCTAGCTTAATATTATGGAATTTTCCAGAGAAATTTATAGTTCCTCCATTTTCAACCATCACTTGACATTCTAGTGTTGGGTATAGGAAACAATTCAATTCCTTAGCTACCTTAAAATGAATAAAATTATGGGTACTACTCGAATCAATCAACACTGTTACCTTTTTCTTCTTGATATGTCCTTCTATCTTGAGAGTTTGAGGAGTGGTAATTCCCGCCAATGCATTACATGATATGGTCGGACTCATTTCTTCTTCTTCTAGGGTTTCTTCTTGATGTATATCCTCTACTTTTCAAGTTTCTTCTTCATTTTATTCGTCCTCTTCACAATCTATGTAAAATAATTTCTTCTCAGTGCACTTATGACCTTTAGTGTATTTTCTATCACAACTATAGAAAAGCCCTTTTTCTCCTTTTTCTTCCAATTGTTGTGGTGTCAACCTTGTAGGTTGTGGAAGTCTAGGAGTAGCAACACTTCCATCTTTATAGATGTGAGTGGTACGCTTCCTTGTCGCTATAATTTTACATTCAATTTTTATTTTCAACCTGAATGCCTTCTCCAATGAATTAGGTTCCCAAACGCAAACTTCATGTTGGATGTTATCCTTTAAAGTCCCTATGAAGACATCAATCCTTTGTTCCTCTAGAATATCAGTTACCCTTATATTCATTTTTTGGAAGTCCTCAATGTGCTCCGCCACTGAACCCTTTTGTTTTAGATTTATGAATTGGCTAAAGAAGGTGTTTCTCTTTGTATCCTCATAATGTGCTATCATTTCCTCCATAAAAATTGACCAAGTGACAATTTTTTTACGGGAGAAAAGCCATCGATACCAGACAAATGCATTTTGTTCTAAATGTAAAGTTGCAATGCGTACCTTTTGTGTGTTTTTCACATTATTGAGATCAAAATATTGCTCCATATGTAGTATCCATGTTACGGGGTCCTTGCCATCAAACTTCCTCATATCCATCTTTGGAATATGGTGGTTCTTCCATCCAACATTAGATTTTATGAAATCACAATTAACATTTTATTTTGTTCTTGTCATGAGTTTCCTCTACTATCTTTTCGCCATTAGGAAAAATTTCTTGTATAAACTTTTCCAAACCTTCGATGTCTACTTTTAGATCATTCTTCATGTTTTCCATGTTGTATTTCATTTTTTCATCGATCTTAGCTTCCATGTCATCCATATTAGCTTCCATGCCATCCATCTTAGCTTCCAAACCATTCATCTTAGCTTCCACGCATTTCTTCAAACCATCCATCTTAGTTTCCACGTCTTTCTTCAAAACTTCCATTTCATTTTTTTTTTTGCTCTTTGCGATAGCGAAATTTGGTGCACTTGCTCTTGTAATTTTGATATCTCATGTTGTGTTTCTTCATCTTCATGAGTCATAGTAGAGCTTTCTGAAGGCTTAATGGGTGTTGAAATATTTTTAGGGGAAATTTTAGAACCCAATACTGATATCGTTTCTTCAATATGCCCTTGGAATAAATTCAAACTAATTTTTTTCAAACGAGACTTATGTAATTCGAAAAAAATGCACACCTTTTTCTTGATTTTGAGGAGCTCGATATTGAAACTAAATTATCTCTGTGATTTAGAATATTAAATATCTAAAATTTAGCCCCGAGGTAGCCCTCTGAATCCTCTTTCGAATTCCATAGGTCTGACCTGATTTGGATTCTTCAAGACAAAATTATGTCCAATCTCCCACAATTACCTAATTATGGACTGGTTCAGTAGAGCGAACTTGTACGACTTGTCACGTGTCACTGTTTTCTCCTTTGGATCTGCCATTGATATACAGGAAACTATAGTTCGTGTACTTCCAGACACTTTTTATAGAATTCCAATCTGATGCTCAGAGAGAGATAGTTATGAATATTTTCCCATGATCACCTCTTTGAGATGAAACTCGGGAGCCTAAAAGAGACCTAATTTCCACAGATCATATCTCTGCAAATATTGTGAACCAAGCTCTAAAATGTTTCGTTGATGTTACATTGGATTTTGGCTTGGCGCTCTAAAAATTTCAGCTTCTGAACCTTTGTAGAAAAAACATTATAGAGAAAATGACACGATGACTTGTTTGGTGCAGCGAAACCCTAGAATCCAAAGCTCTGATACCAAATGTTGTGAAACCAGCTCCAAAAATAGAAGAAAAGAGATATCAACGCCTTAGAAATAAGCCACTTTGAGGGGGAAACCTTCAATACATTACATGAATGAACAATTCTTGGATGATACAAATGACAAAACCTCCTTTCTATATATAGGAGTCCATGGGGCCACATTGTAATCCTAGAGGGGCCATAATGTAATCCTAGCCGACCTAACAATAATAATTTAAGGGCACAATAATAACAACATGGGGGTTACATGGGTACAACAATAACAATAAGGGGGTTACACTAAAAACAATAAGGGACTATACTAGTGATATAATGACCTAACATTGATATCTTCTCACGTGTGTTTGAAGTAAATGATTGATTTATTACTTTGATACTCCATACTTGTAAAAATTCACTTTGATTTCAGGAAACCAGTTAACGGATTGAAGAGGAGAAAAATGAGCAAAAAAGGTAAAGAAATTTCTCAGATGTCATCCACAGAAGCCACATATATGTCTCCATTATTTTCAGATACCACCTGCAACAAAGACTGTGGCAGTTCGAAATAGGAGGCAATGTATAAACCCTTTGAAAATGAAGGACCAAGAGTGATAAAAAAACTTTCTTCAATAGGTGCAGCTTCTACCTCTGACGCAACTCTGTTTGATGTTTCCTGTTCATATATTCACAGGATAACTGCAAGACCAAAGATTCTTCTTTATACAGACATGATTAAGTGGGAAATTGACCACTTACACATCGAAGATAGAATGTTCAATAATTCGAGGGGAGAAACTATGGGTTCTTTTAGGGTAGAGGATTTAACATCAATGTACCATCTACCACCCCCGCAGAAGAAATACAACAAAGAATATTTGTAGAATTTTAGAGGAGAACATCCAGACCTTATCAAAGTCATCCAAGAATGGAAGGATAACCAGGGGAAATTGAAACAATATAAGTCTGGTACGTACCCAATTTCCCAAATTCCTAATCCTTAGTGTTATGCTGCTGGTACATTATGTAGATTATTTTCCAAACCAGATGGCACTAGATTCTTAAGAGACTGGGTTCCCCTAATTGATGCAATTGTCAATTCATCTATTCTGAATTGGACAAACATTTTATCCAATAACCTAGCCAAGCATATAACCGAATATAGGAATAAAATAAGAATTCACTAAGAGAAATACCTTCCTTTTATATGTCTGCATATGTCATGGATGCTATCTGTTTCACTTCTATTTTTCCTACTATGGGTTGGAAATGGACTACCAAGGACCCTACCCCAATTCTCATCTACCATAGAGAGCTCTGAGATTTAGATTTCCACTTCTACTCCTATAAAGTATGTTATGGAGTCATATTTTCTATACATCAGATGATATTTAACAAAAGGGCTCCTAGGGTTTCTAAAGAAGCCAATGTAGACATTCTTCTAGTATTTAGATGGTTTGGTGAAGAAAATTTTACATATATTAGAGTATTTGGGAGTTATGCTTCTCCCCATGTTTTACCCTATTATGTTCTCGATAGGTTACTTGCAAAAGAAATATCCTATCAACTTGTTAATGGTGTTAAGAAGCAGCTGAAGGATGCTAAAAAGGCTATTTGGCCTAATTTACCTCTAAAATGTGGCACATTTGCTTTGCCTAATATCGGCCATACTAACAAGGAGATTCCCAAGATTAAGTTATTGAAATTGGCATTTATGCTAAGAATATTATATGATCCAAATGATGTGATTAAAAATTACATCACAGAGCTTAAGATGAAGACTTTTGTAAAAGAGGAAGATGGATTTGATGATCTCTTCCAGGGCATGGAAAAATTCTCAGATATTATCAAATATGTATCTAGTCAACTAAGTCAAATGGATTGTGAAGCTTTTTAAGCATACAGAAACGAGAGACAAGAAAAAGTCCCTCTAAATTTGTTAACTATTGAAGATGAAAATAAACACACTCCAAGTGTTTGTCTGGATGATGAAATAAAAGAAATTTATGAAGACGAATCAGGTCAGTCACAACAACAATCTGATAATTCAGATAATTCTGAAAATGAATCCGAATCTAAGAAGGAAAACTCATAAAAGACAATTGACCATGTCATTCAAGAGATAAAAATGCTCGAGGAAACAAGAAATAATGGGACAAAATCAAATTTCAAAATAGTTCAGCACAATCACAACATGCTAGATCAGTCCAGTTTACCGCAAGCAAAAGATCTTATAAATGAATGGGAAGAATTTTCTGAAGCAATAAAGACTCCCAAAGAAAATCCCAATACTGATCAAGCAACAAGTTTCCAAACACTAGAACATTCACAAAATATAGTGGAGACTGTCAATCCACTACAAAGAGTTCCAACAATACATGAGAAAGAAATCATGCCGGCCTACCCCACAGATCAGATAGTTCTATAGATTGAAGACATTCCTTCATTAGACATTTTCTATAGTCCTAGTTACAAGGCTGTATTTAAAAGAAATAAAAGAAGGAGAATTGATGAAATAACTCCAAAGCCTACAGATGAATCAATTGATGTACTATGGAAGGATTCCTCAGAAGATCCCACTGAAAATCTAACCAAATTATCATAGTATGCAAGGGCATATGCTAATTCTAATGTTGATAAAGCTACTGAGGTTAGAATGTTGTTAAAATTAAAGGAAGCCAGAGTACAAGAATTAGAAAAGTTGTTGAATGAGGAGAAATCCAATTCCAGTGAGCAAGTCAAAGTAAACGCAGCCCAATTTCACAAAGATATTGAAAGCCTCAAATTGCAGCATCAGACAGAGCTTAATGAAAAACAAGCACAGCTGGAAATGGAAATGACTACGTTATAGAGTCAACCATAATTAGAACAATTTGTCAAAGAAGCACTTGGATTTAAACACCAAGTTAAAGAAAGAACAAGAAGTGTTTTTTCATCAAGCCTCTATGATTGATTCTTATTGTGATTCAATTAAAATAATGATCCAGTATATAGCAATTCAGAAACTGGAATGTGAAAGACTTGAGAATAAAAACGAAGAGCACATTCAGTGGCGAGTTTCAGATTCGGGAAAGAAAGCTAATATACCTCAAGTACATAAGCTTCACAAAGAAATGTTATTCATAGAATGGGAAGTGCAAATCAATCAAGTAGAGAAAGCAGCGGCTAAGACATCCAAGATATCAAATGAGATCATTGAATCTATGTGTGAACAACCCTATAAAACAAAACTATTTAAGGAAAAAACGTCTGATGTTTTTTCAAAAACAAGACAGGTAGAAATGAAGTGGAGACAGAGAGAATATACACAGGAGGAAATGATAAAAAAGGTAAATAAGTTTGATCAGGAAAATTACTGGAATTTTCTGATCAAACCTTACCATCAACATCAAACTCTTCAATCTCTTACAAATTCAGCAAAAAGATCTCAGTCAGTAATCTCAAATGCTATTTTCAAGGGACAAATCTGATCACATATATCACAAGCAGCTCAGCTCAAAGCAATGTTAGATATTTTCCAACTTCGTGACCACATTCAAAAAGAAGGGCAGGATTCACAAAATCAGAATTGTTAGTTTAAAATTCCTAGATTGTTGTTTAAGTTAGCCTTTTGAGGAAGGTTGTTTGAAACCTGCTCTATATTTTCGTAATAATTTATATTAGTTTATAGTTATTTTTAGTATTTAAACCTTTCTCATGCATTTAGAGAAGGGTTCGGAAATTTGTCAAAAACATTTGCAAAGAATGCACTATTGTAAGTTTGTGAGTGCTTTGATGAATTAATGGAACATATTATGTTATATTTTAACAACTAAAGCTGTTTAAATGATGTTGTACTACTGTACTCTTTAAATTGCTCGAAAGTGAGAAGGAACAGATTGATTGATGTCAGTTTACATGAGTAGGACTTCCTACATATGGTACTTCTATTCACTTGTATTAAGTCTTATTTCATAAATTGATAGTTATCTTTTTATTGCATTATGTATTTGAAATGTCATCATATATAAATATTACATGCACTTCTGTTCTAATATTTAGATATGGTTTCTTATTGAATATGTAATCACACTGATAAATGCGATATTTCTTTCACAATTATTATATGAAATCTAATTTGTTAGAATAATCATTTTACATAATTTTCATCTATTTCAACTATTAAATGATCTATATTATTTATAGATGAAAGATATCATTTTAGATCGCATAAAGGAAAAACACCCCAAGTATATATTAGATTAAATAGTTTAGAGAGATGCATATAGATTAAAATTATTACCATTTGCATGCAATATTCACAACACCCTCACAAAAATCCTTATTGGGAAACTGGTCCCATTATCCCCAGTCGGGGCCATTATATCAAACGAGAAAGGAGCTGCTTTAAGGTCCAGACCAGGTGGTTTTCCCCATGTTTTGGCCACGAAATTCTGAGGCCTCAACACATTGGCGCTAGAAGGAGGGCCAAGTGAATGGCACAAAGATCTGATCAGTCTAAAGGTCAATAAAAAAATCTCTCTCCCTCTAGATCCCCACCGAATTATAGAACATTATCTAGATCCTCATCTATAAAATATGAAGTTGATCATCTTTCTCCTAAGTCTCCTAGCGATAGTCAAACTATACTATATCTCGAAATTCAACAACATTCCCCAGAAGTTCAGTCTTTGATAGAAAAGTTAGAAAAAGTATCTATTTTTGCTGAAAATCCTGAAACTTCTCAATCATCGGATCTTAGTATTTCATCTTTTTTTCAACCTCGAAGAATATTAACTCGATCAGAAAGTAAAAAAACATGGATTCTCCCTTTTGAATTTCCTATCAATATTACTCAGAAGAAGTTAAAGAGGACTCAATTAGAATCAATCACTAGTGATGTCTTATCCCATTCACCCTCATTCCCTCCGCTCATTTCCACAAATTTCATTCCAATAGTTGGTATCACTTTCACTAGTTCTAATACTTAAAATACTAGTCCTAGTACTCGACCTACCTCTTCATCATTTCAAAATCAACCCATTCATAATCTAATGGCAGGTCCAGTTCCTCCACCGAATGTAAACCCATGGTGTAATCCAGGGGCTGTAAACATGCCTGCTCCTCTTCATGTTCTGCCTAAAAATCTTGAAAAATGGCTACCAAAATTTAACCCCGATGATGGTCTTCCTGTAGAAGAACATATTCATAATTTTATGTTAGCTGTCAATTTGAATGCAGTAGTTGAGGAGGATTATGTTGTACGATTATTTCCATATACTTTAAAAGGATCTGTAGGATCTTGGTATTTTTCATTACCCGCTCGCTCCATAACTAACTGGAATATGTTTGAAGAACACTTTCCGGCTAAGTTTGGAGATGACAGAACTACTGCTACTCTTATCAATGATCTTTCAAATCTTAAAGCTAAACCAGGTGAGAAGATAAAATATTTTAATTCAAGATTTAATAAACTACTCAATAAAATTGTAATAGTTCCTGGTTTAGAAGTTAAAATTGAGTGGTATATTTCATCTCTTCCACCTAATATAGCTATTTTCATTGATAGAGAAAAAATAGCAACTCTTGCAGAGAATATGAAAGAATCTCTATCTGTAGAGAAACACATAAATTCTATTGAGAAAAATAATTCTCAAGAATATCGTAAATCAAAGAAAGTATCTTTCAAAGACGACTCTAAGAAAAAGATGCCAAAGGATCCATTTGATGTAGAAGGTCTTCAAAACGTTTTGAAAACCATGACCAATGAGATGTCAGATATCAAGAAACAAGTTGCTGAAAATTCAAATTCAAAAAATATTTTCAGAAATTTCAAGAAGAAACAAACCTCTACTTCTCAACCTCCAAACATTATATCTAATGTAGAATTAGATCAAGAAGAGGAGGAAGAAAAACAGAGGAAGAAGAAGATGATGAAGAAGAAGTTGAACTTAATTGAATGTGGGATTTTATCCTATCAAATTAAGAACAACTTGAAGCTTTGCCTGTCAGCACACGTAGCAAAAAGAATAGTGAAGAAACACAACCTAGTCAACAACAAAAAAATTCCACTCCTGCTAAAAACAAATAAAAAAACAAAAAGTCTAATTCAAAGGCTACACAAAGAAGTCTTGTTACATCAAACTCTCCACCTATATCTAAAACAATGGTTATCTCAGATACCATTGAGTATAATATAGTTGAAGACATGAACACAACTAGAGCAAATATTTCAATCCACCAGCTTACCAAATTGAAGCAACAACAAAAAATCTTACTCAGAGAATTAAAATTTGTTCCTACTTCAAATTTACCTACTCCAGTTATAGTACAAGCTGCTAATGAAACAGGTAAGCTACCTTCTCCTTCGGTAAAAATAGATGCTTTAGATCTAATTATGATAGGTGATCGATCCATCTCTCATACTCCCCCATTTATTTTAACCTATGAGATCTATAACAAAAATGTCCATAATTATTTAATAGACTCAGGGGATTCTTCAAATATAATGCCAAAATCAGTTTGTGCTAAATTAAACATTACTCCTCAGAGTTATCTAGTTCATATAGTACAACTTGACAGAACTAGAGTAGAAGTGGTAGGAGGATTGAAAACTGTTTCAATCAGATTGTCATCAAATCCTAAAGTTGTTCAAATAATTGATATCTTGGTTGTAGACATTCCTTAATTTTATGGTTTAATTCTAAGTCGTGATTGTTCTGAAAAACTTCATGGTTTTTTTTCGACAGACTGGTCACATATGTGGTTACCACATAATGGAAAGCCAAATAAAATTCGAATTGATTGTGAAAATTTTATGAAACACACAGTGACTGACCTTGAAGAAATTAATGAGCCAATAGCTTTCAGTAACAACATTATAGGAAAATATTCTACACAGTCATTTTCAGGAAAATTTAATGGTCAACCATCTCGTCTCTTTGATAATGCAGTTGTATCTCAGATTGAGAATTTTTCGCAGCCAGATAATTCTAGATGTATTGATTTTTCAGATAGAGAAATAATTGATTCTTTGTTTTGGACATTTTATTTTGACAGTTCTAAATTTGAAGATGGTGCAGGTGCGGGTTGCATTTTAATAAACCTAGAAGGCGAAAAGACTATGTTAGCCTGCCGATTAGAATTTGATTGTACCAATAATGTAGCAGAGTATGAAGCATTGGTTCAAGGATTATTGAAAGCTATTGGTTTAAACATCAGATGTATTAAGGTTTTAGGAGATTCATAAATCATAGTTAGGCAAGTGAGAGATACTATCCATTGTAATTCTGGAAATTTAAAACATTATCAATCATTAGTCCAAGAATTAACAACTCACTTCCTAGCCTTCAACATTTCTTCTATACCTCGAATTTAGAATGCTAGTGAAGATTTACTCGCTAATGTATTATCAAAGTTAATCCCATCCCAAGAATTTAGTCCCGATAGATTTTCTATTGAGTTTATTTTTAGACCATCTATTCCTTATAATATCACTAATTGGAGAGTATTCAATAATGACTTAGATATCATAGATTTTTTAACATCTGAAGAATCTTATGAGAATCAAATCATGGATGAAAATGAACATGACACTCAGATTAGGAAAGAACAAGATGAAAATCCTATTCCAAAATCTGTTGTCAAGTTAGAAGACTTATATGATCTAAAGGATAGATTTAAAAGAGTAACTAACTCAAAGATACAAAGTTCTATCTTAAGATTCGAGTTAGTTAATCTAGGAAGTGAATAAAAACCTCAAAATATAAATCTAGGTCTTGATCTGTCTTCTGATGAAAGATTATTATTCATCCGATTGTTTAAGATGTACAAAAGTGTCTTCGATTGGGATTATTAAAATCTTAAAAAATATGATACTTTTGTAATCCAACATTTCTATGATCTCAGAGGAAAATCCCATACAACAGAAATTGAAAAAGATTCATCCAAATTTGGAATATCAAATTAAAACTGAATTGAATAAAATTCTCAAAGAAAAAATTATCTTTCCAGTCAGACATTCAAAATGGGTATCAAATTTGGTACCTGTCAGGAAGAATAATGGTGATATTAGAATTTGCATTGATTTTAGAAATTTAAATAAAGCTTGTCAGAAGGAAAATTTTCCACTACTAGCCATGGAACAAGTATTGCAAAAAGTAGCTGCTTCTGAACTTATGTCCTTTCTAGATGGATTTTTCAGGTTACAATCAAATCCTCATTCATCCAGATGAAAAATTGAAAAATGCATTCAAAACTAAGTGGGGAACTTATGCTTATCAAAAAAATGCCTTTTGGATTAATTAATGCAAGTGTCACTTTCCAAAGAGCCATGGACACAACTTTTAGAGGACTTATAAACAAAACAATAGTTATCTATTTAGATGACATCACTATTTTCTCTAAACATCCAAATCATCATGTGAATGACCTAAAGAAAGTATTTGAACGATGCAAAAGGTATGGCATTTCATTAAATCCAAAGAAATCATTTTTTGCTTTAAAGGAAGGAAAACTTTTAGTTTTCATTGTATCAAAATGGTATCTATATTGATCCTGAAAAAGTTGATGAAATTAGCAGATTGCTCTCCCTCATAACAAGAAAACCATGCAATCTTTCCTTGGGCAAATTAATTTTGTTAAGAGATTTGTCCCTGATTTTTCTCAAATAGTTTTACCATTGCAGAACACGATTAAGAAAAATTTAGTTTTCAAATGGGGACATAATGAAAGAGAAGCATTTGAATTGATTAAACAATCAATTGCCAATGATCCATTCCTGACCAACCCCAATTTTCTTAATCCATTTACATTATACACTTTTTCATTGGATACATCATATGCAGCTGTTTTAACACAGTTGAATACCCAACAAATAGAAGCACCAATATCATTCTTTAGTTCAAATTTACAAGGTGCAGAACTGAATTACACATCTATTGAAAAATAAGCAATTTCTATTTTTAAATCCATAAAACATTTCAGACCTTTTCTCCTAAAGTCTCATACGAAAATCATAGTTCCGTTTTCTGTAGTAAGACAACTTTTGATGTAGAAAGAATTAGGAGAAAAAAGAGCCAACTGGGTAATTGCACTGCAAGAGTATGATGTAGAAGTAAAACCCTCTAAAATTATTATAGGTCAGGGTTTTTGCAGAATGCTTGCAAGAGCATCACATTCGCCTCAAGGATTCAGATTCACAATATGATGATATTTTATTTTATTTAATAAATGGATATTCTCCAAATCATTTCAGTTATAAGACAAAACAAACTCTTATATTAAAAGCTAAAAAATATGAGTTAGTCAATGATGTGTTATTTAGAAGAAATTTTGATTCTGTACTTCTAAGATGCTTAGAAAAATCTGAAGCAGAATAAGTCTTGCAGGAACTCCATGATGGACCAGTTGGAGGACATTTTGGAGGAAATATAACAGCACATAAGATCTTGCATACAGGTTACTATTGGCCTACACTTTTCAAAGATGCTCATGAATATTCAAGAAGATGTAAAGTATGCCAAAGTACATCTGGAAAACAAATAAATCCAACATTCCCATTACAACCGGTCAAGAACAACCATTTGAGCAATGGGGATTAGATATAATTGGTGAGATTGTTCCTAACTCTTCCAAACATCATAGATATATTCTCACAGCCACAGATTACTTTACCAAATGGGTGGAAGAAATTCCATTAAAAGTAGCAAATTTAGAAAATATCATTGATTTCATTGATCAAAATATCATAACGAGGTTTGGCTTACCTATTGCTTTGATGTTTGATAATGCATATTATTTCTACAGAACTACTATGATAGATTTTGGAATTAAAAGAGGTTTTAAATTAAAATATTCTGCAAATTATTACCCATAAGGAAATGGTTTAGCAACATCCACAAACAAAAATATGATTAGGATAATCAAAAGAACTGTTGATCAGAATCAAAGAAATTGGCATAAGTCATTAATGTTTTCTCTTTGGGCAGATCGAATAACTCAAAAAGCTTCTATTGGTACTTCACCATTTAATCTTGTGTATGGAAAAGAAGCTATACTTCCCACCAATGTAGTTATTCCATCTCTTTCCTTAGTTCAATTCATTGATGAAACTCCTACTTATTCTTTGCAATTTAGACAAGGTCAAATTTTGAAATTAGAAGAAGAAAGAGAAAAAGCCAAACAAACTCATGCTCATCATCAAAAAATAATAAAAGCCTCATTTGATTCAACTTATGTCATTCCAAAGAATTTTCAAGTTGGTTATTTGGTATTGAAATGGGACAAGGCACATGAGGAAAAAGGTAAACACACGAAGTTTCAAAAACTCTGGCTAGGTCCATTTCAAATAATTGAAGAAATAGACCCATGAACATTTCTACTACAAGATTTATCAGGCAAAAAAATTCTTTGCTTGTTAATGGGCAGATTTTGAATTTTTTTTTTCATAGGAGGCAACCCCTTCTATCTTTGCATATTAATGCCTTTTTTTTTTCTCTTTTAAAAATAAAAAGTTGTTTAGTATTAATATTTAGCTTTTCAAAATCAAATCTCAGATGATTTTCTTTGGATTTCTCACTTATAGAAAATAGAAAATGTTAAGGAAAGAAAATCAAAATATTTAGAGAGACAGACTCATTTTATATTTCTAAAAAATGAAATTTCAATAAAAACAATTATTCTTTGATGAACTCTCATTTTTATATAGCATGCATATTCTGTTTACCAGTCAAGAAAAGAAACTTTAATATAGTAAAAACCTTTTGCAGAAAAGCAATCCGAAACTCGACATTATCATCCAGAATCTTAAAAAGACCTATGATTCATGCCATTTGGAAAATATTATAAATTTTCAAAAGGAATTCAAAAGAAAATAAAAATATATTACTAGAAGAAAAAATTAAAAGATAATAAGTCTCATCAGGAGCTTTTTTACCATGTTCATAAAGAAATAGTTAAACTGACATTACCATTACTATCTACCAAAACAGGATAATGGCTTGAGATTATATAAAAAATACAAGGGGTCTCATTAAGAGCCAGCTTGATCAGTTTAATTACTACTAGTGAATGGAATTGTCATCATTTGGTTACCAAGCCAAGACAATGGCTTTTAAGTAAATAAAAATTCAAAATAAAATTCTCAGAAATTATAATTTACTTTTGAAAATTATAAGAAATACTAGATGGGAGAATGGATCATTGCTGGATAAAATGTAACCCTGCTAAAAGCTTAAATTTCCTATTGGAATAGAGGCTCTATCTATGATAAAAGAGTAAATTTTTATAAAGCTAATCTGTAAAGGTTATTTTCTTTATATTTTTAAACTAAGTAAAGACTGATATAGATTTTCATACTTATATATTTAAAAGAGGAATTCTTATGTATAGTGAATAAGAGAAATTTTCATTATTTAGCAAAGATATTATTTATTTGATATTTCATTCCTTTAAATATTTTTATTTTTCAAAAAAGTTTAGAAATTTCAAAAGATTTTTATGAGAGACATCTGGTTCACCCAAGTGAATTGCCAATTGTTGTGCTATACAAAAATCTCCCATTTATTTCTATAAATAGGGACCGTTAAGAAATAAATAGGAAATTCTTTTTATAATTTCCTAAAAAAATAAAAAACTTAGAAAATAAATATTTTATGTTTTTTGCCTTGTTATTTTAAAGCGCATTGCATATCACATATGTTGTTTAAAAAAGACCCATAAAACATAAAATATGCGAATTGCGATATGCACTCAAAATTCTTCGAAGATATGATTTAAAACTTTGAAAAAAGCTTCAATCATCATTATATTTACTTTTTCGCACCACACTTCACTTAATCAATAAAATATTTAAGAGAAAAATGATATAAGTTGTGATAGCCGTGGACCCAACAAGAAAATAAACCAATAAATATAAAACCTTCGGCTATCGCGGTCACTTCGGTTTTTCGCAATTCACATTCCGTTCAACTTATAATATGCGCTAATCGTTATCCCATAAAAGTTGCGATCTGTGATTTGCACAAGTCGCATTTCGCAGCATTTAAGGGTAAGTATCATGAAATATTATAAGTTATAATCTGCGATATGTGCATTAATGTCATTTAGTGAATCAAGCATGTAAAACAACTTGTGTCATATCAAAATGAAATTTAAGATCTTAACGACTTTAAAGTGATTGATAGATCTTATGTGTAGAGATATGTGAAATATTAAATCACAAATTATGAAGGATGATTGATGTTATATTTTAATATATTGATATCTTATCGCGTGTGTTTGAAGTAAATTATTGATTTATTTCTTTGATACTTCATACTTGTAAAAATTCTCTTTGCTTTCAGGAAACTAGTTAACGGATTGACGAAGAGAAAAATGAGAAAAAAGGGTAAAGAAATTTCTCAGACATCATCCACAGAAGACATAGATATGTCTCCATTATTTTTAGATACCATCTGCAACAAAGACTGCGACAGTTCGACATGGGAGGCAATGTATACACTCTTTGAAAATGAAGGACCAATGGTGATAAACAAAGTTTCTTCAATATGCATTGCTTCTACCTCTGACGCAACTCTCTTTGACATTGCATGTTCATATATTGACAGGATAGCTGCAAGACCAAAGATTCTTCCTTATACAGACATGATTAAATGGGAAATTGACCACTTAAACATCGAAGATAGTATGTTCAATAATTCAAGGGGAGAAACTATGGGTTATTTTAGGGCAGTTGATTTAACAACAATGTACCATCTACCACCCTCGCAGTAGAAATATGATAAAGAATATTTGCAGAATTTTAGAGGAGAACATCCAGAACTTATCAAATTCATCCAAGAATGGAAGGATAACCAGGGGAAATTGAAGCAAGACAAGTTTGGTACGTACACAATTTCCCAAATTCCTAATCCTTACTGTTATGCTGCTGGTATGTTATGTAGATTATTTTCCAAACTAGATGGTACTAGATTCTTAAGAGACCAGGTTCCCCTAATTGACGCAATCATCAATTCATCTATTCTGAATTGGGCAGAAATTTTATCCAATAACCTAGCCGAGCATATAACCGAATATAGGACCAAAATAAGTATTTAACTCAAAGAAATACCTCCCTTTTATATGTCTACATATATCATGGATGCTATCTGTTTCACTTATAGTTTTCCTACTATGGGTTGGAAATGGACTACCAAGGATCCTACCCCAATTCACATCTACCACAGAGAGCTTTGGGAATCAGATTTCCACTTGCACTTCTATAAAGTATGTTATGGAGTCATATTGCCTATACATTAGATGATTTTTAACAAAAGGGCTCCTAGGGTTTCTGAAGAAGCCAATGTAGACATTCTTCCAATAGCTAGATGGTTTGGTGAAGAAAATTTTACATATATTAGAGTATTTGGGAGTTATTCTTATCCCCATGTTTTACCCTATTATGTTCCCGATAGGTTAGTTGCAAAAGAAATAGCTTATCAGCTTGTTAATGGTGTTACGAAGCAGCGGAAGGATGCTAAAAAGGCTATTTGGCCTAATTTTCCTCTACAATGTGGCACCTTTTCTTTGTCTAATATCAGCCATACTTACAAGGAGGTTCCCAAGATTCAGTTATTGAAATTGGCATTTATACCAAGAAGATTATATGATCCAAATGATGTGATTAAAAATTACATCACAGAGCTTAAGATGAAGCCTTTTGTAAAAGAGGAAGATGGATTTGATGATCTCTTCTAGGGCATGGAAAATTTCTCAGATATTATCAAATATGTATCTATGGCAACTAAGTCAAAAGGATGCTGAAGCTTTTCAAGCATACATAAACAAGAGACTAGAAAAAGTCCCTCTAATTTTGTTAACTATTGAAGATGAAAATAAACACACTCCAAGTGTTAGTATGGATGATGAAATAAAATAAATGTCTGAAGACGAATCAGGTCAGTCACAACAACAATATGATAATTCAGATCATTCTGAAAATGAATCCGAATCTAAGAAGGAAAACTCATAAAAGACAATTGACCAAGCCATTCAGAAGATAGAAATGCTGGAGGAAACAAGAAATAATGGGACAGAATCAAATTCTAAAACAGTTCAGCACAATCATAACATTCTAGATTAGTCCAGTTTACTGCAAGAAAAATATCTTATAAATGAATGGGAATAATTTTCTAAAGCAATAAAGATTCCCAAAGAAAATTCCAATACTGATCAAGCAACAAGTTTCCAAACACCAGAACATTCACAAAAGATAGTGGAGACTGTCAATCCACTACAAAGAGTTCGAGCAATACATGAGAAAAAAATCATACCGGCCTACCCCACAGATCAGATAGTTCTACAGATTGAAGACATTCCTTCATTAGACATTTCCTACAGTCCTAGTTACAAGGCTGTAGTTAAAATAAATAAAATAAGGATAATTGATGAAACAACTCCAAAGCCTACAGATGAATCAGAAGATCCCACTGAACATCTAACTAGATTATCATAGTATTCAGGGGCATATGCTAACGCTACTGTCGATAAAGCTACTGAGGTTAGAATTTTGTTAAAATTAAAGGAAGCCAGAGTACAAGAATTAGAAAATTTGTTGAATGAAGAGAAATCCAATTCCAGTGAGCAAGTAAAAGTAAATGCAACCTAATTTCACAAATATATTGAAAGCCTCAAATTGCAGCATCATACAAAGCTTAATGAAAAACAAGCACAACTGGAAATAGCAATGACTAAGTTACAGAGTCAGCCACAATTAGAACAATTTTTCAAAGAAGAAATTGATTTAAACACCAAGTTAAAGGAAGAACAAGAAGTGTTTTGTCATCAAGACTCTATGAATTATTCTTATTGTGATTCAATTAAAATAATGATCCAACAGATAGCAATTTAGAAATTGGAATGTGAAAGACTTGAGAAGAAAATCAAGGAGCACATTCAGTGGAAAGTTTCAGATTCAGGAAAGCAACCTAATCTAACTCAAGTAGATAAGCTTCACAAAGAAATGTTATTCATAGAATGGGAAGTGCAAATCAATCAAGTAGAGAAAGAAACGGCCAAGACATCCAAGATATCAAATGAGATCATTGAATCTATGTGTGAACAACTGTCTAAAACATAACTACTTAAGGAAAACACGTCTGATGTGTTTTCAGAAACAAGACATGTAGAAATGAAATGGAGACAGAGAGTAGATACAAAGGAGGAAATGATAAAAAAGTTAAATAAGTTTGATCAATAAAATCACTGGAATTTTCTGATCATAGCTTACCATCAAGATCAAACTCTTCAATCTCTTACAGATTCAACAAAAATATCTCAGCCAGTAATCTCAAATGCTATTTCAAGGGACAAATCTGATCATGGATATCACAGCCAACTCAACTCAAAGCAATGTTAGATATTTTCCAACTTCGTGACCACATTAAGAAAGAAGGGTAGGATTCGCAAAATCAGAATTGTTAGTTTAAAAATTCCTAGATTGTTGTTTAAGTAAGCCTTTTGAGGAAGGTTGTTTGAAACCTCCTCTATATTTTTGTAATAATTTATTTTAGTTTATAGTTAGTTTTAGTATTTAAACTCTTCTCATGCATTTAGAGAAGGGTCCAGAAATTTGTCAAAAACATTTGCAAAGAATGCACTATTGTAAGTTTGTGAGTGCTTTGATGAATTAATGGAACACATTCTATTATCTTTTAACAACTAAAGTTGTTTAACTCATGTTGCACTACTGTACTCTTTAAATTGCTCGAAAGTGAGAAGGAAAATATTTATTGCTGTCAGTTTACATGAGTAGGACTTTGTACATATGGTATTTCTATTCACTTGTATTAAGTCTTATTTCATAAATTGATAGTTATCTTTTTATTGCATTATGTATTTGAAATGTAATCATATATAAATATTACATGCACTTCTGTTCTAATATTTAGCAATGGTTTTTTATTGAATATGCAATCACACTGATAAATGTGATATATCTTTCACAATTCTTCTATGCAAACTACTTTTTTAGAAGAATCATTTTACATAATTTTCATATCTTTCAACTATTAAATGATCTATATTACTGATAGATGAAAGATACAATTTTAGATCACATAAAGGAAAAACACCCCAGGTATATATTAGATTAAATAGTTTATATAAACACATATATATTAAAATAATTATCCATTTGCATGCTATATTCACAACACCCTCATAAACATCCTTATCGGGAAACCGGTCCCATTATCCCCAGTCAGAGCCACTATACCAAACAGAAAAAGAGCTACTTTAAGGTCTGGATCGAATGGTTTTCCCTGATGTTTTGGCCACGGAATTCCAAGGCCTCAACACACCCTCCTCCTAGATTTACCCATGTAATCGTCCAATCAGGGTAAACATGTGACAAGAGGCTAATATGATGATATTCAACCTCCTAGGTGACCTTAAGGAAGTGGAATCGACAAAAACACATTAAACAGACATTTTACATCAACAATAACACCCGTAGGAGCCAAACCAATCATTTAGGCATCCTTCCCCTTGGTCCCACTGATATTTTGAGCTCTTAGACCTCTAGAGGCATGCACAAGCCCACATGCATGCGTCCAAGGACTATTTCCAGTAGTGCTGTGCCGGAGTCTGTGGAATTGAAGGCACTTTTCAAGCCTAGAATTCCGGACACTACCCATAACTTCTTGTAACTTATGGAATCCATTAAACACATGGTGAAAAGGTTAATAAACCAAAAACTAACTCCAAGCCTAAGCCTGAACATCCCCAATTGGGATTGAAATTGGGTCTAACACTTGGCATCAATGAAATCTACAAGTTTAAATAACATATATGAGCATAGGGCTCTCATACTTATCTGGGAATAGATAAGAAGCATTTTTACCTTACATCATTAGCTACAATATCATCTACTAGGTCATAGATACATCATGTGTTCATTTACAAATCAAAACATGAGGAGATCCATACATCATCACTGTCATAACACGTGCTTATAACTAGCATAATAACAGCATAAATACCAAGGATACATCAACCATAGAGTCCACATAATAACAATAATATGTACCCATCAATACAAGAAGAATGTAGAAATTTTTAATACAATTATGTATTGCTAGATTCTCCTGATCTAACAATTATATTTACCTATTAAATACAGAATCCTTCTACTTAAATTCTTTGCGGAAATTTAATTTCCAATTGCAAACACATGAAGAAATATCAATCACACATAACACAAATTTTTTTACTGGGAAATCTTAAAGCTAAAAAAACCATTATCATATATTATGTATATATCATGGATCATGAAACAATCCCATACAAAACTCTACTCCAAGAGCTCTCAGTACAATATATAATCGTCTCACACTGTCATACAAAAATTGGCATAAACATGCACCAATTTACTGCCTCCTGATAGCATGCCTCCACTGCGCAATCCCTGAATGAATTTGATCTTGCCTTGCCTTGACTACGCAATCCTCATTGGAATCTCCAATGTGTGTTTGGTTGCACTTGTGCACCCACTATAGTCACAAATGATAGTCAAACTGTCCCTTTTACCTATCTCTCAACTGGGTCTCCACTGGATCTGACATGCATGTAGTTAATAGTAGTAAATCTTCAGTTGCATGTGAGATCACTCCATGTGAATTAATTTAATGTTTAATTCATTGATCTCTCACTAGTGTGTCTTTAGTTACAACTAGTTACAACTAGCACAACTGAGTTTAACTCACTTAACTGAGTTAAACTACTTTACAACTCACATAACTACACATCCAACTCTATTACAACTTTGTATCACTCAGTTACAACGAAGTCCACTAGCATGTCCCACCAACCAACTTTTGAACTCAAAATTCCTTCAGTTAACTGTTTTTCCACATCAGTGAACTGAAATCAAGTGCTCCATGAGAATATATTATTATTTATTGTCTAATTATTGTTAAGGGATAACAATAATCAACATGCATTCTATTTTTAGACATGCATTCCACGAAACAACTTCACACATGCATTCCAAAAATAGACGCCCATCCATCCATATAATTTTCTCAACCATCTATAAATATATTACTGCTAAAAATAGACATTGATCCAAATTCTAACAATAGACATATCACCTAAAAATAGCCTGTGGGCCCCACCTAGTGTAGGTGCTTAATTTTTACTAGGATCATCATCTTGTTGAATCTCAACACTCCCTCTTAAAAAGAAAGGGATTATCCTTCACCCTGATCCTGTCTCTATGGTATTCAAATTTTCTCCTGGTGAGCGCCTTCGTCAGAATATCTACATCCCGATCTTTTGTAGGAATGTACTGAAGCAACATGATCTTCTGCTCCCCACAATCTATGATATGATGATACCGGATATTTATATGCATAGATATATCATGAAACACAGGATTAATCGAGAGTTTAATGAAAATTTTATTATCACAATGAATCACTGTAGGATCTAAATGAGAACCAAATAAACCGACTAGGATCTTCCTCATCCAGATAGCCTCACATTCATCTTGACTTGCTGCCATGTATTCTGCTTTTGCTGAACTGAGTGTTAGAAAATTAAATATTATGGAGCAATGCAACACATAAAATATGCGGAAAATACAAGCACACAAAACACATAAAAACAGAGAGACACAGATATACGTGGTTCACCCAGTTTGGGCTACGTCCACTCCGAATAGCCATTCCTTCCTTTCTATTATCCAGCAAAACGAAAAAACAAAACCTACATCAGATCCGCTGTAATATCCTCTGTTCTTTCTCACAGTCTCCCTCTCTGTTTCTCGCTCCGAGAATACACATACAATACACAGCCGCAATACAATACCCTCATAAAAGTGAGGGGTTGTCTTCTAGGGAAAAAAACTCTAAAATAAACATAACTTCTACCGTCAGATCATTTGCCTAATGAACGGCCCAGATTGACTAGAAATTACTATACTTTTACAAGGAAATTTTACATATGTTTTTAGCTTCGGGGGCGCTGCCCCCGAAAGCCCCAGCCAGGGGGGGGCTCCAAAAAGCGCTACCGCCCCCCCTGGACCCCCCACGACAACGATTAATTACGGGCAGCGTTGCTGCCCCTTTTAAGGTACAGGGGTCCAATGTTGTGATACAAAGTAAACAAGATAATCAGGCTCCACACCCAACAATCTCCCACTTGGATACTGATTGTAGAAACTCCACCGCTGCTTCATTTGCTAGACAATGACTCCACTTTGGACCTGGCTGTTCCTCATCTTCATCGTCATCCTTGAAGACCAATTGAAACTGAGCATGTTCTCAGTTTCTCCCTGGTTACAACTTTTGTTAGAATATCTTCAGGATTCTGGCAAGTGTGTATCTTTTCTAGCTTCAACTCTCCATCTTCCAATACTGACCGTATGGAATGGTACTTGAGATGTATGTGTTTAGTCCTGGAATGAAATGCTGAGTTCTTTGCAAGATGAATAACACTTTGGCTATCACTTTATAGTGTGCCCATATCATGCTTCTTACCCAATTCACCCATAAACCTTTGTAACCAAATCATTTCTTTACTAGCCTCTGTAGCAGCAACATACTCTGCTTCTGTTGTTGAAAGTGCAACAACACTTTGGATTTTTGAAACCCAACTGACAGTTGTTCCACCTACAGTAAATACATATCCTATAGTGCTCCTCCTTTTATCTCTGTCACCTGCCATATCTGCATCAACATATCCCTGTAGAGAAATGTTTGAACCACCAAAGCATAATGCTTGATTTGTGGTACCTCTCAAATATCTGAGAATCCATTTTACTGCCATCCAATGTTCTTTTCTTGGATTATTCATGCACCTGCGTACAACTCCCACTACATGTGCAATATCAGGCCTTGTGCAGACCATTGCATACATTAAGCTTCCAACTGCAGATGCATATGGAACTTTAGACATATAATCCATGTCTTCTTGGGTCTTTGGGCACATCTCCTTACTAAGTTTGAAATAGCTAGCAAAAGGTGTACTAACTAGTTTTGCATTGTGCATGTTAAATCTTTTCAACACCTTTTCTATGTACTCATTCTGAGACAATGTTAATTTACGATTTTTCCTATCTCTAGCTATCCTCATACCAAGGATTTGTTTTGTAGCTCCCAAATCCTTCATTGCAAATAAATTTGCCAATTTTCTTTTGAGCACATTTATTTCCTGCATGTTAGATCCTGCAACAAGCATGTCATCTACATACAATAACAATATAATATAGCTGCCATCATTTTGCCTTTTTAGATAAACACAATGATCAGAGTGACATCTAGTATAACCTTGTTCATACATAAACTTGTCAAATTTTAGATACCACTGCCTTGGAGCCTGTTTTAACCCATACAAGCTCTTCTTTAACTCGCACACCAATTTTTCTTTCCCTTTGACCTCATATCCTTTTGGTTGTTGCATGTATATCTCTTCCTCCAAATCTCCATGGAGAAATGTTGTCTTTACATCTAACTGTTCAAGATGTAAATCTTCCGATGCTACAAGACTTAAGATAGTTCTGATTGAGTTCATCTTAACAACAAGAGAAAATATTTCATCAAAATCAATACCTTTCTTCTATGCAAACCCCTTCACCACAAGTCTAGCTTTGTACCTCTGTTTTCCTCCATCTTCTTCCTTCAGCCTGTAAACCCATTTATTCTACAATCTAGTTTTACCTGCAGGCAACCTGACTAAGTCCCAAGTCTGGTTATGCATTAAGGAGTCCATCTCTTCTTCCATGGCTAGCTCCCACTTCTTCCTGCTTTCAACCTGCATTGCTTCTTCATAACATCCAAGTTCACCAGAATCAGTCAACAATAAATAATATAATGAAGGAGAGTATCGTTCAGGGGGTCTACTTATCCTGGTAGATCTTCTAACACCACTTTCAGGTGTTTGAGGTGCCTGTTGCTGTTGTGGTGGTTGCTACTGCTGTGGTTGTTGATTATTATTATTTTCAAGCACCTTTGCTTTTTCAGTTATCTCATCAAGAACTGTGTATTCCTTGCTTTCTTTTTCCTGTTTCTTTTCCTGCAGCTGATTCTTATACAAGACCTTTTCATTGAATATTATGTCTATGCTCCTAATGATTTTGTGATTTTCATAATCATATAAGCGATAACCAAAATCATTAGCACCATATCCAATAAAGGTACATTTCTTTGATTTTGCCTCAAGCTTTGTTCTATTTTCTTTATTAATATGGACAAAGGCCTCACAACCAAAAGGCTTTAAAAAAGAGTAGTTTACCTTTTTACCTGTCCATGCTTCCTCTGAAATACCACCATCCAAGGAACTTGAAGGCCCTTTGTTTATTAGATAAACAACAGTATCTACAGCATCCGCCCAAAATTGTAAAGGCAATACTGCATGCAATCTCATGCACCTTGCACACTCCATGATTGTTCTGTTCATCCTTTCTGACACACCATTTTCTTGTGGTGTTCTTGGAACTGTCTTCTCTCTGCGAATTCCATGCTCTAAACAATACCTATCAAACTCTTTGCTGCAATATTCACCTCCATTGTCTGATCTAAGACACTTCAACTTCTTTCCTGTCTCAATCTCAACCAAAGCTTTCCATTTATTGAAAGTATCAAATACATCAGATTTATTCTGAATACAATAAATCCATGTTTTTCTAGTTGCATCATCAATAAAAGTAACATAATAACGAGAGCCACCGAGAGATGATACCTGAGCAGGTCCCCATACATCTGTATGCACAAGCTCCAATTTTTCGCTCTTTTTTTCTTTCCCAACTCTGAGAAATCTGACTCTCTTCTGTTTTCCATAAATGCAATTCTCACAGAAATCCAAATCAACATTCTTCAAACCTGGCAGCAAATTTCTTGAGTGAAGAATCTTCATTCCCTTCTCACTCATGTGTCCGAGCCTATGATGCCATAATGCTGCATCTGATCCTTTGGAAGTTAAAGCATTAACAGAGTTAGAAATACCATTGCATAAATACAATGTACCAACCTTTTCACCTTTTTCTATTACCAACGCTCCTTTGGTGACCTTCCAAGTTTTATCTGTGAAAGTTGTCACACAACCTTCACTGCCTAACTCCCCTGTTGAAATCAGATTTTTCTTCAGATCTGGAACATGCCTTACCTCCTTTAGTAGCCATTGGTTTCCATTTTGTTGTTTTACAAGAAATTTACCCATTCCAACAATTTTACAGGGTTTATCATCACCCAAACGAACTTGTCCAAAATCTCCTTGAACATAGTCATGAAAATATTTCTTATCAGGTGTGGCAAGGAATGAAGCCCCTGAATCTACAACCCAAGAATCAGTAACATTTTCGAAAGAAAGAATCAAAGCATCTTGTAACACATCACCTGTCACATTTGCTTCATGATTGTTTTCTTGTTGTGTGTCTCCTTCTTTTCCCTTCCGAGATCTGCAGTCTTTCTTTAGGTGTCCTTTCTTTCCGCAATTCCAGCACACTATCCCCGATCTGGACTTGGATCTGCCTTTCCTTGATTTACTGCGATATCCCGAGCTCTTTCCTCTTTCCATTCTTCTTCCTCTAGACTCTGCACTCAAAGCATTACCTGATGTCTCACCAGAGCTTTTCCGTCGCATTTCCTCGCTAAGGATAGCACCAACAACATCATCAAACTTTAAAGTACTAGATCCAGAGATAGAGTTACTAATGGCCATTACTAAACCATTCCAACTCTCTGGCAATGAGCACAAGAATAACATAGCTCTAACTTCATCATCAAAGTTTACCCCTACAGAACTTAACTGACTGGTAACTGTATTAAATTCATTTAAATGGTCTGCAACATATCCACCTTCCGACATCTTCATATTAAATAGTCGTTTCATAAGAAATACCTTGTTTGAGGCCGAGGGTTTTTCATATAGTTTCGCCAACGTCTGCATCAAACCCTCTGTTGTTGTTTCCTTCGAAATATTGAAGGCGACTGACGCCGCAAGACACAACCGTATTGTTCCGAGTGCCTTTCTATCGAGAATGTTCCATTCCGCGTCTGTCATGGCCGCCGGCTTCTTTGTTTTTCTGCTCAATGGTAGGTACAGATCTTTCTGATACAGATAATCTTCCATCTGCATCTTCCACAGTGGAAAGTTTTGGCCGTTAAATTTCTCGACCCTAAACTTACCATCGTACGCCATTGCTCCCACTCGAACCAGGAACCCTTCTTTCCTGCGAGTTTATCAACCAAATATAACTTCAACTCTGATACCAGTTGTTAGAAAATTAAATATTATGGAGAAATGCAACACATAAAATATGCAGAAAATACAAGCACACAAAACACATAAAAACAAAGAGACACAGATATACGTGGTTCACCCAGTTTGGGCTACGTCCACCCCGAATAGCCAGTCCTTCCTTTCTATTTCTCCAGCAAAATGAAAAAACAAAACCTATAGTAGATCCACTGTAATATCCTCTGTTCTTTCTCATAGTCGCCCTCTCTGTTTCTCGCTCCGATAATACACATACAATACACAGCCGCAATACAATACCCTCATAAAAGCGAGGGGTTTCCTTCTAGGGAAAAAACCCTAAAATAAACATAACTTCTACTGTCAGATCATTTTCCTAATGAACGGCCCAAATTGACTAGAAATTACTATACTTTTACAAGGCAATTTTACATCTATTTTTAGCTTCGGGGGCGCTGCCCCCAAAAGCCCCCGCCAGGGGAGGGCTCTGATGGACCCCCCATGGCAGCGATTAATTACGGGCGGCGTTGCCGCCCCTTTTAAGGTACAGGGGTCCAATGTTGTGATACAAAGTAAACAAGATAATCAGGCTCCACACCTAACACTGAGTTCCATGGATCTTTGTTTCCTGCTGTACTGGGAAACAACTGTAGATCTGATACTAAAAACCCCTCCTGTTGTGCTCTTTCTGTTTTTTGGGCTACCTGACCAATCTGCATCCGTGAAGCTATGCAAATTCACCTCATCCGTCTATCTATACCATAAGCCATACTTAGATGTTCCCTTGGGATATCTCAGGACATGCTTGTCTACCTTCCAAAAGAGCTTGGTAGGCTTAACCATTGCTTGACTAAGCTGCTTCATCGCATAGCATATGTCTGGTATTGTATTAAATAAATACATGAGCGAACCCACCAACTGTCGATAGACAGTAGCATCCACTATGTAATATTCCTAATTAACCCAAGCTAATAGGAATATTCAATTTTGTTTTGTTTTTAATGCTTATGAATAAAAGTTTAAAGGAGGACCAATAATAACTTCTGAGCATCAAAATAAATCAATGCTCAATATGAAACAAGCTAAAATTTGAGCTATCTTCATAAACACACTTAAGTGTGAAAGAGGCTGGATCAATTGACTGGGTCAACAAGACCAGATCCACAACGTTGTCTACATGTAATGTATCTCCTAAAGGCACATCGCAATTCATGTTGAAGGCCACTCATGTGAATGAAGCTAAATCATCAAGGTGGTTTAGGGTTTGAAAATATTTCCATATTATAAAAGGAAGAGGAGGACACCAAGGAGGGGGTTGATTATTTGATTTTTCTAAAGTTGCTGTCTGTTTAGACATTCCTTATTCTTTTGCTGTTTAGCTGAGAATAGTGTTGTTTAGCACTTGGGTGTTCCTGGTCGGGAATCCCATATCTTCCATTGAGGAGCTCTTAGAGGAGACTTGTTCTATCTTGTCCACTATTAGGCTTTGGGCCAAGCTTCTTCTTCCAACTACAAGAAGATCCTGTTTAGGGTTTGTTTGTCTTTGTAAGCTACAGCAATGGGGGCTAGATCTATTCAGATCTAGGCAAATCTAGTGCCTCTTCCCAGTGAGTGAGTATTTTATCCTCCTGAAAGAGTGTATTAGCTGATTAATGCTAAATTTTCAAATCAAGGCATCAGGCCTAATCATTACTGAAGCTAACAGTGCAGTTTCCCTTCCATAACTGCGTTATCTGCAAGAGGGAGTTGCAGGGTGTTTGAGCAATGTTATTGAGGAGTGATCTCTGGTGTTAAGGAGCTTTCTTGACACTGTGGTGATCCATGGATTGGCCATTCAATCCATGTCCCCTTCAGATTTGATTTGAATATGGTTCTATTTACTGCAGAATTTCTGAATACTATTTCAGGAGTGCAACTTAGATCTCATATAAACTCATTGTTGTTCATGATTTGCTCAGATCCCCAAGAGGAATGCATTAAGGAGCCCATCTAGTATACATATCTGTATTGGATCTATATTTTTGTATACAGATCTATTTTAGATCTAAAGTGTAATATACATAAGCTATAGCATCAATAAAATAACACTTTCAAGCTTTGCAGTCTTAATATGTTGTTGCAGCACCTCCATCTTGAGGGTTTATTCATGTAAATCTTCTATTTTTATTTTATACACTGTATAAGCTTCACCATAGATCTGATTTACTGATTTACATGTGATTATTAAGTCACCATATTGATATACTACTTATATTCAAAGGAACTACGTTATTTCTGAAGCATTATTGTGCATATAGCTACAACCCCTCTCTTTGGGTGTTTTTCAGCTAGACTAGGTTGTGGGAGACTTGTTTAACCCACCTAGTTTGATTTATTTTTGCTCTTATTTTGAATTTAGATCTTAGATAAGATGATCTAAGGGATCCAAGAGCTACAAACTCATTTCAGTGCACTAAATTCTTAGAAGTGCATTATTTTAGTAGGCTTGCTGTGCAATCCCTATTTTGGGATATTACACACTACCTCTCTAGATGTAGTGTCCTCTTTCCTCTAGTTTCTAGGAAGAGGAGTATCCATGGGTTTGCAGCCCTCCATGTGAAACTTACTGAGTATATCCCTTACATACTTGCCTTGAGACACAAACATTTCACCTTCTTGCTGTCATATTTCCAATCCAAGGAATAGTGAAGGAGGCCCATATCCTTCATCTCAAACTCCTTTGCAAGGTCCTCCTTGCATGAGTGTATCAGATGATCATCACCAGTAAATATTAAATCATCAACATAAAGAAAAATGATTAAAAGCTTACCCTCCACCACAATCTGGTATAGGTTTGCATCTGCCTCACTCTTGGTGAAGCCAGGTTCGGTGAAATAGCTGTTGATCTGAGTGTACCAAGCAGGGGGTACTTGCTTCAGACCATAAAATGATCTTTTCAGTCTACACACATGCGACTCACTGCTGAAGATCTCAAATCCTTCAGGCTGCTCAATGTACACTTATTCCTCAATGATCCCATTAAGGAATGCTGTCTTCACATCCATCTGATGAATGTGCCAACCCATCTGCTCTGAGAGAGCAAGGATGGTACTTATGGAAGAATACCGCGCAAAAGGTGCAATTTTTTCTTCATAATCAATCCCCTCAATCTGTGAGAAGCCCCAGGCCACAAATATTGCCTTATACTTCTCAACACTCCCATCGAAAACTTTCTTTACCTTGTAGATCCATCTTGAACCTACCACTGATTTATCAACCGACCTTGGAACAATTTTCCAAGCACTGTTTTTGACAATGGATTCATACTCGTCGACCATTGCATCTACCCATGTGGGATCCTGCACTGCTTCTTGAAAGGAATATGGTTCAGTCACAATACACTTTCTCATGAGAGCCATGTATCCAGTGAATCGGTCAGGAGGTTGTCTCTGTCTACACTGTGAAGTAGGGACTCCTACATTCTGTGCCGCATCAAGCTTCAACCTCTCAGCTTCTATGGTATGCCTTTTGATGGTTCTGATGTTTGGCTTTGCGTGAGTGGACTCCTCCACTCCATGAACCTCCTCCTATGGCTGATACACATCTAGAGACTCATCTTTGGGAACAAGCAGTTCCTCCTCTGCATGCAAGTCTAGCTCCCTCTCAAGCGACAAATTCATGGCTTTCTCCTCATTGAATTTGATATCCTATCGCACCACAGTCATTCAAATATTTGGAAAATACACATGATAATTATGGGGTGTTTCTGTGTACCCCACAAATATCCCAACTTCAGCAGTCAGCTCCAGCTTCTTCCTGGCGTTCTTGGTCACATGCACATAAAAAAATGAGCCAAAAATATTAAAGTGAGAAACATCGGGTTTGTTACCAGTAAAAGCTTCTTCAGGTGTACTCATGCCAAGTACTCTATGAGGACAACGGTTTTGCACATAAACCGCAGTGTTGCATGCTTCCACCCACAAGTGCATTGGTAGGCCCCGATCATGTAGCATAGCTCCTGCAGCACTCACGATCATTCTGTTCTTCCTCTCCATGACCCCATTTTTCTATGGGTTATGGGGTGCTAAGAGTTCTCTTCAATTTAATTCTTTTCTATAGAATTCTTTGAATTCGTTCGAGATGTATTCACCACCATTATCGCTCCGCAAAGCCTTCACTTGCTTCCCCGACTCTTTCTCCACCAATGCTTTAAACTCACAGAACTTTGAGAATTTTTGATCCTTATTCTACATGAAGAAGTTCTAGCATCTATGAGAATAGTCATCAACAAAAATAACATAATACCTGTGCTTTGTTGTTGAAGCAACAGAGAACGGTCCACACACGTCTGTGTGAATTCTCTCCAGGATCACTGAAGCACGGTTATCCTTTTCATGAAATTAGGTGGTATTCAAAAACTTACCCATAGTAAATCCCTTGCACTAATCTAACTGCACAAGTGTACCCTTTGGCAGTCCAGTATAATTCTGTTGCAAAATCTTCAGGGCGCCATGGTGAAGATGGCCCAATCGCCTGTGCCATAATTCGCCCTCATCTCGGCTCACCACTTCTTCTTCTTTGCCCACCATTGCAGCACATCCATATACCTCCATCTTGTAGAGATTATTGAATCAAATCCCTATCCTCTTGGTTTGACCCGTTGTTTTATGTCACAGGAAAGCTTTTCCATCGATGAAAACAACGCCATAACCTCTGTCCTCTAACATCGCGACTGAGACCAAGTTTTTCTTGAAACTTGGAGCATGCATAACATATTTCATCAGAAATGGTTTACCTGAATCCCTCTCAAAGGTAATGGTACCAATTTCGATCACACTGTATTGTCCATCGTCTCCCATCTCTATATGCATCTGGAGATCTTTCTCCTTCAAGTCACTGAAAATATCCTTATCTCCCGTCATGTGGAAGGAAGCACCACTATCAAGATACCACACCGATCCCATTGTGCTTGAAACCAAGCATTCGATCAAAGAGAAATCAAGTTCAAATTGTGAGGTAAGGGCCTCACCAACTGTAGCTCCAACAACTTTCTTATTCTTCTTTTTCTGTGGGAAGTTAGTGGTGAGATTCCCATGTTCATAATAGTGAATACACTTCACCTTGGAAAAATCCAGCTTCTTGCCTTTAGCCTTGGATTTTGAATGGGATTTATTCTCATTCCCTTTCCTTGCTTTGGTAGTGAAAGCAAAATCCTCTTCATCATCATGCTTTGATGAAGAGCTATCTCTGGTGTTCCTCTTGAACTCCTCCTGCACTAGATCCAACCACAGCCGTTCCCAATCCGGAAGTTTTCCTGTCCGTTGACAGAGTCTTGATAACTGTGCCAAATCTTAGGAAGTCCCAAGAGAGCCAAACTCACCAAATCATCATCAGCAACCATGATTCCCACACTCCCCAGTTTATCCTGACATTGGACAAATTTTGTGAGATACTTAGGAATATTGTCGCCCTTTTCCATTTTGATCTTTCTAAGTTTATCTTTCAGCGCCAATTTGCTATGGTCGCTGTTGCTTTGGAAAAGATCCATCAAAGCCTTCCACATTGAAAATGGAGTGGCTTTCCCACGAAGGCTTGAGACAATATGGTCTCTCACACCTTCCAACATAATCGTTCTCACCTTCGCTACTTTATTTTTCCAGGCATCAAGTAATGCATCATCCGTCGAAGTGGGCTTAGGAACATCACTGCCGATGAATTCCTTCAAGCCATTATATTCAAGCACTGCCTCCATCCTATCCTTCTGTGCAATGTAGTTTGAGCTTCCCTCGATTTCATACCCTAACCACAAACCATTGAAAGCCATTTCGATGTTTACTCAACTGTCGCACCAAGAAATTCTTGCAGCAAATTAAAATTGTTTCCACCAACAAACTTAGCTACTGCTTCAATATTCCAATCTTATTTGCTCGCATAATGTAGAAATTTTTAATACAATTATGTATTTCCGGAGTCTCCTGGTCTAATAAATATATGCCACTGTTAAATACATAATCATTCTACTTAAATTCTTTGCGGAAATTTAATCGCCAATTTCAAACACATGAAGAAAGATCAATCACACATAACACATATGTTTTTACCAGGAAATATTAAAGCTAAAAACCCCACTATCATATATTATGTATATATCATGGATCATGAAAAAATATCATACAAAACTCTACTCCAAGAGCTCTCAGTACAATATACAATCGTCTCACACTGTCATACAAAAGTTGGCATAAACATGCACCAATTTACTGCCTCCTGACAACCTGCCTCCACTGCGCAATCCTTGCTGATTACAATCCATAAATGAATTCAATATTGCCTTACCTTGACTGCGCAATCCTCATTGGAATCTCCAATGTGTGTTTAGTTGCACTTGTGCACTCACTATAGTCACAACTGATAGTCAAATTGTCCCTTTCACCTATCTCTCAACTGGGTCTCCACTAGATCTGACATGCATGTAGTTAACAATAGTAAATATTCAGTTGCATGTGAGATCACTCCACGTGGATTAATTTAATATTTAATTCACTGATCTCTCACTAGTGTATCTTTAGTTACAACTAGTTACAACTAGCACAACTGAGTTTAACTCACTTAACTGAGTTAAATTACTTTACAACTCACATAACTACACATCCAACTCTGTTACAACCTTGTATCAATCAGTTGCAACGAAGTCCACTAGCATGTCCCACCAACCAACCTTTGAACTCGAAATTCCTTCAGTTAACTGGTTTTACACATCAGTTAACTGAAATCAAGTGCGCCATGAGAATAGATTATTATTTATTGTCTAATTATTGTTAATGGCTAACAATAATCGGCATGCATTCTATTTTTAGACATGAATTCCACGAAACAGCTTCGCACATGCATTCCGAAATAGATGCCCATCCGTCCATATAATTTTATCAACCATATATAAATAAATTATTGCTAAAAATAGAATTTGATCCAAATTCTAAAAATAGACATATCACCTAAAAAAAGCCTATGGGCCCCACCTAGTGTAGGTGCTTAATTTTCACTAGGATCATCATATTGTTGAATATAAACAAAGAAAAAGCTCTTATTTCCATAAGAAAAATGAAACCAGGTTTGGGACTTCCACATTCCACCTGACCATAGACATGGCTGAGCCAAATCTCTCTTCAGCCAGTCACCCCCGTGCCATACTCCAAGCGTGAATGTGGGATCTCATCAAACACATCAATCAAAACAAATCCAGGGATTCCAAAGGCCAAACAACCTCAACCCACAACTGGTGATTCCACCTCATGACCGGACAACACAATCATCACAGAATAGTCTCTACCCAAGTTGTTCCAGGGATCCCAAGTGTTCGTTCGAACAAAGGCTTACAGGACTAGTAAATAAACCCCAGCTGTTGTAGGACTTCCAGAGAGTTTTTCCAACCAGGGCTTCTAGGACTAGTAACTCAACTCACCTAGGGCTTCCATAGAGTTTGTCCAACCAAGGTTTATAGGACTAGTAACTAAACCTACAGTTGTCCGCCGAGCTTCCAGATCATTTGTCCAACCAAGGCTTCCAGGAACTAATAACTCAACCCATAGCTAAAGGAACATGAGAAACAACCAGAAAACAAGCAATGAAACTAAACCCACAACACCATGGCTATCCAAGAAATGGAAAGGCTAGGAAAATTCATTGTCAATCCAGGCAATCCTCCATGCCAATGAAAAATCATGACCAAGAAACCACATGCATACACCATGCATGCCAAAAATAGTGAGGAAAAAATACATGCAACTCGGTACCTGGAATCAAAACCCATTGTAGCTGTTGATCTCGATATTTTCTTGTGCTTTCCTACTCTTCCTTTTCCTTCTTGCTCCAAACCTCCAAGTATGCCACACTCTCCAAGGGTGCTCCAAGAAAACTCGAAGTATCCAAGAGTATGAGAGATAGAGAGAGAATAGAATGAGAGCCATAAGTGTGAAAAAATTATTTCCAACTGATCCTTAGAAGAAATTTTATCACTAAGGCCTTTATTTTCTTCATTTTCCATTATTTTCCTCCTCACATGCAACTGCCACCTTTCACCTCCCTTTTCTCATATGTTCCTTTATTTTCATAATTAAAATGCTAATTAATGTCTCATGCCTTTCCAAAGCCTTAGCCATTGCCTTTGCCAATTTCATTTAGCCATAATAAACCGAAATGAACACCCACTAGGATGTTTTTCCCAACATTAAACTTGGAATACATGTCCTATTGTGGATAGTTTTAAATTTCTTGTATGTTGTACATAGGAGAATGTGTACATTAAAAATTCTAAATAAATAAATAAATAAATATATATATATATATATATATATATATGCACAAAATTAAATTTTGAAAAAGGGCACTAAGCGGTATTTGAAGTTAATGTGTCAAACATCAGGACCACTTTGGCATGTTGGGTTAAAATACGAGCCATTCACTTCTTGGATGTTGAGAATTCAAAATATTTCCCGCGATGGAGTGTGAGCGAAGTCACAAAGTAGTTGGTGGTTAATCAATGGGGTGCCTCCGCTGGAAACTTTCACCCCCGCTAGTTGACCAGAATGAGTGGTCCAAATCATCTGCAGGGGCACTGGCTTGTGATCAAGCCTATAATGCGGAGTCCCCCCACAATGACGACAACCAATGGACCCCACGACGACAAAAAGCGATCTAGGTCACCTTCCATGTCACCTTCCACATCATCCCAATTGTTTTTCAATCACTTCATCATTTAATTCATTTTCGTATAATTTTCTCCCGCGCATTCATTTTATTTCACTATAAAAGGGATGTTTGTCCTCATTTACATGCATGTATGCCTCCCAAGCTGCTAAAGTCTTCCAATTTTCATACCAGTGTCCAAACCAACAACCACTTCGACACAGCTAGGTAACCCGTGTAACTATTCTCGTACAATTGTTCAAAATAATGAAGAAATATATCATTGTCGGGTCTTCCACTCATATCCCACTAATGGACAAAGAAACATACATTGTGGATAATGTTTGCACAGTAGACCATCCTCTTTTTTATCAACATGTTGTTCTGAACCAAGAAAGGTATCCAATTTACTCTGCTTTGATTAAGTCTAGAGTTTTGTTAGTGTTTGTTCCATAGACCTACTTGTTTCCAGAGTTTATCCATTGGTTGGTTTCTTTCTTGTACCCTAAAAATGATTTTTCATGAGCCAATTGGGGCAAAATGTCTTCCAGGTATCACCCTAGTTGATAAGGCAATCATTTTTTTACCCTTCTGTAGAGTCACATGTAAGTTTCACTGATGAATCCCTTTATTTTATCTCCTGCTTGAAAAGGAAAAATGCTCCTTGGAGTCAGAAAATTTTCCTTTAAGTACCTTTGCTGAGTATGTACGACCAATTCCTCAAATTTTGGCCAAAGTCATGGAGAGGGAAGATGCCATGTGGTATATAAGTCAGTTTTGTGAATGTTTGCTTTAGTGATGAAACCTGGAGTAATTTTGGATATTCCCACTTATCTATAGAAATTTATCAATAATCAGTTTATGAGTTTTTCAATCAGTGGCAGTTTCAGGTTTATGCTTTGGTCACATATTAATTTCTTTATAGTAATGTGGATATATTTACTCAGTTGGGGTTGAATATTGTAGATGTAAATAAGAACAGGCATTCAATGGTCTTTTGGATAGACTTGGTGATAAAGGAGGTGGGAAATCAAGGACTATTTGAATTTACCTCCTCTTTCCTTCCTATTGTATATGCAATTTTAAATGGAGTGTCTGCACCAATATTATTGCCTGAAGCTAAATCTTTTTTTAAGTTAAATAAATATGTGAGATATGTATATTGGTTTCCTCATGAAGACCATACTGAAATTAGATTATTTGGAGCTGATATAGAGCCTTTTAGATATCCTACATTTGTTCCCATGAGATTTCTTTCCTTGGAGTTCATTAGGAAAGGTCTTAATGTTGACTAGGTCAATTTTGTACTAGTGAAGAAGATTCATATGTTTAAACTACATACGAAAGTAGGGCCATTGATTGTAAACACCAAACAGGCCCTAGAAGCTACTCACAAAATGCTGACTGACATGAATTTGTCATTAGAGGGGAAATGGGCTTATGACCCATACCACGTGATTTCAAACTGTAGAGTGGAGAATGGCTATTCTCCATTTGTTCATGAATCAAGGCCAGAGATGGAGAAGCTAGAAAATGGAGGATAAAATTTTGTGTCTGAGAATATGGAAGTGGAAACCTCTCACCCTACTAAAAAGGGACTTAAAAGAGGAAGAGAGGAAGTAATTGATTTGGAAAGTGATACGGAGAGTGAAGCCAAGAAGGAAAAGGTCATGGAGGAGGGCATATCTTCAGATTTTCCTGCATATTCCTTGGAATTGGGAGATATATCTTGCACTCACTCATCTCCTCTTCCAGAGGGTTAAATTCATGAATCTCTATAAAAAATTAAGCAAGTTTTCTCACAGATTGAAGAAAGAAATAAAATGTTAAGAGAAAAAATTGAGTCTCAGTATGAGGCTCAAATTCCCTTGAGGAGATAAGATTATTGACCGCAATGGACTTAGAAAAGGATAAGATAAAGATATATTTCTCTCATCCTTCAACCATGAATGTGACTTCTACTTCTTCTTTATAAACTGTTAACTTAAAAGTGTATGCTAAGAAAATTCCTCTTCCTGATAAGATTAATTTACATATGCAAACATGACAATTAATTTTTAATGATTTGAATAGGACTACTTTAAATACTGCCAAAGATGAAAAAATGTTGAGTAAAGTAATAAAAATACTGAAGTTGGAAAAAGATAAATCAACTATTTATTCCACACAAAATGAGGAATTGAAGAAAATAATTGTTAAAGTTGGTGTTGATCTTGAAGACAGATCATCTTGGAGTGGGGTCCCCTAAGTCCGAAGATCATTTTTTTTCTATATTGTTGTAATATTTTAGTCGTGCACAGGGGATTTGGGGTGGGTCAAAGCCCCTCATGAATCGTAATGGGTCAAAAGGGTATATCAAGGGGCTACAAACCATAGTTTGCGGACCATAGAGTAGCGCATGCTAATAATATAAATAGATGTCTAGATCGAGTCTAAGAAGGAATTTTTTGGATAATTATAAATATGAATGTTAGATCTGGTGACTTTGTGATAGTTTTGTGTGTATTTTCTTGGGTAGAAGTCTCTTGCTGGCTATGTGCATGGAGACCTTAGTCTTGCTGTGTGCAGACCTCGCTAGCTGTGTGAGGGCTGTTGCAGGGTTTTGTATGAAGGAATCATTTGAAATGATATTAATAAAGGAATGTTGTTGCGAATGTATGAGTTCTATATGAATCTACTATTGTTGTGCAGGTGAATCCCCTCTACGGACAGAGGTGATCCCTTTAGCCCTCGAGTGGGTTTAGAAACAAGGGAACAAGCATGACTTTCAGACTCCTAACTTATAAATGAAAACGAGTTGGGATAGATGACCTACCTTGGTCCAACGCTTTTATTGAAGTTTGCAGCAGTGATCCGTTGATCATTGTCTTCACTCATTGCTGTCCTTCAATGGTAATATCTATGTACCTGCACAAGGATCAAGTGAACGGTGACAACATACAAAAACATATTTTCATTCACAACTATTCAATTGGTCAAGGAGAATCAAACATTTTTCATATGATCGAACAAAAAAATGGAACCAAAAAACTAGTCATGTATTAATAATAGAGAAAATAAGTTTACAACCTTAATGCCTTGACGTTGTAGCCTCCTTCAACGGGTTCAGTCAAACGTGTCTCAAGGATTTTTCGGGGATCAGAATTGGTGAGGCAATGGGCCTAAACTCTCTCTCGACAATGGATTCCTCTCTACCTTATTCTTCACGCTGGGTATAGTAAGGACTGTTCAACTAGCTGAAACCATGTGAGAAGAATGTATTTATAGGAGAGGAGGAGGTGGTTTGAGATGCCTCATAAGGTGGAAGAGAGGTCATATCCCTTTGGGAAGTTGCAAAAATGTAGGAAACAATAAGCCAAAGGGAGGATTTCAACGTTATTTAGTCGCACAAACCAGGATGACTCCACTCACGAATTAGTTAGGAATGGAAAATTTGCTTCTATTTTAAAAAACATTCCAAAAATAGCTCAACATGGGTAAGAAATTGAGACAGAGCGCCAATGGGCATGGGCTCCAATATTAATTTCCCTGTCGGCACAGGGCCATAACTGCCTACCAACGCCATCCTAGAAACATATGTTTTTGAGAATTTTCTTGAGGAGTGATAAATATAGAAAATGTTCTTGACATGCCAAGGGATGCAATGACACTTTTTGTAAGGTATGAAAATACAAAGAAGTCACTAAAATGGTCTAATGTGCGGGATGGGGATTGCAGGTATGGTGACAAAATACTGTGTAACAGATGCCCCCTAAAGCATGAGGTATGAGAGAGAGGGAGTGGTGAAATAATTTATGAGAACATGCCCAAACCAAACACCGCCGTCGAAAGACCTGAAAGAACAAGTACAAATGATACCTCTGATACATGAATATGTGGCATGGGTGCAACCATCCATAATAGAGTGCATATAAAAACAAGATTCGAGGTATGGATGCAACCATCCAGCAAGAAGGATCAATCAATAGAGTCAGGTATGGTCGCAACCATCCAATCAGAAGAGTCATGTATATGGTCATGATAAACCAAAATGTCTCTCAGTCTTGATCTTACCAGAAAAAACCAAGGGTATTGCACTCCATCTCGACCCGAAAAAGTACAAATTCAAGCATTCGAATGAATGAGATGAAGTTGAACATGTGAGAGGATTGCCTGATTACCAGCTAATGATTAAAGCTATTAACAGGAAGGAGAGAAACCACCAATAATGACAATAGTTATCAAGGTACAACTAGTACAATTCACGAAATCTGAACAGTGAGCTCGAGTCGAACACCCATGAAATCACTCAATTGAAGGCCAATGATGAGGACTTGTCATCGTATGTGAAGAACTTGCCATTGAGGCATGCAAGCTCCAAGGTACCGGAAGGGAGTCTCTAGATCAACTTCTTGGATAATGAGTTGAAATCGATAGGAAGTGACCCGGTTGAAGGAGGGCCATAATGTTTCCCACATCATTGACACAAGACAAAGGAAGAAGATGATAGTGAATCAGGACCAAACAGAGGATCAGAGGTTGAAAAATACAGAAGGAAAATTCTCTTGAACATATTGGCGACACGACTCCAGAATTTGGTAGTATTTGACATCAAGGGATATGAGGTCATGATTACGTGGAAAAGAGTAGATGAGAGGTAAAAATAGATAATCCAAACTCGTGGAGGAAAAAATGGCGAAATGGAATGTCCCCAACCTGACATGAATTGCAGACAAGTGTCATGTTCAAGAGTGACATACTACTGACATGAATGAAAAAACTGGTTCCATGTTCCTCCACCATTGCTGGCGAGTACCCCAATTATTTTTGGAAACAAGCTTGAAGGAGATAGCATATTCTTGTCATATAAGTTTGTCCTTTGGAAAAATCCATCCTAGTACATTTTACGAGCCCTAGGAAGGAGGAACTTGGGTAACGATTTCTGATGTCATGTAAGTTTTAATGAGTTTGAAAAAGGAAGAAATTGAAATCTTTTCACGTTTTATAGAGTTTGAAAAGAAGCGGAAAAGAAAACTCCAGAAGGTCCCTTTTTGTAGGTAGTCTCATAGATCCGAAAAGGTAGAAAACAATATCTGAGAGAACCTCTTAGTTGCGATAGGCTAAGGTATTCCTTTTTCATAAATAATCTGTCCCAACCCAAAAAAGGGGTAAACGTATACTGGGTAGATGTTGTTTCGCAGCCTTTAATGAGTTCAAAACAACAAGAGTCTCGACAATATTTTCATTTTCGAGATGTAGAAAAGCGCTGAAAGATGACTCCGGGGGGTGAATTTTTCGTGTTTTTATCGAGTCTGAAAAAGTAATAAAATACAACTCGTCACTTCATCATCATCACATTGAGGACCTGTTTTTGCACAAGAAACACACGTAAAACCCTTTTTTTGAGATAAAATAATTGAAAAGTATGCTCAAAAACCTAATTAGGGTTCTAAAAAGTTTATAAAATGCCAAAATGGGCAAAAATAAATTACTTTTCACTTTTATCTCTTGTGAGCAATTTTTACCCTTTTCACTATGATTTTGTGGAGCTGACAGTGGAAAATCCAGAAGACTAATCGTGAATCCGTCTCTTCTAGGTGAGAGCTCATATCCTTACCTATATTTTGATTTATTTTTCATTGCCTGCATTTCATTTATTCATATTTTTGGAGGATTTTTGTTTAATTTAGGGCGCGACGTTTGGCACAAGTTTCGGGCACGGACTCGCACCAACCCACCTTGAATCCAAATGGGGGCGTGCCACTTGGCACGACTATTTTTAAAATAGTCGCGCCAAACATGGCTACGGATTTTGCATAAAAATTCAATTATCTAGCCCATTTTAAACCTTTCAATAGTAAATAATTTGACTAATTATGACCCCATTGATGATTTTGCAGGTGTGTGAAAGAAAAATGGTGATCGAATGGAAGGAGAGAGAACACAGAGACAAAGTTGAAGAAGAAATGGACAATGTAATATGCATGGATGTTCTCAGGGATTGCAGGCTTCTAAAATTATTCATGGCGCCATGTCTCCGAGCTCAACTGGAGTTGTTACAATACCTGATCCGTGTATGGTACATTAATCGAGAAATATTCGTAATCCATGATCAGGAGCTAGATATTGAGGTCTTTTATGTATACTTCATAACTGGATTATCACGGAGGGGGCAGTACCAATCCTGACAGGTACCCGACACAATATGGAAAACATGATCGTGCTCATTGACACAGTGTGCCGAGGGGAAAGGAAAGGATCAAAGAGCGGGAAAGTGGATATTCAAACCATTCCCGATTTGGAATTGAAAGTAGTGTTGCACACCATCATGCGAGCTATTGGATCTCAAGCTCAGCATGAAGCCACAAAAACATAGCTACTACTTGTTGTAGATTGCATGGCACCAACTCTCTACAAATAGGCAGAGGTGGTAACGATCAATATAAAATTCCAATTGACAAAATGAAAGAAAGACAAGCTGAAATAGTTCGGCTATGGGTTCATGTTGGTACCGTTCATCCTGGAACAACTACCAATCTTTCAAAGTCAAGAAGTGATAGTTCCTACACCACCAGCCCAAGAGCCACATATGTTCCGTTTGGCAGCTTTGATGCCAAGATCAGGGGGAGGTCAAAAAATGTCCTGGAGACCTGAATTATTTGACTGGCTCCATTGACAACTATTTTCATGGAGGACTGGCCCTATTTTAGCACAAAATTTATAGGTGATCCAGATCTACCACTCCCAGCAGGAGAGGATTGGGAGGAAGCATTGTGTAAGACTCATTTTTTATTTTGATGAGTAATATGATATTTTTTTATTATATATGTTCTGGTGTTAATCCATGTATTTGCAGATGTTGGCCCAGAAAGACCTGCAGGAATGTCTCCAATAGCACGGAGAGTTCCTCGTGATTTTGATGTGGCCCCTCATGGTGAGGGAATAAAGGAGAAGGAAATCATATGCAACCTAGAGGGACTCACCAGTAGAATCCCAGATTATGCGAGATTTGACGATGTTCCTCACACACACCAGAGGAATACTACAGGGGTGTATAACCGTGTTCATCGCTTATTGAGGCGGCTTGTGCGTGCAATGACATGCTACCATGAGCATCATTCTGATTAGATGCCTAGGCTTTTATTTTTGCATATTTTTTTAGAGACATGATGTCTCAAGATATAACCAAAACATACATATTTTTTTAACTTATGATGCACGTGGATGAAAACACTCGATATATATATATATATATATATATATATATATATATATATTTCCTGTATGATTCTTATTATGTGATGACGATGTTTTACAAATTACAAAAATGTCTATCTAATACAATATTGGCTACTGTATGAGTTAACGCATTCATTCGTCTAGGAATATGCTGATATGTGATGTAATCAAAATTCCATTTTAACAAATGAACATGCAAATACAACCTTAAGATTTGAGGATTTATAATAGAACAATTCCAATTAAGCTGAAGAACAACAAGCTAAGAGTCTAGGTTAATGATTAATGCACGAATGTCGAGATAAATGGCCTTGGTTAAGAGTTCAATGACGACACTATATTCAGTGACATTGTTCATTGTTCGGCCTAGACAAATAACTTGAAGGTCTATCAACTCACCATCATGATTATAAATCACCTAGGTTGCGGAATAAAGATTCCAGGTACTGCAGGAGGCACCATCCATGAAACCCACATAAGGAGTGACAGACATCTGCACAGTAAGAAACAACATAATAAGTAGGAAAAAAAACTGCTCGCAAAGCACACCAAGCCAAAAAATGTACAAAAATGAAAAAAAACCCATGTACAAAAGAAACACGCAAGAGAAACTCATGCATAGTATTTTTTGAGATACAACCCATTTCTGGGCTGATCCAAAGGATAACCTTCATAATCAATTAGCTCATAAGCCCTGTTCTGCAAAATGCACTTAATGATATAGGGCCCATGCCACATGGGTTCAAGTTTTCCTTCCCCCATATTATCATGAGCATGGTCGTACAAGAGAACGAGGTCTCCTTCTACAAAGGAACGAGGGGGAAATTGAATGATCTAAATGAACTTTGACCCACTTTTTTTGTGCTTCTATGAAAAGAGCAGCAAAGCAGCGAGTTTCATCAAGCCTCTCTAAATATAGAAGACACTCTTCTTCTGGTGAAGTATTAGGCAGCAATTCAATCACTATCTTGAGAGAAGGGATTTCAAATTCAATCAGAATGGTAGCTTCTAGACCATAAACATGATGGAATGGAGTGAATATAGTCACATCCTTCACCGAGGTTTGGTAAGCCCAGAGACCTGAAAACAACATGAGATGCCAGTTGGATTTGTGATTCCCAATCATACGCTAAAGCATAGTGACTAGAACCTTGTTCATTGCTTCAACCTGACCATTGGCCTGAGGGTAGTGCAGTGTTGAGATGTCATGATGAAGACCTAGCTTAGAAGTCAACTTAGCCATCATGTAATGACATAAATGAGAACCATGATCGGTAACAATGGCTTGAGGGACACCAAACCTGGTAATGACATGATTGAGCAGAAATTTTGCGGCTGTCTTATTGTCAGTTGTAAGTGTAGGCATTGCTTTAGCCCATTTAGTGAAGTAGTCAATGGCTACGATAATATAAGCATGCCCCATGGCTGAGTGAGGGTTACACATCATAAAATCAATGCCCCATTTCACAAAGGGACCAATGGTAATGACAGGGTGGAGGTGAGCAGGTGGCACACACATCTTGCACTGGTAAATCTGGTAATCATGACACTTGCGGATGGTAACAATGTAGTATTTAAATATGGTAGGCCAGAAGTATCCAACACGAAGAATATTTTGTGCAGTAGCATATCCAGAAAAGTGAGTGCCACAGCAAGAGTGGCAATCATTAAGGACTTTTTCAGCCTCCTCGAGAGTCAAACACTGGTAGAGAACATAATAAACTCTGATGTGGTAGAGAGTATCTCCGACTATGTGATAAGGTTGTGAATGATGATGGATGCATCGACGTGCATCCTTCGTCAACTCGGATCGAAAGGTAGAAGTCTAAAGATATATGATGATATCACCATACCAGGGATCAAGTGTGCTAATGACAAAAAGTGTATTGTCCAGAATGCGTTCCTTGGAACCAGATGGAGCAGAATCATAAGGGAGAGAGAAAATCAAATCAGAAAAAAAAAAAAAAAAAAAAATTGTTTCTTTGATTTGGCGGTAGTAAACTCCAAATTAAACTCTTGGTGGATAATAGTTCACTTTGAGTATTTCCCCCCAGAAATTGACGATTTAATATGTAGGTCATGGGGTTGCAATCAGAAATCACGGTTACTGTGCGCAACATGATATAATGGTGAAAACGTTGGAAGGCTTGAACAACAGCCAACGCTAATTTCTTGACTTGTTCGTAACATGTTTCGGTATCAAGAAGATTGTGTCTCAAGTAATAAATGACATGCTCATCGCCATCATCATCGTCTTGCACCAAAACCATGGAAATAGTGCTAAATGCAATAGAGGGAATAGTCATGATGATAATTGAGAGGACGCAACAAAGGAGAATTGATAAGAAATGTCTTCAGTGCATCGAAGGATTTTTGGGTGATCTCATCCCAGAGGAACAGGATGCCTTGCTTAAGTAATCGCGTGAAGCCTTTGGCCACTTCAACATAGTTCAGTATAAAACGACGCAGGAAATTAGCTTTCCCTTGAAGAATCTACAGTTGATGTAAAGAGGAAGGGGAGGGGATATTGACAATAGCTTTGACTTTGAGGGGATCAAGATGAATTTCATCTTTAGAGAAGATTTATCCTAATATTCTACCGGAATCAAAGCAGAAGACACACTTATGCGGATTGAGCCAAATTTTATAGCATCTACATATTTGACGAAGATGATCCGAATTGTCTTTACACTTAGCAGAATGAGCTGGAATGTCATCTAGATAAGGTTGAACAATGCACTTGATATCATGGAAAGTGTATGACATATCTCTTTGAAATGTAGCCCCATCATTCTTAAGACCAAAAGGGAGCTTCTTATAGGAAAAGGTACCCCAAGGACAGATAAAGGCGGTCTTGTGTTGATCGACCAAAATAATATTGATCTAGTTGTACCCAGAAAACTCATCCATAAGGGAAAATATTTCACTCCCAGCACATTCGTCGATGATCTGGTCAATAAAATTAGTGGGATAATTATCCTTAAGGCAAGAACGGTTGATATCATGGTAATATACATAGACATGAATAGTGCCCTGATTTTATCCACAAGAACAATATTAGAAACCCATTCTGTCAAGGGAATTAGGTAAATGAAGCCAACTTTAAGAAGTTTTTCAACTTCTCCCTTAATGGAGGCTACCTTTCTAGGGTGCACGGGACGAAGACGCTGGCGAACAGGCTTTGTGCTAGGATAAGTAGGAATCTCATGCACCACTATACTCAGATCGATGCCGAGCATTTATTTGTAAGACCAAGCGAAAACGTCACGAAACTCTCGGAAGAGACTCGTATAGACCTTGATCTTACCAGGAGAACAAGTCCACCCAATGTGGATTTTCTTAACAATCCCTGGTTTAATGGAGATATCGATAGGAATCATTTGCATAATGTTTCCCAAGTTACCTTCCACAAATTCTTCATGTGTCAAGATGGGTGTTTGAAGCAGATGGGAAGGATCTTGGGAAGCAAACTTCTCAAGACAACTAGACATGGCGCTAAGGCCAAGCATGAAAGAGGAACGATGATGATTATTGTCCCAAGGAGGATCCTTGAGAGACATAGTTTCCATGATGGCCTCATCATTGGGAAATATCTCGTTCAAGGGATCGGGAAAATCTGAAGCGCTGAGCCAAGGGGATTGAGAATACGTGTCAAGAGACACACTCAAAGGAGTATGATCAGAGGTTGGAGGAGCTGAAGCCGAAATAATTTCACAATAATCAATTTCTATTGGGCTTAATAGCATCGAGTCATTAAACGAGTCAATATGCTTGAGCGAAGGAACGATCCACAGATCATAGGATCTGGAGATCATGTTAACCTGAGGAGTGTTGGGTTGAGGAAGAGAAAAAAGACCCATGAGGGCCAGATCTTTGAAAATACCCAGTCTTATGCTCTCATAAGGTTTAGGAATACGATCTACATATGTAATGTTTCTCTCGGAAGACGAGGAAGTGAAAAAGGTCAAATGATCGACAGTGATGATATTTCCTTCATGCGAAAATCAAAGAACAAGAAAGAGAGTGGACGGGACACACAACATGGCATGAGTCCAACTACGACCGAGGAGAAGATTTTAATTGAGTTTGGAATCAATGAATTCAACCTCAACGTTAACTGTTTTCCCTTCTAACGTAATAGGTAAACTAGCAAGAACACTAAGAGGGTGAGATTCTCTTCCATCAAAAGCTTCTAAAGCATTTGGAGATTGAGTGAGGGCTGGAGAACCAATGGCTTTCCAGCAAGTGGAATACATGATGCACATAAATGCATCCTCGTCCATGACCGCTCGATGGATATTATTTCCATTGATCCCAAATTGAATGATCAGTGCAAGTTGGTGAGGGAGACGTGAGACGAAATTTTCCAAATCGAAAGTGATAAGGCTAGAATCGGTGGGACCAATCCCTCCAATGGTAGATAACAAAGCCTTCCATTGCGATGGAAAAATCTGAATCACTTCCAACGCATACATAGAGGATGGCGCCTGAGCCAAATCCTCAACAATACTGTAATGTTGAGTGGCACAGGCGCTTGGGTTGTACGAAGACTTTCATAGTACACCTTTAGAATGCGGTCATATAATGGGCTCAATACTGGGCCTTTCGATATGAAGAGGGCCAAAAGTAGGTGGGGTATGGGAACCATTAGCGATCTCCTTCCTTGTTGCCTGACGCGGTTCGGTATAATATTTCGATCGGGTAGCAATAGACATGGATGTAGGACCGTTCATCATGAAAACGTGTGAGCCAAATGGGGTGGAGGACTGAGGTTGCTCCACCAACTGAGTTTGTTGTGATGGGAAAGGATCTTTAAGAACAACCAGAGTGCCTTGGGTGCCTTTGAGCAGTCAACTCACCTCAGCCTGTCATGGACAGTCCTTGGTATAATGCTCATCATCACAAATTAGACAAGGGTACTTCGATTTGAGTTTGGAACTATCGTCAGCATTATATTTTGAAGAATCCTGTTTCAGGGTATCAGATTTGGCCTTACCTTTACCCTTCTTCTTACCCTTGGAAGTTTTATCAGCCGGATTGGACTGGATGGCATTCACTTCCATAGTTTTACCAGAATTCAGAGATGACTAAGAAGCAGTATCAGTGGAAGGAGTAGATTTTTTCTTCATAGGATTTGGAGAATACTTTTGAGAAGTCTGGGACACAAAACCAATTATACCTTCGACTGATGGTGTTGTCGGTACTTTGGTAGCTCCATGTCATGGAGCACCAGGCAAGAGTTGATACAATGTGCCAGACTGAGAGTACACAAGATCAAGGTAATGGGCACGTGCAATGGCTTGTTCCTCGGTAACACATGCCCCCATAGTGATGTCCTTAGCAATCAGATTGAGAAAAGAGGTAGTGAATCAATCAGTTAGAAGTTGATCAGGAATTGCAAACTTGATCAAATGATCACGCCACCTCCATTCATGAATATGATCGGAGATATGAGTATCTCGATCCTATTTCAAGGATGTGAGGAGGCGCATACTAGTTTCATACCAAACTGGTAACTGGAAGTGGGTGAGAAATGCCATAGTAAGAGAGTTGAAATCTTGGAAAATTTTGTGGGAGAGTTCAATGTACCACTTTGTAGTGACACCAGTGACAGTCCTGCAGAAAAGACGTAGCCAAATTGAATTGTCAACCCAAGAGTTAGAGGAGCACCAAATATGATATGTCATAACATGCGCTTGGGGGTCTTCTCTAGACTTTCCATCAAATTTGGGACAATCACCAGGGATTTTAGTTGGAACTGAAGGCCAATATGGATTATGAAGGATAGGATCATTTGTCAACTTTGACACATTGGGTATTTCCAACGTAGCGGGAAAAGGTAATTACAGATTGAAAGGCATTGTAGGTCTTTGATAAAGACTAGTATTGGGATTCCAACCAGGTTGGGAGAAGTTCTGCCCCCATATGTTCTGTCCCGGAGGATTTTGTCCATAGGGGTAATAAGCCTGATAATTCTACCCATACATCGATTGAGGACCAGGATATTGATTCTGAGCATACCACTAAGGTCCTGTTTGAGAAACATATGGATTTTGTTACATAATGTAATTAGTTCCTTGAGGCGCATTATATACCACCTAAGATTGACCTTAAGGAATATAAGTGGTGCCTTGGGGCACACTGTACACTACCTGAGATTTACCTTGAGGAATGTAAGTGGTTCCCTGAGGCTACGCAGGTTGCACCTAGGGTGCAGGTTGACCTGGATGTTGCGATTGAACAGGATGTACCTGTGGTGTAGGTTGGCCTAGTTGTTAGGGTTGGATAGGCTATCCCTACAGTGTAGGTTAGCTCAGATGATAAGAGCCACCGGGTTGCCCTTGTGGAAGGGGCTGGCCCGATGGTTGGGATGAGCTAGGTTGCCCCTAAAAACTAGGTTGAACCGACTAAGCAGCGGAGGATTGACCTTGTTGTACAAAATTTGGGCCTTGCTAAACATAAGGCTGGTGTTTTTGCACAAAATTTTGTCCCTGTGATGGATATATTGTCCCCTAAGGAATATAAGATACTCCCTGTTGAACATAAGGTTGACCACCAAGACCATAGGGTTGTCCTTGTTGGAAAAAAGGTTGTCCCTAAAAGGGTTGTCCTTGTGGACCATAAGGTTTTCCTTGTGGACCATAGGGTTATCCCTGTTGGACCAAAGTTTTTCCCTATAAGGGTTGTCCTTGTGGACCATAGGGTTGTCCCTGTGAGTATGTGAATTGACTGGGATCAATTAGAGGAAAATAGATGGGATTTATGTACTCTTCATAATTTTGCAGAGGATTAATAGTAGCTCGTGGCTGCTAAGAAACTTGAGGGGTGTAATTCTGTTGCTGAATGGCCTACAGGTACTGATAAAACGTTAAACCTCTAGGAATGGAAGTAGAGGTGATGTGCACACTACTAGTAGGTTGGATTCCTGAATCGTGAGGATGTGATCCACTCATGACAGGCCTAACAGGTATCTTGGGATCAATAAAAATTGACCTATGAACAACAGAAGACGATGAAAATGACTGAGTTGTACTAACAGCTGGCACAGATGAGGCCACACAGACAATGGGCTAGACTGGGACAAACCTAACAATCGTCGACATCATGGGAGTCGAGGGTGATGCCCCTGATATGGTAACAAACGAGCTTCCTGAGGGAGTCGATGTACCTGAACTTATCGGGTTTTGATACATTGATGCAACACTAGAAATGATCCGACCCAACGTACAATAATCGACTGGGAGAGATATCGGTTGTGAAGAAGGTTGACCTGAGATATAAGGAAAATTCTCTAGAGGGAGCTAATGTTCTCCTGTAGAAACATAAATCTCTTCACTACTGATGGGACTCGAAGAATCCATGTCGGATGACGCCATGGTATCGTCGAAAAGGCGACGGGCAGTGGCAAGTAAAGCGATAGCAAGTAAATATGGTTTCGAAGTAAGAGGAGGAAATTATTCCTCGTTTCCAAAACTAGCACAAGTGCCTGAAGGTTTCCAATTGATATCAAATGGCTCCTCAAGAGGAAATAGGGTAGCAAGGGGTAAGATACTCAGAATAAGAGCACGCCAGTAATAAAGAGGCCGAGGTGCCCCCGAAGAAACTTCAGGAGAAGGATCTCCATTAGGAGTTGATGAAGGGGACGATGAAACTGGTGCTTCCACCATCATGACTTTGTCTCAAAAACATGAGAGAACCGAGATGACCAATTCAAGGCTTCAAGAACGAACACTAAGGAATTACTTAAAAACAAGCCAAGAAAATATCTTTAACGGGCATGTAACCGTAGGCAATCAATTTTATGACACTGAAACAAAACTCTGCCTTTTCATATTTTAAGAGTCAAGAAAAGGGAAAAATATGACTCTAGTCACTTTCAGGTTTAATGAGCACGAAATGAAAAGTGCTCGATGATATTTTCAATTTTAGAGAGTCACGAAAAGACCAAAATGACTACTTAGGATAACTAAGAAAGAGGGTGTACCAAGTTTCTGTGAACTACACTATACACCTTGGTGATCAAATGAAAGAGAAATGACCATGGAATTAATGTACATGTAGGCAGTCTCCTTGAATGTTGTGTTTGGTGTATCACAGTTACAGGGTGGCAGACTTGGCCTCCTATGGATAAAGGATTGCAACCTATGAGGGTCTCCCTTTATATACTCAATGGTACGGGGAGCACAAGTTTGTGCTAGTGCTTTCTAATGCCAGATGACGAAGGACAACTACTAGGTTTAACGATGCCGAAACACGTCACTAGCCTAGACCTCTAAACGTGTGCTTTAGGTTTCAATTCTTCCTTAGGTTGATTGAATTCATTTCAAAGTTGATCTTGAATTAATGTTGCAATTTCAAGGCCTTATCGATTGTGATCTACAATTATTAATGCACAACTATATGCAAAAGAAAATCATTCCAATTCGATGAATGCTAGCTAAGAGAGGGATAGTAGGTCATAACAAAGTAACAATCAATCAAATGCAAAGAGAAATTTTCCTAATGCATCTAAGACAACCAAGGAAGAAAACAAAAAAACTCTTTCCTTTTTCACTAAAAGCTACTAATGAAAAATTATGTTTTTCATTTTCAAAGTAAGAGAAAGAATGCAAATTTTGTCCTTTTAGATGAATGAGAAGCAAAAATGCACTACTACACTAAAAGACAAAATAGATACTAGTTTTGAGCAATTCGAATGAAACCATCTAAAACAAAGAGATCAATCCAACATGAACATGAAACAAACTCAAAACAGAGACGCATTCCCTCAAGCAGAAAGATGGATTTCAAACCAGTTCAGTAAGCAATGTAATCTATGCTCAGGGTGACAGATGTAGAGCTAAACGAACATGAAGATGATCATTAAACAACCCAACGACACATAGAACCGAAATAAAAACTAATACAATCAGTCTACAAACTGAAAAGATAACGACCAAACTGACTCAAACTCAACTTAGAAGGTTCAATGAGGAGGTAGTAAGAAAAGTGACGGAAGGCACCTAGAAACCCTAGGATGACAAACTCCACTGATCAAATGAGGGACAAATAGCTGAGAATAACGAGACAAGAGAGTCAAAGAAATTCCAGTGGACCAATTGAAAGATGAAAATCCAAACCAGAGGCAGGAAAAACTGACAAAACTCAGGAAAAAGGCTAAAATTTTAACCTACAGGATTCAATGCATCTTTCAAGCTATAATTTGTGCCAAATAGAGGATGACGTGATTGTGAAAAAGGAAACAAGCACCAATCAGCCTGAATGTTCAAGAAACAACAGTGTCGAGCCAGAAAACCATGGAAAAAAGAAAAAGCCACTGAGCATAGGTTAGAATTGACACTCTGAGGCTGAATGTGATGGTTGAAAATAGTCAGACAGGCAGAACAAAGCAGAAAAACAATGAAATGACCAAAGTCAAACAAACAAGAAAAACACTAGACAAACAACGAGAGATGACAAAAAAATTGATCCCTGGTATGGTCACCAACTTATTGTGGAGGTAAATCCTCTTTGCGGACAGAGGCGATTCCTCTAGCCCTAGAGTGGGTCTAGCAACAAGAGAAAAATCTAGTCTTTTGGACTCCTAACTTATAAATGAAAACGGGTTGGGATAGATGGCCTACCTTCGTCCAACACTTTTGTTGAAGTTTTCAACAACGATCCGTTGATATTTGTCTTCACATGTCACGGTCCTTCAATGGTAATATCCCTGTACCTACATAAGAATCATGTCAATGGTGACAACATATGAAAAAATATTTTCATTCACAACTATTCGAATGGTCAAGGAGAATAAAAAAACAAAAAATTGGAACCAAAAAACCAATCATGTATTAATTATAGAGAAAATAAGCTTACAAACTTAATTCCTTGACGTTGTAGCTTCCTTCAACGGGTTCATTCAAATGCATCTCAAGAATTTTTTGGGGCAGAATTGGTGAGGCAATGGGCCTAAACTCTCTCTTGATAATGGATTCCTCTCTACCTTATTCTTCACACTAGCTATAGTATGGACTGTTCAGCTAGCTGAAACCATGTGAGAAAGATGTATTTATAGGAGAGGAGGAGGTGGTTTGGGATCCCTCATAAGGTGGAAGCGAGGTCCTATCCCTTTGGGGAGTTGCACAAATGTAGGAAAAAAGAAGCCAAAGGGAGGATTTCGACGTTATTCAGTCGAACAAACCATGATGACTCTGCTCACGAAGTAGTTAGGAATGGAAACTTCGCTTATATTTTAAAAAACATTCCAAAAATATCTCGGCATGGGTAATACACTAAGACAGAGTGCCAATGGGCGCGAGCTCCAATGTTAATTTCCCTGTTGGCGTGGGGCCATAACTGCCTACCAGCGCCAACCCAGAAACATATGTTTTTGAGAGTCTACTTGAAGAGTGATCAACAGAGGAAATGTTCTTGACATGCCAAGGGATGCAATGACACTTTTTTCAAGGTATGAAAATACACATAAGTCACTGAAATGGTCCTCCAATGTGCGGGATGGGGATTGCAAGGACGATGACAAAATACTGTGTAACAACTATTTATATTATGAATGTTTCTGCATCTTGTTTCTAATTTTGGTACTATTTGCAATTGGATCTCTTGCACAACTGTATTTGGGTTTATATGAATGATTAATGGATGGATCTAATGATATATGGTTATGAGATTTATTTTTAAGGGTTATTACTTGAATTCTAGATACTGTGTTAACTTGCGCAAGGTATTCTGCACATTTGACCTAAAATATGTCTATAGGGGTTAGGGATGTTGTTGCAGAGGTTTGTTTATGGTTATTTTGGATCTTAAGGCACCCACATCATTCAAGCCTCTCCCAAGGTGTGGAAACCTAGTTTCAACACCCCCCCATATTTCTTTGGGTGAGACTTTTACTTGCGTAAGCAGGTCAATGCCGAAAGGGCCAGTAGTAAGAGGGTTTTATTGGTTAACCTCAACTCTGAACCTGGGCCATGAACCCTCAAGAAAAAAAATGGTTCCGTTGCCAGGGCCGGGAGTATTTTGAGAGAGGTTGGGCGATGCTGAGAGGTCATTGGAAGCCATTAAAGCATAAACTTGAGGACTGGTTTGAAATATAGATTCAGGAATTTTCCCTAAAAGAAAACAAAAGGAAGAAGTTGTTTGTTGAAGAGTCGAATAATAAGTATATTTTCACTGAGGTACACGAGATATTCTTTGTAAAATTTGCACACAAACTGCAAGAGTGGTTGGCAAGGTTAGCATAATTCAAAACCTGTTGGACGGATATCAGGTCACGCAGTGGACCCATAAATTAATCCAACAGTTGGAGAAGACTGATAATTCCATTACCCAAACTCTAGATCAATGGGTTGACAACGTCTTGGGAAAGTTTGTAACATAGTTTGTAGTCAATCAGTTTGTATCCTACTCTGAAGCTGAAAGGAGATTTTTCAAGGGATTGTCGGGTAAGTTCTTACAAAATTTTCCTCTACTCATTAAGATGATATTGTGTGAAAAGGGTATTTTTTGTAGCCACATTGAGTGAATGACCCTTGATCATAGTGGAAGCACTACGCGTAATGGTGAATATTATCGAGTCAATCAGAGAGGAGATGTTGTGTAACCAGCTCCAAAAATAGAAGAAAAGAGATATCAACGCCTTAGAAATAAGCCACTTCGAGGGGGCAACCTCCAATACATTACATAAATGAAAAATTCTTGGATGATTCAATTTACAAAACCTCATTTCTATATATAGGAGTCCATGGGTCCATAATGTAATCCTAGTGGGCCACAATGTAATCCTAGCCGACCTAACAATAATAATTTAAGGGCACAATAATAACAAAATGGGGGTTACAAGGGTACAATAATAACAATAAGGGGTTACACTAACAATAATAAGGGACTATACTAGTGATATAGGGACCTAACATGCCCCTCTCCTTCAAAAAAGTGTTGTCCTCAACGCTTGAGTAGCTTCGGGTGCTTTTGTATAAAATTCTCATCCTCCCATGTAGAATCTTCAGTGGGTAAGTTCTTCCACTTGATGAGATACTCTGAAATTGATCGATTCCGTAGTTGTCGAGTTCTTTTTTCCATGACTGCTTCAGGTTCCAATATGATTTTCCCTTCCCCATCAAGTTCTGGCAATACTGTTTGAACTGGAAGATTTTCACCTATAACCTTCTTTAAACATGAAACATGGAAAACTGGATGTACTCGCGAAGAAGCAGGAAGCTCCAATTTGTATGCCATAGTACCAATCTTTTGCAACACCTTGTAAGGACCATAGTACTTTGGCGATAATTTATTATCCTTCTTAGCTTGCTTGAGGGACATTTGTTTATATGGTTGTAGTCATAAAAATACCCAATCTCCTACATCAAAACTTCTCTCGCTGCGATGTTGATCTGCCTGTTGTTTCATTCGATTTTGTGCCAAATTCAGGTTATCCTTTAAGAGTTGGAGAACTTCTTGCTGATGCTCGATGTGATCTTCCACCGCTTGAACCTTCGAATTTTCCCTTAAAGATGATGTGATGGATGGTGGATGATATCCATAAAGTGCCATAAATGGGGTCATTTTTGCTGCAGTATGGAAGGAAGTGTTATACCACCATTCAGCAAGAGGTAACCACTTGACCCATTGTGTTTGTTTATAAGATACAAAACAACGAAGATATCCTTCCAAACATTTATTTACTATCTCAGTTTGACCATCAGATTGAAGATGATAAGATGAGCCATGGGCTAATTGAGTACTCAAACAACAAAATGACTGCATCCAAAAATTTCCAGTAAAAATGGGATCTCTTTCGCTCACAATAACCCTTTGGTTTCCATGTAGCTTTTGAATTGTGTCCATAAATGTAGTAGCAATTGTACTTGCTTTAAATGGATGAGATAATGCACAAAAGTGTGCATACTTGGTAAGTCTATCAACTACCACCATGATGACACTCTTTCCTTCGGACTTAGGTAAACCTGTGATAAAATCCATTGAAATCTCCTCCAACGTTGACTTGGAATGGATAAAGGTTGTAGAAGTCCCGAGGTCTTAATTGTCTCAACTTTATTCTGCTGGCAAACCAAACATTTCGCCACAAACTTTTGAATATCAGATTTAAGGCCATCCCAAAAAAATTATTTCTTCACCCTGTGGTAAGTTTTTAAAAATCCTGAGTGTCCTCCTAAAGGAGAAGTGTGAAATTCCAGAAGAATTTTTTGTTTTAGTTGGGAATTCTTACAAAGATATAAGCGATCTTTGTACCATAAGGAATCATTTTTCCAACTAAATGTATCAGATGTACTAGGATCTTGCTGCAACTTTTGAATGAGTGTCCATACATCTTTTTCCTTCTTCCATTCATCTCTTGCTTCGGTTATCCAATCTCGTTGGATAATAGAAATGACACAAAGCAATGCTTCCACCTCTTCATTCTTTCTTGAGAGTGCATCTGCAACAACATTAAGCTTCTCTTTTTTGTAGATTATTTCAAAGTCATAACCCAACATCTTTGTGACCCATTTTTGCTGCTCTTCTAAAGATAGTCTTTGTTCCAAAAATTGTTTAAGACTATCATGATCAGTTTTTACCTTCAAGTGTCTTCCCATTAGGTAAGTTCGCCATTTCTTTAGTGCATGTAGTATTGCTAACATTTCCTTCTCATAAATAGGTTTCTGTAAATACTTTCCTTTGATTGGACGACTTTCAAAAGCAATGGGTCTTCCTTCCTGCATTAAAACTGCACCAATTCCATTTCCTGAGGCATCACATTCCACAACAAAGGTTTTTGTGAAGTCTGGCGTAGCTAAGACCGGTGCTAGGCACATTGCCTCTTTAAGATGTTCAAAGGCCTTAGTTGCTTCAGAAGTCCATGAAAATGCATCTTTCTTCAATAATGTTGTTAGAGGTGCTGCTATTCTCCCATAATTCTTAACAAACTTGCGATAATAGCCTGTTAACCCGAGAAATCCTCGCAACTGCTTTATTGTCTTCGGGACTTTCCATTCCTTAATGGCTTTAATTTTGTTAGGGTCTACTTTCACACCCTCGTGAGATATAATATGACCCAGATATTCCACCTCTTGTACTCCAAAGAAACATTTGGATGTTTTTGCATATAATTGTTTCTCCTGCAATAGTTTGAGCACCCCGTCAACATGTTCAACATGATCCTTCCAAGACCTGCTGTAGATTAGTATATCATCAAAAAATACTAGCACAAATTTTCTAAGGAAGGGTTTGAAAATGAATTCATCAACCCTTGAAATGTAGAAGGTGCATTGGTAAGGCCAAAAGGCATGACCAAAAATTCATAATGACCCTCATGAGTTCGAAATGCTATTTTTGGAATATCTTCAGTCTTCATTCTAATTTGATGATATCCTCAACGAAGATCCAACTTGGTAAAATAAATTGCTCCATGTAATTCATCCAATAATTCATCAATCACAGGAATGGGAAATTTGTCCTTAATGGTGAGCTTATTGAGCTCCCTATAATCCGGACACATTCGCCATGATCCATCCTTCTTGTGTACCAATACTACAGGAGCAGAGAAAGAACTTTGACTAGGTTGAATTATACCTGCCTCTAACATTTCTTCAATCATACGTTCAATTTCGCTCTTTTGGACATAAGGATATCTATAAGGCCTGATGTTTGGAGGAACACTTCCTGGAATCAAATGAATATCATGATCATGATCACGAATAGGTGGGAGTCCTTTGGGAGTTTCAAACACCTTGGAATGATTGTCTAAGACTTGTTGGAGATCTGCAGAAATAGATTATTTTGATGTCGGAACTTCTAGTGAGCATAATTGTGCAATTACGCCTCGTTGTTCTTTCTTTAGAATATTTGCAATGACATTAGAGCTTATTATCCTTCCCGGCTTCCCTTCAATACCCCGTAATTCGACTTCCTTTCCTTTTGAAAAAAAATTCAACAAAAGTTGTTGAAAATTAAAAGCTACCGTCCCCAAATATTGTAACCATTGTACTCCTAATACAACATCATCACCTCCCATAGGAATGGAAAGCATTGGACTAGTCAACACATATTCCCCCATGGTTATCTTGATATTATGGCATTTTCTAGAGAAATTTATAGTTCCTCCATTTGCAACCATAACTTGACATTATAGTGCTGGGTATAGGAAACAATTTAACTCCTTGGCTACCTTACAATGAATAAAATTATGGGTTCTACCTGAATCAATCAACACTATTACCTTTTTCTTCTTGATTTTTCCTTTTATCTTGAGAGTTTGGGGAGTGGTAATTCCTGCCAGTGCATTACACGATATGGTCAGATTCATTTCTTCCTCTTCTGGGGCTGGTTCCTGGTGTATATCCTCTTCTTGTTCATTTTCTTCTTTCTATTCACAATCTATGTAAAATAATTTCTTCTCAGCACACTCATGACCTTTAGTGTATTTGCTATCACAACTGTAGCAAAGCCCTTTTTCTCTTTTTTCTTCCAATTGTTGTGGTGTCAACCTTGTAGGTTGTGGAAATCTAGGCGTAGCCACACTTCCTTCTTTATAGAATTGAGTGGTAGGCTTCCTTGTTGCCATAATTTTACATTCAACTTTTCTTGCCAACCTGAATGCCTTCTCCAATGAATCAGGTTCCAAAACGCGAACTTCATGTTGGATGTTATCCTTTAAAGTGCCTAGGAAGAGATCAATCCTGTGTTCCTCTGTAAGATCAGTTACCCTTATATTCAATTTTTGGAAGTCCTCAATGTGCTGCCCACTAAACCCTTTTGTTTGAGATTTATCAATTGGGTAAAGAAGGTGTTGCTCTTTGTATCCTCATAATGTGCTATCATTTCCTCCGTAAAAATTGACCAAGTGACAATTTTTTTACGGGAGCAAAGCCATCGATACCATACAAATGTATTTTGTTCTAAATGCAAAGTTTCAATGCGTACCTTTTGTGTGTTTTTCACATTGTGGAGATCAAAATATTGCTCCATCTATAGTATCCATGTTACATGATCCTTTCCATCAAACTTCCTCATATCCATTTTTGGAATATGGTGGTTCTTCCTGCCAACATTAGAGTTTATGAAATCACGATTACCATTTATTTTTTTCTCATCATGAGGTTCGTCTACTATATTTTCACCATTAGGAAGCCTTTCTTGTATCAACTTTGTCAAATCTTCGATGTTTGATTTTAGATCATCCATCTTAGCTTCCATGCCAGCTTCCATTCCATCCATCTTAGCTTCCACGCCATCCATCTTAGCTTCCACGCCTTTCTTAAAACCGTCCATCTTCACTTCCACGCCATCCATCTTAGCTTCCATGCCTTTCTTCAAATCATCCATCTTCACTTCCACGCCTTTCTTCAAAACTTCCATTTCATTTTTTGTTGCTCTTTGCGAGAGTGAAATTTGTTGCACTTGCTCTTGTAATTTTGATAGATCATGTTGCAATAACTTCATCTTCATGAGTCATGGTAGAGCCTTCTGAAGGCTTAATGGGTGTTGAATTATTTTTAGGTGCCATTTTAGAATCCAATATTGATACCTATTCTACAATATTCCCTTGGAATCAATTCAACTTGATTCTTCAAACAAGATTTATGCAATTCGGAAAAAAAATACAGACCTTTTACTTGCTTTGAGGAGCTCGATATTGAAATTGAATTATCTCTGTAATTGAAAATCTTCAATATCTAAAATTCAGCCCTGTAGTAGACCTCTGAAGCTTCTTTCAAATGCCACAGGTCTGATCTAATTTGGATTCCCCAAGACAAAGTTGTGTCCAATCTCCCACAATGACCTAATTTTGGACTGGTTCAGTAGAGAAAACTTGTAGGACTTTCCACGTGTCACTGTTTCATCCTTTGTCTCTGAAATTGATAGCCAAGAAAATACAGTCCGTGTACTTGCAACCAATTTTTACGGAACTCAAATCCACTCCCCAGAGAGATATTTATTGAACTTTTCCCACGATCACCTCTTTGAGATGAAATTCAGGAGCCTGAAAAAGCACTACCTTCCACAGATCATATCTCCAAAAATATTGCGAACCAAGCTCTGAAATTTTTTGACGAATTTCCTCAGGATTTCAGCTTCGCACCACATGAATTTCAGATTCTGAACCTTCGTAGAAAAAAATTTATAGCGCAAATGCCACAATGACCTGTTTAGGAGCTTGAAAAAGACCTGACTTCCACAGATCATATCTCCGAAAATATTGCGAAAAAAGCTTTGAAATTTTTATACAAGCTTCCTCAAGATTTTGGCTTCGCACCCTAAAAATTTCAGCTTCTAAAACTTCGTAGAAAAAAAGGTATAGCGAAAATACCACGATGACCTGTTTGTAGCAGCGAAACCCTAGAATCCAAACCTCTGATACCAAATGTTGTGTAAATCCGCCCTCCAAAAATAGAAGAAAAGAGATATCAACGCCTTGTAAATAAGCCACTTCGAGGGGCGTTCTCCAATACTTTACATAAATGAACAATTCTTGGATGATTCAATTTACAAAACCTCCTTTCTATATATAGGAGTCCATAATAATAATGTAATCCTAGTACACAATGTAATCCTAGCCGACCTAACAATAATAATTTAAGGGCACAATAATAACAAAATGGGGGTTACAAGGGTAAAATAATAACAATAAGGGGGTTACACTAACAATAATAAGGGACTATACTAGTAATATAGGGACCTAACAGAAGATATATCTATATATAGTCCTCTGAGAAATTCCCTTGACATAAACGAAAGCAAGGCTGCGCGCGTTGAAACTAGCCCCCCTGCTACACCACCATCAAATTCATGCAGAGGTAAGAATCCTCCTACCCCAATAGCACCCCCACCTGTGATAGATATGGTCATGCATATAAAGTTACCCACCTTTAAGGGTGTGGGGGATGAGGATATGGACCAATTTTGTTTTGTGGTGAATGCGGTGTGGATTGTGTAGAATGTCAATATTGAAGCTGTCAGGAGAGCGCAATTGGCTATGGCCTTTGAAGGTCGTGCTTTAGATTGGTTCATGGGATAACTTACTCAACATGTATATCGCACGGTTCAGCAGATTAAGGATGCCTTGAAACAATAGTTTCAAAAGCCAAAATTCTATTCTCAATCCGTAATAGAACCTTAATATATTAAGCAAGGGTGTACAAAATTAGTTTGGGAAGTTGACCAATCAATGAAGCAAGCCATCAGTGATGGAGGATTTTCTTACAATGATAAGTAGCATAAGGAATGGTTCATTGCCATGCTATTTCCACATCTGCATGGGCCTATGGGTCAACAGAAGATTTATTTTGAGGAGTAAGATCTGGAGATTGCTATGAAATTAGAAGCTGTGCTGAGGGATGATTATCAATTTGGAGTGCTACAAATTCAGATCCAATTAGAAGCTATGCACTTAGAAATTCAGAATTTACGAAGAGACCAGGGTAAGGAGCTTGCCACAGATGTCTGGTGTATACACTACAAGGGAGATGACCACACCAAAGATCAATGCCCTCCGCTGTCAGATTATATGCAAGATGGGGGACCAAGTCCACTACACCCGAGAGATGTTGCTGGGCTAGGTACCCACACACTGTGGTGCACTGATTGTTGGGTGGTTGGGCGACATGATACAGATCACTACCCTCGATTATGAGCCTATGTACCTAAACTAAAGAAACAATGGTGCATATTCTACTATTCAGTTGGTCATGATGAGCACAATTTCTGATGATCTGATGATAAACAGAGCTAAATTTTATAGAGTGTAGACCTACTCTTTGTTGCTATAATCTACCTCTAGACGAGGAGGATCCCCATCAAGAGGACGAGGATGGGGGAGAGGTGGAGGCACAAGTCGAGGGAGAGGGAAACTAATTTTTTTACAACTGTGGAGATGCTGGACACTATGCACGAGACTATTCGAACCCTGCGCAACAATCCTAGAGGTACTGTAGGAAATTTGATCATGTAATTGAATATTGACCTATGTTAATTGCTAAAATGCAGGAAAAGAAGACACCAAACAAAAATATACAGATGGTTAAAGCTGAAGCGTGCGATGATGGCCCAAGTATAAATGTAATTACATGCAGTGGTGTTGCCACCAGAGGAAATGTGGAAAAGAATGCCACAAAGCCATTGATAAGAAATGCATCTGAGAAGGAGGGCCTCAGCCTGCAGAAATAAAAAGAGATTTTCATCGAGGCTTGAAAGGATTTTGCTGATGCAGAAGCATCCACGTCAAGGATTCCCATGGAACCAAAAGTTGATGAAAAATTTAAACCATTCCTACAAGCCTTCATTAAGATAATGTGAAATCAGAAGGTAATAGATAACCTCCAGGTCTTGATAGACAGCTGCACGGAAAAAGAGGTGCCTCAGACAGAAACAAAAGTTGTGAAAAAGGTTTATAAGCAGAAGAAGAGAATTGGTAGGGAGATGCACATGATCGTGCAGATTGGAGACTATGAGATGGATCAGGTCATCTTGGATCTGGGGTCTGATGCACATTTCTTACCTAAGCAAACCTGGAAAAATATGGGAGAACTGAAGTTGGAATGTTCCACCATTCAGCTACGCATGACCAATCAGCAAAGTATCATTCCACTTGGAAGGCTTCCGCAAGTTGTGGTAGACATTGCTGGAGTAAAGGTATGCACTGATTTTGAGGTTATACAAATTGTGGATGATGCAGACCCCTACCCTGTGCTGTTAGGATTATATTGGGCCATTGATATGGGAGGCATAATTAACCTGAAGCGTATAATTATGATTTCTTATAATAATGGTACATGGGTGATAGTCCCACTCGATCTAGTAGAACGATAATGATACAAAAAAACAATGTGTGAAGGGGATGATGTTGAACATATATACAAACTGACTATGCAGGAAGAAGACTGGATCAACCCTACAACTAATGGCATGTTTAACTAGGAGAAGGATAACTCCTGTTTTTCTGATTCTGATTATGAAATGGAGAGCTGGAAGAATAGTTTGCATGATGTCTCTATGTTGTACTACCTCAAGATCATAAATAACTTATGGTGAATCTCCTCCAAGGTAAGAGAACTACCCTACTTTGATGTTTCTGTTAGTGTCAAAGGATTTTTGGAAGCATTAGAAAAAGCTGTCCCAGAGGAATGAAGATTCTGGGAACTTTATTTGGCTATGCACGCAACTCCAACGCGTTGGTGGGATATGCACAAGGGACCCTTCCAGGACTGAGAGGAATGTAGGAAAATGATGAAGATGTTCTTTGAACCTCCAACCACCCCACCAATTGAGCTCTTCTATGGTCGGGGGGATCTGCGCAAGCACCTGGAAATGTGGATGGAGGTATGGGATGAAAAAACATGGAATGAATGGGTTCATAGGTTTTCCCATTCGTTGGGATCGATACCTACCACCTAGTATCTAGAGGTTGAGCTACACCGAGGTACTCGAGACTGGTTTATAATGACTGAAGATTTCCTGGAAACCTTTGGCTCCATTGGTGGCTCAAAGAAATTGGATGAAGCCCTACAGGACATAGATGCTCTCGTCTTTGATGAATCCTAGCCCCGTAAGGAGTGCGCTGCACTGGCCTGGGATTTGTATATGCAAGACATCATCAACTGTAGAAATCTGTCAATCAAGGATAATGAAGATGACCCAAGGAATGTTAATATTCTAGAGTCTGAAATATAGCATGCAGTTGCAGGGATAGTGGATGTTACTAAACCTCTGAAATTGAAGGATGTCAACATTGGGAAAAAGGAGTAGCCCAAGTTGGCCAAGATTGGGGACTACTTGGACGATGATACAGTAGGAAATATTTTTGAGCTGCTGATAGAGTATCAGGATATTTTTCCTACAAATTTATTTGAGCTGAAGGGAATTATAGGGGACTTAGGTGTTATGAAGATCACGCTAAAACTAGATGTGCGCCCTGTCAAGCAGCGCCCATATCTATTGAACCCTAAATATAAGTAGAAAGTAAAGGAGGAGTTAGAAAAGATGGTGGTTATAGGCATCATCGAACTGGTCAAGCAATTTGATTGGATAAGCCCGATGGTGGTTCAGGAGAAAAATACCAAAGGAAAAATAAGGATTTGTGTCGGTCTGCACAAGTTGAATGTTGCCTGTGTGCATGGCCCCTTCCCTACTATGTTTTTTGATGAAATCCTGGACAATGTAGGAGGACAAGAACCGTATTCATTTACTGATGTATTTTTGGGGTATCATTGGATCATAATTGTGCATGAAAACCATAGTAAGACCACCTTCGCCACTCAATGGGGTTGTTTCCAATATACTATCATGCCATTCTGATAAAAAATGCGTCTGCAATATTCTTGTGTGTGGTCATGGATGTGTTCAAATAATTCATGCATAAATTCTTGGAGGTATATTTTGATGACTGGATAGTGTTTGGATTGGTAAAGAAACATGTGTCAAACCTGCGCATGATGCTTGAAACTTGTAGGAAGCACCAGATTTCTTTCAGAAGTGCATATTTTGCATACCTTTTGGGATTTTGCTGGGGCATATAGTATGTTAGCAAGGATTGATGGTAGACCCAACCAAGATCGTGGTTATCATCAACTTAGAAGTTCCTACCAATGAGAAACAATTGCGCTCCATCCTAGGACACATTGGTTATTACAGGAAGTTTATCAAAGGGTATTCTCTAATCACTACTCCAATGGAGAAATAACTAAAGAAGGATGCAGTTTTTTTCTGGGATGACGAATATCGGAAGAGCTTTAAGCTGCTAAAGGAGAAGATGGTCACTCCACCTATTTTGATATTCCCAGACTGGTCTAAGTTTTTTCATGTGCATGTGGATGCATCTAGTATAGAACTTGGGGTTGTTTTAGTGCAGTCGGGAGAAGGAGACATTGATCACCCGGTCACTTTTGCCAGTTGGAAGCTCTCCGGCGTAGAGCACAATTTCTCAACTATAGAATGAGAAGGATTGGCCATGGTATACACGCTCCAAAAATACAAACACTATCTGCTAGGAGGGAATTTCAAAATTATCACTAATCATTCTGCTTTGAAATACCTGGTTAATAAGCCTGCGTCGGGAGGGGGGGGGGGGGAAGATCTGCCGATCGTTGTTGATTTTTCTCGAGTATGAATTTGAGATTATTGTGAAGCTTGGGAGATTGAATATTGGGCCTGATCATCTGTCAAGAATTGAGAATGGGGAAGAACCAACCAGTCATGAGGAGGGGTTACTTGATGCACAAATCTTCACTATCAAGGTGGTTTATGAGCACTTTGTTGAAATTATTCATATTCTGACCATGGGAACAACACATGTGGAATATTCAGTCCAGCAAAGAAGGAGTCGGTTGTGCATGAAACTGATTTTACCCTGATTGTAGGTTAGTTGTATAAATTAGGAGCAGATGAAGTATTAAGGAGATATGTTTTAGAACATGAAATATAGGATATATTGGCTGAGGCTCATGGAGGAGTGGAAGGAGGCCACTATGCTGGGAAATCCACTGCGCATAAGGTGCTACATTCTGGGTTATGGTGGCCCACACTAGACAATGATGCACAAGCATACTGTCGGGCCTATGATGCATGTCATAGAACATGGAAGCCTTCATGTAGATATGAAATTCCCCTGCAACTGTAGATGGCCTTGCAGGCATTTGACAAATGGGCTATAGATTTTTTCAGACCAATCAACCCTCCTGGAATGAAGACTGGGCCATGTTATATCATTATTGCAACTGATTATATAACCATGTGCACAGAGGCAAAGGCAATTAAGGACTGTACTGCAGATACTACTGCGCACTTCATCTTTGAGCACATTTTGACCAAGTTTGGATGCCCGAAGATTTTGATGAGTGATAGAGGTATGCACTTTGTTAATGAAACACTTGAAGCTTTGACAAAGGAATTCCAGATCCATCACAAGAAGAGTACCACTTATCACCCACAAGAAAATGGCGTAGTAGAAGCTTTTAACAAGATTTTGGAGTTTACGCTTAAAAATATATTTAGTACCAACCGAGATGATTGGGATGTGTGCATCCCTTCTTTGATATGGGCTTATAGGACAACATGCAAAAAGTTGATGATACAAAAACATTTCAGGATGGTCTATGGGGAGGAAGCCATCATGCCAATGGAGTACATTGTGCCAAGTCTGCGCATCACAACTTTCACTAATATGGACGAGCCTGACATTATGGAGGAATGGTTAGTGCAACTCGTTTCCTTAGAAGAAGATCAGTTCATTGCCAACTTCCACCAGCAAGTGCAGAAGGTGCACGAAAAATCCTGGCATGACAGGCACATCATGTAGAAGGTTTTTAAGGAGGAAGAATTGGTTTTGCTATACGATAACAGTTTGCGTGCCACCCAGGAAAGTTCATAAAGCATTGGTTGGGACCATACTTTGTGAAGGAGATCATTGATGGCGGTGCGGTGTGCTTGGCCATGCTGCATGGAGAGAACCTTCCCGAGTATTTCAATGGAAGCCATATGAAGTCGTATAGGGACAATCCGGTTCCGAACAAATGAATCTATGGTCGGAGAATCAGAATAAAAGGGTTTGCATGCAACATACAGGAAGGGTGCAAGAAGGTGCAATAGAAGCATAGGTGTGATGCACAAGTCAGTAAACTAGCCGTTGGAACAGTGAAACTAGGTGAAAAAGTGAAATTTCCGTTAGATGGAGTGGATTTATCGCATTTAATGGGGCGATCTTAGAGGTTTTTTTACCATTTCCTTGAGGGTAAGTGGAAATTAATGATAATCTGACCATTTTCACCATGGGTGATTATAAAAAGTTGGGCGTGGGTCTCAATTGGTTCCTTTACTATTTTAATATTTGGCGCCCTACGATTTTCTATAATATTTATTATCTTGCCATTTGTGAGTTCTGTATGTCTGGCCATGAATCTCCTTTTGACATCAGTAATCCCGAGTTCATATTCCACCCAAGAATGATGGCCACCAACCCTACGGAGGAACATTCAGTGCCCTTAACTGCTTCTACGAAGATGGGATCAGATCAAGTCAGAGAATTAGTCCTGGAGGTGGAAGAAGTTGTGTCCACTCCAGCGAAAGAGAAAGGAAAGGGGAAAATGTCCAAGTGGGCTACATCTAAACCGCACACCTCTTTGCGAAATGTAACATCCCCAAGGCAAGCGTCCAAGGAGCAATCCCCCATCGGTGATCCATCAAAATGACCGATGAGTGCTAGACAAGAAGCAATGTTCGTAGAACCCATCTCATGGTGGCCACCCTATGTTAAGACGTGGAAGGCCTTTGTGCACAAGCCACATAATATTGATTCTGTGTGGGAGTATCTGCAGATGTCGTTGATTCCTCAGGATGTCCCTCTAATTGGCGAAATGTTTAGAAAGATCCCTCAGATAAAGTTCGATGATTATGATCTCGCTAATGAAGAAAATTTCCTCGAGCTCGCACCAGAAATCTACTTGGAACAGGTGCTCTATGACAATGTAACAAAGGTGGAGTCAATGCCCTGCGCACACAAACTGCACAACATGGGAGTCCTCAATCTGTTGAGAATTCCATATTTCAGGAGGTACCCCATCACAGGCATTTGCGTGCACCAGCTACTGGCCTTGGTCCATGAGGGCTCCCTATGGATCCAAGGGAGAATTCCTATAGTTTCCACGCTGATCCATTGGATCAACGACTTGCCCAAGAAGGGCCTTACCCGATGAATGGATTTGGGAAGAGCAACGAGTTGAAAGTAGAGATGGAGGTGAAGGACAAGTACAAGGTAGGACATGATAAGAGGGGCTTTCTGGTCTAGACCATTTTTGACCTGATGGTGTGCATGGGAAACCTTGTCCTCATATGTAAGATTATGAGGAAGTGCCTACCGAAAACAGTCCCCACAAATGTCATTTCCTTGGAGGGGCAATGTGAAAAGATAATGCTATATAATTGGTCATAGTATTTGTGCAAGGAGCTTCTAGAGAATGTGTGTGAGGTGCAGGAATTGGGGAAGTAGTTATGATACTCGTGGATTCTGTTGCTGATTGTGCTGGTGGCATGGGAGACCCCAGCTGATGTAGTCCTTCTTGAAATGGAGCGAGGCGTATGAGAGGGGGCACACTAAGTGAACTTATGGGACTTATCAAACCCTTGGAGATTTAGAAAAAACAAGATTTTTTGGGTACTTTTTGAAGGTGCACTGGTGGAAGCTATCCATTCCATACCATGAATTTTGTTAGCAGTCCATGAGAAGTATAGAAGCCTCGTATAATTTCAAGTGACCATGCACAATGTCCAGATCAAGGTGCGCAAGTACTCAAACTGGTACACCTTACCTTATATGGTTACGGAGGTAGAAGTTGACCATGTTGTCGCATCATGGAAAAATGCATGGAAGATTGAGCTTGACTCCACATAGCCCATTACGTCGTCGACATTCGGAAAGGACACAACTTCAAAAGATACGTCTAGAAAAGACACGACATAGCTGCACACAGAGACAGGTAGAAAAGATACTGGAGCTGAAGCAGAAAAGGACCTAGAGGCAGAAAAAGACAAAGATGAGGAGTTGGGTGGTGACCACGAGGAGGTGGATCTCAGAGGTTTGGATGACCTCAATGGAGATGGTGTTGAATCTCCATGCAGCACCAAGCACAGAGGAGAAAAATCTAAGGGCCACACAAGAAGCGGAAAGGGTCCAAGGCAAGAGGAGAGGAAGAGGTTACCTTGACAAAGGAGGACCTTGACAAAATTGCTGATGCAGTTGCTTTAGCATTAGAGGACCGCTAGAACACCATGGAAACCCAATACAAGGTCGCGGTGGAAGCTTTGAAGTCGATTTTGCAGGTCCTATAGCTCTAAACAAATACATTTCAAGAAAGCGTGGATCAAGTGAGGTTGATGCAAGTGAGCCTGACATCTACTTCAATCATTGCGACTACAAGAAGCATAATCTACCCCTTCCAGGGTGTAGCTGTGTCCATGAAGAAAGAAAAATTGTGCGCATTGGTCCAAACTTGACCTGAGGTCAACATCGACCTTGCGAAGCTGTCAAGTGGGAAGCTCTATGCTCTACATATCTTCATTCCACAGATACAGAGAAGAGAGGATCGCACACAACAACAGATCAATGAGGCTGAGAAGATTACAACAACAACAATGGAAGAGTCTACCCAGGCTCAGACAGTGCAATAGGCGGCCATAGCTTAGTGCATGAAGCTAGAGAGCTTCATCGAAAGTTTATGTGGCGATATTCTTGATGTAGCAATCCCTACCTACACAACACCACAAGCCAATATTGAATTCTTGGTCGCAGCCCTCAAATATTCCAGTTTGAAATTTAGTCCATTAAAGCAAATTTTGAGTAGCAGATTGCTACATTGCAGGCAAAAATGTATCCTGAGAACCCCCCGGAGGGGCATGCACAACGGGTCACGCTAGTAAATATAGTATTCGACAAAATCTCCATGAATGTTGATAAGGGTTCAGAGCTCCTAGAAAAATCCATGGGACTATGGACCTCTATGTAGACGGATCCATTAGTTAAGAAAATTATACAAGAGCTACACGCGAAAGAGCAGGAATTCAAAGATTTGCAGGAGGCTTTGCCTACATTCATCCCTGCTTAGCGAATGACACACCTTTATACCAGCCAAGAATTTCAGGACGAGGTGGAGGAGCTCTGCCGCAAGAAGAAAATAGTCACAGATCATATGAAGCCATGAAGTTGTCTCAAGACCTTGATCTTGCAGTCTAGAACTTGAACCAAATGTTGCAGAGCATCACTTTGGCCACTGAAGGGACAACTTTAGAAAAGCTAGTGGATACCGTGTAGAGCATAGTAGACCAAAGTGCAGGTGTCTTGGCACCATTTGTAGCTACTATCGAGGAGCTCTGGAACAAAATGAAGAATCTAGTGCTATTTTGACTCGGGACAAGTCACAAGATTGTGTTGGGGGCCTGTTGGAGCGGGGTCCCCTAAGTCCTAAGACCATTTTTTGTTATATCTTTGTAATATTTTAGTCGTGCGTAGGGGATTTGAGGCGAGTCAAATCCCCTCATGAATTTTAATGGGTCAAAACGGTAGATAAAGGGGCAACCACGGTTTTCAGACCATAGAGTAGTGCAGACTAATAGTATAAAGAGATGTCTAGATCGATTCTAAGAAGGTATATTTTGGATAATTTTGAATGTGAATGTTAGATCTGTTGACTTTGTGATATTTTTGTGCAGATTTGTCGGGGTAGAAGTATCCTATTGGCTGTGTGCGCGAAGACCTTAATCCTGCTATGTGTGGACCCCACTGGCTGTGTGCACAGTCTGTTGAAGGGTTTTGTATGAAGGATCTGAACTAATATTAATAAAGGAATGTTGTTGTAGATATCTGAGTTCTATATGCATCCGCAGTTTATGTTATGAATGTTTCCAATTTCGGTATTGTCTGCAATTGGATCTCTTGCACAACTATATTTGGGTTTATATGAATTATTAATGGATGGATCTGATGATACATGGTTCTGATATTTCTTTTTAAGGGTTATTACTTGAATTCTAGATAATGTGTTAAATTGCGCAAGGTATTCTGCATATTTGACCTAAAATATGTCTATAAGGGTTAGGGCTATTGTTGAGGAGGTCTTCTTATGGTTATTTTGGATTTTAAGTCACCCACATCATTCAAACCTTTCTCAAGGTGTGGAAAAATGGTTCCATACCCCGCCCATACTACTTCGGGTGAGACTTTGACTTGCACAAGAATCTCACTACCGAAAGGGCTAGTATAAAGAGGGTTTTGCTAGTTAACCTCAACTCTGAACCTGGTTTAGGACCCCTCAAGCCAACCAATCAACAATTCAAAAAATGTTTCAATCCGTTGAATATGAAATTCAGAATTTGAAGAAGAATCTTAAGCTTCCAACACGTGAGCATCCTATGGCTACTGAAGTAGCCCAAGTGGAAAGAGAGAAAGAGCAGTTGTTACAAGTTTTTTTGGCCAAGGATCAAGAAATTTATAAACTGAAAGAGACAAGTGAGATGTTGCAAAAAAAAAAAAATGATTCTCATTTTTGTAGAGTAATTATTTCGTCAAATTCAGAAGACCCTGCTGCCCAATTAACTCAAGTCTCAATTGAGTTAAGATTGGCAGAAATTGATTTAAAGAAAGCTTAGAGGGATTTGGAGGGAGCTTATAAAGTGCTGAAGGTTACAAAAAATGAGTTACACATGACCAAGGATAATGTAGAAAAGTATAGGCAAGATTTTCAGAATGCCTATCAGGAGATCAAAGAGTTGAAGGAGAAAGTGAAGGGAAATTTGTCCCTTATACAAGCTAGGGAGATTATTTGGAATGACATCATTGATGTTGTCAAGAACATATTATATTTACTAATCATTTTTGGGGAAGAAAAGAGTATTGTGAGGGACCTGGAAAGTGTTATTGTTGCAAATAAAGAGAAATTGCAAAATACGGCCTTATATTCCAAGAGATTGATCGATTTTATTAATTCTAAAACTGATCAAGAACTGAAGGATTTTGGAATTGAAGACAAGAATTGATGTGTTCTGGAGTTTAACAAGATGATCATGAAGAATTCATACATGAATACTACAAAGAAAAAGCTGAAGGAAGTCAAGGAAGTAGTGGTAAGATTTAATGTGTTGTTTGATAAAAGACCTAGAGCTTTTTTTCCATCTTGTTGGGACCAGCAAGGGAATATTCTCCCTTTGGAGACATTTGAAACGTTGTTGGTTGAGGCAAATAGTAAAATTGGAAACACAAATGAAAAGATTGCTATCCTGAAGGGAGCCACTATTGTGAATTTTATGCATAAAGACTTTTAGTTATTATGGATGATGATTTTTTTTTTTTTTAGAAAGACCCTCATATTCTAGGATCACAGATTTAAAAATGGCTCATGTCAATCTTACTAACTATCTCAACCCAAATGTAGACTTGTGGAGAAAATTCAAGGAATGGATGTCTCTACAAGTTAATGATGCAGATGAAGGAACTTCTTATATTCCGGGATCTTAGGCCACTTCCACCTCATAATCAAATGATATTTCAAATTTACTTTACTTTGTTTTACTGCAGATGTTTTAATTTTCTATTTTTATTGTAATTATAGAAGAAAACAATTTGGGAAGTTGACAATTCAATAATTTTCCATTTTGTAATAATGTATATAATACTCTTTCAAGAAAGAAATGGGGTTCTGGACTTTGTGCCTTACAAGTTTTGGTAATTTTGTACTTTGGATTTATGAAATTAATAAATCTTTCCAGAGAATTTTCCAACAATTGATGAATGTGTTGAGTTCCTCCCGTCCCATCTGATGTATGACTCTTCTGTTGGAATAAATTAATGAAGTTGCTCATGTCTAGGCCTTAATAATTTTCTTCTTTATTCTGAAGTCATTTCTTGCAACCATTTTCTTCTAAAACTAGAGATAATAGTTTCTGTGATTTACAACATATTGTTAATGGTTTTTCACTATCATTTCATATTCTCTTGTTCATGAATATTGATCAGTTAAAGGCACTTTTAAGAGTTGTGTCATAGTAAAGATTAAAGGGTTTAAGATATAATTTTGGGGATACCATATATAGGGACAAAAATTAATTTTATTTTCAAGTGACAGTGAATGTCTTGGGCACCGATACCCTAATATCCAAATATTGTCTCCCAAGGAACAACATTTTTTGGCGCTGTTTTCGAAGAGCGAAGACATGAAACTATTTTTTGCTAGGTTCTGTTTCAAAAATAATTTCTTTATTCAGCGAACAAAGAAAGCGATTTGGTTGTGTTTTTAATCAACATAGACCTATCTTCGAGAAGACCACACACGAGGTTAGATACCTCGTAGCAGAATTTTTCAATCTTGTCTAACCCAGAAAAAATACTATCAAGAAGGGTTTGGAAAGACGAATCCCTAATTACTCCCAATCCTACCCCTTCTGCTCTAGGAAGTAGCTCTAATATACAAAATCCATTTTTCCACTCAGAAGAAGTAGTAAGATGATCTGGATTTATGTAGGAACACAATAAAATACAGAAATAGACATAAAAACAAAGATGCAGTGGAAATAATGCTTCATTTCAATAATATCAAATAACATAAATATGCTTACAAACATAATGGAAATAAACTAGCTAGGGTGCTGGTAGCTTATCTTTGAGAAGAGATGTGGTGGCTACAGGCCTTTGAACTATGTTACAATGAGGCTCGAGGGCCTATTTATTACTGAGAAGATGAAGCACCAAAATTATGGGCCCTCGTTTGAGTAAATTGGTGTTTCAACTTCCAGGGGACGTAACTTTTGCATACGATCTCTGTTGGACGCGCACCATACCTCATTATAAAGATCTATCCGAGGACCACAAATTTTTATGTGAGAAACATGGGTCCATGGAATGCATCCAAGTTTCTTCATGTTTTCTCAAAAAATGTCGTTTAGGGCCTCAAAATGGCTCCGGAAGTTTAGGACCCGAAAATTTGCTAAAAATAGTAAGTTGTGCTGAAAGTGAAAAAATGAAAGAACTGATGGTGGCAGTCCAAATGGACTAGGTGGGTGGTCACCAGTATCCACCTGAATCATTCCTCCCCCCTTAGGAATAAATTGTCCCCATTGCGTTGAGATCCTCCATGAGATGAGGCAAATTCTGTTGAACTGAGTATTAGATTTGTCGAAGATGTCATGGACCCACGGGCGAACATGCTGGATGCTTTCAATAAATTTGGTTTCTTTATTAGCCTCAGATAATACATTTGTGGTTTTTTTCTGTGTGGTCGCATGAGGTATGTAAATATCAGGCAGCGTTATGCCTAGGCTCAGATCAATGGAGTGCTTGATCTGACAGTGTAGAGGAACCTCTCTAGGTGAGGAGAAAATGTCCTTATATTCCTCCATGCCTTTGTCCATCTGCTTATGTCGTGCAAGGGAGCCCTGTTTTGAGATTGTGGACACAATATTATTCTTTCCTTGTGGGTGAATGGTAATGAAAATAAATTTCCTAGTTTGGGAAACAATCTTACTCCGTTGTTTTGTAGTAGTCAAAGAGATGGCAAGAGGCAGTACTACCTCCGGTATCTTGTACAAGTTATTTCCCAAAGTAATAATAAAAACATGAGGCCTAGAATCATACACAACATGTCACCTCCATAAGTATGGTTGGCCCAATAATACATCAGCTACATCAAGAGGAGCAACATCACACAATACCTCATCCATGAATGGATTGATGTTGTACATAAGGCGGCATTGCTGGGTGATGAAAAGATCTCTTCCTAGGTGAAGCCACCCGATGGTATATGGATGTGGGTGTGCAATGGTCGGTAGGCCGAGCTGATTCATGACCTATGCTGAAATGAGGGTCTTTTGGCTTCGGCTATCGACAAGGAATTGCAGTGGAGAACCCCTCATCCACATCTGTGAATGGAAGAGGTGCTCCCCCTCCTATGGATCCTCGGGATCCTCCCTCTGGAGCTTGGTGGTGGGAACAATGGAAATGGAGTCTGCATCAATGATATGATTCCCTTTTTCATATCCCTTTTCTGGTTCTGGCTCAGGATCAGAACATGCATATGATTCGAGTGCCTTTAGTTCATCCACCAACGACTGTTTAGCCTGACACTCGTTTGTGCTATGAGTGGGGCTGTTATGAAATTCACACCACTTACTCGTGTCCTTATTTGAATTTGTGGTGTTGTTCTAAGTCACTCCGCTTTGTCTTTTCCCCCTGTTATGTGGTTCGAGGGCGCCTTTACCTGGCTTTTGATTCACAGATCCAAAGTCTCTCTTCTTCTGCTTAAATTTTTTCTTGATCTTGGCAGCATAGCGATATGCCATGCAAAGCAAGGTAATGTCAAGGAACTCCATTTCCTCCTGAATGTGTCTGTGTAGACAACTACGATACTTGAGCATGAAATGTAGCTTTGAATATTTAATACCCAACTTTGTGCGCAGGGTCTGGAACAAATCTGTCAGTTTGTGCATATCTTGATACCTTTGCTACTGCAACATGGTCCATTGGATGTACTTGTCCTCATAGCTCACCATGGGGTAATATTGTTCCTTGATGCTGTCTGAGAAAAAATTCCATGTGGGTGCGACTGAGAATAGAGAGGGTTACCTCTCTTCCTTTTGTTCACAGTAGGTTTCCAACTTGTATTTGACATGGGGGACAACTTTGAGGAGTGCAAAATTAATATTTTCTCGGTCGGAGAAATCATGGACCGAGAAATACCCTTCTAGAAAATTCAACCATCTATCTATGGCATTTGCATATATCTGGCCTTCAAATACATCAATGTCAAATTTTACTTGTACCTTGAAGGGAGTGGCGCCTCCAGAGTGATTGTTGGATGCAGATGTGCCATAGGTGGGTAGCCGTTGAAGGATCTGAGAAAATTTATCCATCATCGCATTCCTTTGTTTCTCGAGGACCTCCTCGAGCAATATTTTGATAGGATCTCTTGCTCCCTCATCTTTATTTTCTTCCGCCATGGGAGGTCATCAGGGTTTGCTAGGGTGATGTTGTAGGGGTTCAACCAGATCGATCCCTAACTCCTTATACGCTGACCTCGTTGGGGAAATGTAAAGAAAAAGAAAGAAAGAGTAGACTGCTCTGATACCACTGATCCGAAATTATGCAGGAAAGCAATAAAATAAAGAAATAGACATAAAAAAAAGATGCAGTGGAAATAATACTTCATTTCATTAATATCAAATAATAGAAATATGCTTACAGACACAATGGAAATAAAATAGCTATGGCGCTGGAAGCTTATCTTTGAGAAGAGATGTGGCGGCTACAAGCTTCTGAACTGTGTTACAATGAGGCTCAAGGGCCTATTTATTATTGAGAAACAATAGAAAACCCTGAACATCCAAAAACCTAACCGTAGGAGATGAAGCACCAAAACTATTGGCCCCGTCTGGGTAAATTTGTTTTTCAACTTCCCGGGGATGTAACTTTGGAATACGATATCTGTTTGATGCGCACCATACCTCATTAGAAAGATATATCTGAGGAATACAACTTTTGATGTTAGAAGAATGGGTCTATGGACACATGTTTCTACCGGTTTTCTCAAAAAAGGTCGTTTAGGACCTCAAAACTGATCTGGAAGTTCAGGACTCGAAAAGTTGCTAAAAATAGAAAGTTTGTGCTGAAAGTGAAAAAATGAAAGAAATGATGGTGGGGGTAGAAATGGACTAGGTGTGAGGCCACCAATATCCACCTGGATCATTAGAAACCTTCAATTATTGGAAGATGGACATGTGTCCTCTCATTCAGTGTTTCCTGAAGCTACTTTAGAAGAAAAATATTTTAAGTCAATTTCTTTTACATTCCTTGATTTTCAAGAGTGTCGAAACTTCATTTTGGAACTCCACAATAGTTTGTCTCTATAGTAAATCAACTTGTCCCTATATTAGTATTACCTCCCCCACCATTTGTTTTTCAAGCGAGAATTAATTAAAACACCAATATGGCTATTCTTGATTTTATTCTGAATAGATATGCTTCCATTAAATTTGGCCAAGTTGATGAATGCAGTGCCACAAGATTACCTTGAATTTTTTCTTTATTTCACAGGGGAAGATGATATCTCAGCAGAGAAACATATTTCTTCTTTTTGTGCCTTTGTAGAAAATTTGAATGTTGAGAATCTTGATGTTGTTTTAAGGTTATTTGTGCAATATTTAGATGGAGAAGCTAGAAATTGGTTCAAGACACTTCAGGCCAATTCAACTAATAAGTGGGAGTAAATGGAGAACAATTTCACTTAGAGATGGGGTGAAAGGAATGATCATGTATATTTCTTAACCAAATTCAATGCTATTAAAATAAAACAATATGAAAATATCACTGATTTTATTAAATGGTTGAATAAATTGTATAATATACTTCTAGTAGAAATAAAACACCCACAGCTGGAGCGATTTTTTTTTTTTTCTGGATCTTTTGAATCAGACTTTGGTTTCACTCTGAGGGAGAGGAGGTCTCCCACTTTAGATCAAATTTAAACAGATGCCTTGGAGATTGAGGAAAATTTTACTGCAGCAGTAAAATCTAAAGGAAAGCAATAAACACAAGAGAAGTGGAAAGGAAAGGAAGAAGTTTCACATGACCAAATATTGGAAGATATGAATAAGGTCATAAATTTTTTATCAAATAAATTAGTAAAACTTGAATTGGAAACTAAAAACCCTCTCAGACAAGGGAAGTAAGCCCAAAATCAAAATTTCAATCCACAATTTAGAAAACAGCCCTTGCAGATCCTACAAAGGGAAAAGAAATATCAATATGCAATCCAACCTCCTTTGTATATAGAATATTGAAATGAAGAGGCAGAGGAAGAAAGTGAAAAGGAGAAAGACAACCAAATATCATCATTATATGCAGGTGAAGTAGAAGATGATGATAATGAGAAACTCAATGTTGAAGCAGAAGAATCCTTGACTAAAAAAGAAATTGAACAAAACTGTAAACAATTGAATGACCATATGAAGTCTAAATTACACCAACAATATGATCTGAGATAAAGGAAGAGATCTAGATTTTTTAATAATGATGAGGTGTCAGGAGATATAACACCTCAATAGATGGTGACTCCACAAAAACCAGCATAACAACTTGACAAAGGGAAGCATCAAATTGATTCAGCAATAAAAACTAATTTTCAACAAGGGGAGAGTTCACAAAGGAAGTAAAAAGGTGAGAATTTAAACAAAACTATTGTTTCATGTGAACAAATTTCACATGTGAACAAGAATAATGAAGATCATGAGAAGTTAATAAAACCAAGTAATCCTTTTAATTTGACAAAATAATCGAATAAGATAAATATACAAATTCCCCTCAATGAGTTGGTTAAGACTCCAATATATAAGAAGCTGTTTTCAGATTTTATTAATCTTTCGCAAGATGATAATGTGGCGGAAACTGTTAATTTGCAAGAAGATAGACTGGTAATGATGTTTGGTACTCATGTGGAAGAGGTGTATTCATCTACTCCTTTTTAAATTTATTGATTAGTGCATTTTTTCATGTTACAAAATTGTATGTTGGATTGAGGATCTTCTCATAATTTAATTCCATTATCTATAATGAAGTAGTTGAATTTGAAAATCACCAAACCTTATACATATATTTATTCATTTGATTCCAAAAAGGTTGAGGGTGTAGGGTTGATTAAAGATATGATTGTGTCTTTGGCTCAAATTCCAACCAGGAGCCTTGTGATGGATGTTGTGGTGGTAGAGATCCAAGCTCGTTTTGGGATGCTTCTTTCTAGATCTTGGGGGGGCTAAGTTGGGAGGTGTTTTGAGATTGGATTTCACTTATGCCATAATACTAGTTTTTGGGGGAGAAGAGAGAATATTATACAGAGAAACCAGGTTTGTAAAAACTGTTACTGAGGAGAATGCCAGTAATTATCCTGTGTACAATGAGGAAAAATATGATTTTTATTGTTTTATGCTGCAAGAAGTTTCAGAAATTGCTGAAGATACTTAAGTTTAGCTCCCTTCAACAGTTGAAAATAAAGAGCTGACAGAAAATAGAGTCTCGAAACTTTATTTTAATGGTGCCTGTTCCAAATATAGTACCAGAGTAGGTATTATTTTAATCACTCCAAAGGGTCATTTAAATCCTTTTTCATATAAATTAGAATTTGATGCTACAAACAATATCTCAAAACATGAAGATTTGATTCTTGGGTTGAAAACTGCCAAACAATTAGGAGTCCAAAATATATCTATTTTTGGAGATTCTAAACTAGTGGTCAAACAAATTAAAAATCATTGTCAAGCAAGACATCCAAGATTAAGAACTTACAATAATGAAGTATCAGATTTAGAGGATAAATTATTTCTTGTTTTTAATATAAACTTTGTCCCTAGGGAAGCGAACATGCTGGAAATTCTCTCACAGTTGTAGCAAACACTTTTAAACCACCTCTAAATCCAATGCTGAGATATGAAGTAGAAATCAAACACAAGCCTTTGACTCCTGATAATGTGAAGCATTGGCAGGTTTTTGAAGATGAAGAACAGATTAAGAAGTTTTTGGAGATGATAGGAGAATTTTCTAATTTAGAAATTGACCAAGATGAAGATCTTGGAAAGCAGCAGGAGGGAAGTGTTTCTTTCAAAGATTCAATTGGTAATCAAAATATTTTATAACTCAAAGATAATATAATACCAAAAGGATTGGTACCTCTAGAAAAATTATTTAATGCTGATGATGTTGCTAAGAATCCAAAGAAAGAATACCTTGAAGAGGATTTAGAATATTGTAATTTGGGTACATATCAAAATCCCAAGATGGTGATAATATTTAAAGGTGTGCCGGGAAATTTTAAACAAAGATATATAAGATTTTTTAAGAAGTTTTTTGATGTTTTTACATGGTCATATGAAGACTTGAAGACATATGACACTAATATCATCCATCACAAAATCCGTTTCAAGCCAAGAGTCAAAGTTTTCAAACAAAATCTAAGGAAGATCAATCCCTTGATGTTGCCTTCAATTTAGAAAGAATTCAAGAAATTATTACGGACTAAAATAATTGTTCCTTTAATTTGTACATATTGGGTTGAAAATCTTGTACCAGTAAGGAAAAATAATGATGAAATAAGGTTAAGTGTGGATTTCAGGAATTTTAACACGACATCTTTGAAGGATAATTATCCTTTTCCCAAGATGGACCACATTTTACAAAAAGTGACAGGTTCATATAGATTGTCCATGGTTGATGGCTTCCATGGCTACAATGAAATTGTAGTAGAGAAGGAGGATCAAAAGAAAACAACATTTAAAACTCCTTAGGGCATGTTAATGTATGCCAAAATGCCTTTTAGATTGATCAATTTTGGTGCCACATTCCAGGGAGCTATGGATATAGAATTTGTAAGAGAAAGGGATAAGTTTATGGTGATTTATCTAGATGATATAAAAATATTTTCTAAATCAGATGAAGAAAATTTGGAACATATACAATAGACCTTTGAGAAGTGTAGGAGGTGTTATCACTAAGTTGGTACAGATGGGAAGCTCCACCAGACAACCTAGAGTAACTCTTTCAAACCAACTTCTAGCTGAAAATTAGCCTTTTCAGCTTGAGAGGGCTCTCTCAAAGATATTGATAATATTATGTAAATAAGCTCACATATGGCTAATTCTAAAAAAAAGTGTTTTAGGTATTTTTTTATGCAGGTGAAATATGCATAGAATTCACTACCATTGGGCTTATGGAGTCAGTGTTAAGAAACTTAGTGACATGGTTCTTCTTGTGGAAGCTTATTCATATAGATATTTTATGAAAAGGTAATACACATAGATACATAGTAGTATAATGCTTGAGGGAAGTTAGAGCATGATTTACATGAATTCTAGGTAATCAAACATGAAAGTACTGAAGAAAAAATAACAAGATACATAGGACAAGTGCTCTTGAAAACGTCAGATGAATCTTAGGTGAAGAAAGAGCCAAAAACCACTGTATATTACTGATCAGAAAATGTTTACAATAGTATTAGTGTAATTAACATCATTCCACCATCTATTCTTCGATATTATTCCTATTAATAGGCTTAAGACTCTTTACATTGGATTTGCCTACATGGCTAGATCATCGAGTCCCTTTGCTGACACCTATCTTAATAATAAGAAAATTACATGGAAATAAAACTGACAACTACTGCCTTTAGGACTTAGAGACCTACTAGGACTCTACTACCTATTTATTACATCAACTAAATGAAAAGAATACATATTTACATCAAATATAGTCATGTGATTGGGTGGCACTGAACATGACCAAGAACATAATTTCCCCCACTAAGTTAGGAGACTAGTCTTCCTACTTTTAAGGAGGTGGTGTAACGATAAATGATGATTGTATTCATCATGAGCTGGTGGAATGAAAAACCTTGTCGAAGACCATTCCCTCACTAAAATACTCCTCTGATAACCTTTAAGCTTTCCACATGGATGGATTACTTCCAATAGACCATCAAAACTGAAAAATTCTACAAAAACTCACTAGTACATTTGGGGGAAATTCCGACACTTGGTTCTGACGCTTTTGACCAAATGTCGGAAATTTCCCCAAATTTTTTCAATCCCGCCCGAAACCATCACTATACCGACGTTTAGAGAAAAGTGTCACAATACTGACACTTAGACAAAAGTTTCGCAATTGCGACGTTTGGAGGAAGACGTCACAATTGCAACACTATGCCCCAAAGCATCGCTATTGCGATGACTGCCTCCAAACGTCGCAAGTGCGACACAATGTCTAAGTGTCGCAATTGCGAAGTTTGGAGGCATCCGTTGCAATAGCGATGCTTTGTCCGCCATCGGTATAATGACACTTATATGCATGCTACCTAAAAATACGAAACTTATATGCGCGCTACATAAAAATGATTTTATTAAAAACTACATTAACGTCTGATATCACGCGCACATTCACCCTTCGCTCTTGCAGAACAGCATTCGCCCTCAGCTCTTGCAGAACAACATTTTCCCTTAGCATTCGCCCTCAACTCTTGTAGAACAACATTTTCCCTCAGCATTCGCCCTTAGCTCTTGCAGAACAGCATTCGCCCTCAGCATTCGCCCTCAGCTCTTGCAGAACAGAATTCGCCCTCAGCATTTGCCCTTAGCTCTTGCAGAACAACATTCACCCTCAGCATTCACCCTCAACTCTTGCAGAACAGAATTCACCCTCAGCATTCACCCTGAGCTTTTGCAGAACAACATTCGCCCTCAGCTCTTGCAGAACAACATTTGCCCTCAGCTCTTGCAAAATGGTAAGTTCTTACTGTAGGCCCTTCCTCCTATAGTAGGGTTGACTCTATTTGGGTTTTTTTGGTCAATTCCATTGGATTGTGTTAGGCTATATGGTTCTCTCTAGATGTCTTCCAATGTTCTTTCAGATGAGTTTCAAAGAGGATGTGTAAGATGTTTTTGTGCTTGCATGAATTTGACTCCACCAGTTTCATGAAGTTTAAGCTATGGATTTTAGTTCGACAAACTCATCCATCTCAACACCCAGTAACGAATTGCCCTTGGTCTGATCTATATTGAAGGTGAAGTGAAAAGTGGTAGAGAATGGGAGATCAAAAGTCATCAACTTTATCACAAGGGTAGTACTCCAGATCGAAAGTGATGAGCTTTAGTTCTCCAGATTTGGGGATTTTCTGATGACATACCAAAGGTCACATCCATACAACCATATCAAGGTCAATGTTGAGATCATTCTCATATAGATATAGGTCACTCATATATAGGGTTAATATCATCATCACTATCCATGGAAATTGAATGGTTACAAAATCTGTGATTGTGGTTGGCTCATTTATAATTATTACCCATTTACAGCAGAGCACAGAAACACTAAATATGGCCTGAGCAGAGCCTTTACAACAGGGAATGGAATTGCAGCTGCTTCATCAATAACTAATAGCTCCACTTGAGAAAAATTTTCATAATCTTGGGGCTGGATATACTGCAGAGCAAACAATTGTAGTTATAATTCGTGCTCCAATATATTAATATGCTTTTTACATTGAACTAAAGAAAGGGAAACAAGCAAATGCTAGCCATCATACAATGCTTTGACATAAGAGTTTTGAGTGACATACTTGAAAAAAAGAACTCATCCACTGATATTTATAATCATTTGAGTTATTCAAGTTAAACAGAATGTCAAGAATCAAGATTCAATACCCTCTATTATCTTCATCACCCAATACAAGATTTAAATTTTTCCCAAAGAAACGCTTATTAATTTGGCAGCCATTATTTCTCCCTGCTTTAAAAACCCTACATTTAAATGAAAACAAACATTGCATTTCAAGTACAAAAATCTATTAGTGTTCAAATGTACATGTGTGCATCACTTGTGTAGGGTATTCCTTTTCCACTTTCACATTATCCAAGAATGTGTGCAGTATAGTTCATATTTTTTGTGATTTAGATTATCTTGAAAAAGGAAAGGTAAATTATTTCCCATGGAAAAATAAGGTTTTCCCTTTTGACTACTGGAAATGGTACAACAAATTTCCATTTCTACCCGAAACTCCTATGAAACAGGAACCAAATAAAGGCCATGTCCTTAATGGACATCATTTGGCTTTGAAAATGGCCATTGCACCGTGTTGTTTATTACATTACATCACGATAGTTTCTTAGGTCATTTCTTGTTTCTTGAGATGAAAAACAACCAAAGAAATTGTGAATATCCTTTCAAGAAATAAATGACCATTTCTCAATCATATCTCAACTATTTTTTATTTTATTCAGTGGTTGCTTACTTTGAGAGAAATTTGACACTTTTATAAGGAATATAACATAAAAACAGAAAATGGGAAGGAATTGATGAGGTAGATGACCTTTAGTTTTTTTCAATTAAGAATTGATAATACACGATGCATGTTCTGTACTACAAACTAGATTCCTTCTTGGAGTTAGGACACAGAGTATTGAATCAAAGTTGTAGTTTCTAACTTCTTGTATTGGTTCATCAATCTTGAAATTCAGACATTGCATGTCTTCATTGCTTCATGTTTGAATAATTTTCATCATATCGTACAATAGGAAATTATGAATTATGATTATTATTACTTTATGGATCTGTTAAGTTACTTTTAAGTTTGCATGGTTTAGTGTGAAATTATTCTAGTGTGCCCCTAGGCCCAGGTGAAGGAATGCCAAGGACTGAGAACCCTAGTTTTTAAATGGTATTGTTTCTTATACCCAAAAACCCCTCAACATCACTTCTTATTAGTTATTAACAATAGTGTTGTAAACAATTTGATAATTGATATAGCAAAATCTCGCACTTCTCAAGATAAAGTCCTAAAGCTAAAGTGCGATACCATGTGTAATTCAATAGCCCCATTGTCACCTCACCAACCTCTTTTCACTCCGGGCTAGCTCTCCTCCAACTCAAGGGGGGCTCTCCCTAGTAGATGTTAGGGATCTAATGGCACAACCAAACCAAGTCAAGAGCCCCCTAACTCCCTATGTTTACTACTATCAATCAAAATATTGAACAATAAGGTTAGACATGCA